>OU015748.1:125965327-125991937 GCA_907169655.1 Acomys percivali | reverse complement strand
AGAGAGAGAGAGAGAGAGAGAGAGAGAGAGAGAGAGAGAGCTGCCTGAAGGGGCAGTTGAGGAAGAGACTGCAGCAGTAAATCACTCTGTGGGGGGGCTCCCTCTGTCTGAGCTCAGTGGGGTGGGGGCAGCATGGGGGACCGCCACATCTGGCAGGCAGGTGTCTGGCACTGTTCAGGCTACAGTCTCTTTCCCAGCCAAAGGGGAAGGGAGGAGGGCCTCCTAGAATCCCCTGGGGAAGAGGGAAAGGTTCACAAACAAGAGCGGGAGGCAAACCAGACAGTCCAAGCTCCTGCTGTGTCTTTTAGTCGGTGCTAAGGATGGGGTTTGCAGAGTCCCGAATGAAAGTTGCTTGGCCAGAAGACTGGGTAGGCAAGAGGCCCCAACCTCTCAGTCCTGGTGGGAGACAGAGGGCTGGAGAAACAAGCAGAGAGCTACATTCTACATTCTCTGTGCTGCATCTGCTTAGGAGCCCTCAACTTCATTCTAACCCTGCTCTCCCAAGCCAAAGGCTATACAGGGCGGTGAGAAGGAGGTAAGGGGTTGAAGCTGGCCACCGCTTCTCACAGACCAGACAGCCAAAGACAGAGGGCGTCATAGCCCTGTCCAGCGCAGGGTCCCAAGCAGGAGTGGCGTAACACAGAGCTTTCTATCTGCTTAGGGACATCCTGGGCCCAGGTGCTTCACAGCTGCTGAGCCTAAGTCCCAGGTTTCCACAGAGGAGGAAGGACTGTTCAAATCCGTAGGCTTCGTGCCTGTGTTGCAGGGCTCTTCCCAGTCTGCCTCCTTCCTTCCCCTTATCCTGGAAGGTCCAGGACTTGCAGGCCATGTCAGAACAGTGGAGGTGACTGAAGAGACCCTTCACATCTCGGTGGAGAGGAGGAGTCCCCACACTGCCCCCTCCTTAAAACCCTGCAGAGGAAGGGGGAAAGAAAACCAAAGCATTCTCCTGTCGCCGCGGCAACCATAAAAACCCCAGCTAAATCCATCTTGTGAGCTCACCGCCCCATTAAGATGCAGGGCCAGGCTCCGAGCCAGCCCAGCCACATTCATTTGTGCGAATAAAGGTGGGGGAGGGGAGGGGAGCGGGCTCTGGAGGGACGGGGAAATGGCGAGAAGAGGTTATTTACACCACCGTCCTGACCTTCTGGAGCAGCGCTGGCTCCGATAAATAACCCGCTCAGCGCCGTTTCAGAGGAGTGGGAGGTGCGGGAAGCGAGCAGGGGCTGGAGGAGAGCCCCCACGCAGGTGCGCGTCTCCGGGTTACTAATGGCTGAGGCGGGAGCAGGCAGCTGGCTTTGGGGGTGTGTGGGGGAGAACTCAGTTCCCTGAGTCTCCCACTGAGAAAATACCATCCCCACCCCACCCCTGGCGCCAATTTCCAGGCGAGGGGACCGAGAGATGCCAAGGAGGCAAACAGCCCTGTAAATTAGGGGTGTGGGGGTGCCGGGGAGTCTCTGAGGTAGGAAGGAAGAAATATTATAAGAGGTGGGGTGGGGGGCTGGAGGAGCAAGAATGGCTGCCAAAAAGGGAGGAACGGAACCATCACACAAAGGCAGTTTGGAAGAGATTCACTTTATTCTTCAGATGCGTACAAGGACTTCGCCTGACTCCATTTTTCGCAGAGGCCGCCTCCAGTCTGCCTACTTCAGCCAATGCATGGGGCAGAAGGCTTGCTCGGGAATGCTTTTTCTAAGACATTTTCACAGGGACGTGGGGCCAAGGGGCAACATTACACTCAAGAACGGGAATCCAGGCCTTAGAGGAAAGGCGCTACACCAGACCCTCCACTTCCCGGGAAGGCTGAGGCAGAGGAGAGCTCAGCAGCAGATTGCAGAACCAAGGCAGAGGAATGTGAGTGGAAGAGCTGAGGAAAAGGAACACGCCAAGGCCCAAGTCATTTCGGCCCCTTCCTTCTTTCTTCCTCTGGGGACTGGAGTGGTTTTAGTTCCGGGGTACCAGAGGTCACACACTAGGCAAAGATCTCACAGGTGTCACAGGCAGACAGGTGTGGTGCAGATCACAGTAGAGGCTGCACTTCATAAGCTCCAAGCGCATTTAAATCAGTGTTCCTCAGCAGCTCCCTGTCCTCTCTATAAGCTGTTCCCAAACTCTTCTAAGGCAGAGAAAGGGGCAGCAGGAAGAAGAAAAGCTGCTGAGGCGGAGACTGCACGGCCTCTGCCACTCCACACACACACTTGTGCTGAAGGAGGGAGTCCTGCCCTTCTGCTGGAGATACGGGCTGCTGGGACGAGGGCCCTTAAGGCACAGGGAGGAAAACACTCAGCACACTGTTTCTCCTGCTTTGATGATCTAAGGTCTGGCCATGGTAAAGGGCCAAGAAGCCAAGGAGAGAATGTGGGGGTGGGGGTGAGGGTGGGCGACCAGTGTATGTAGGAAAAGGGTGTTTCCCCTACCTCATTCAAATCTGCTGGGGACTTAACTCCCGTGAAATGGGGGTGGGGGGTGGGGAGAAAGGGTAGAGATGCTAGGTCCATTGTGATTCTCCGAGACGACCCTAAGCTCATCAGTTGGGGGCCTGAATAAAAAAATCACAGCAGATGTGGGTTTTGAGAGGCAAGGAAGTGGGCATAAAACATCTTCACCGAAGGAGGGACCATTTGATCTGTTCCTTGGCTGACTGCAGCACCTGCGGAGGGAGATAAAGGCAGCACTGAGGGAGGCTTGCACGCCACAGGTGTGGGCAGGCTGAGGCTCTCCTTCCCCACACTTGCCTTCCCTCTCCTCAGAAGAACAGGGGATAGAAAATCCCAAGAATAGAAGAACAGGAGTAAGCTCTAAGACCCTAGAGGGCTGTCAGTTTGGGAAATTCCCCCCGAATTCAAATTCCCTGGGGGGATGAAGAGAGAAGAGGTGTACCTGGGAGGAAAGGGGGAAAAAAAAAGCTGGGGGTTACTGGACACATGTTATGAAGAGGGGATTCCACATCCAGATGGTGAGGAGTCCTACTGAAGCACTCCCACACAGGCCCCGTCAGGCAGACTATCCGCAGTGCAGGTAGAGGCTCTGCGAAGCCTGCATATTCCAGAACACGCACTTCCAGCTCAGCCCTCATTTGAATAATAAGAGAAAGAGGAGTGTGCGCTCACACAGACCATCTGCTTATGGCAAGCCTCTGCCGGGAAATAAATCACTGACTAAGGTGTCAGGCAGGGAAGGTCTGAAGGGTACAGAGCAAGGCTCAGTCATGATCACAGTAAAAGGAGCCATGTGGGGTCTGAAGACACCGTTCAGTGAGCCCCAGAGCTCTGGGCTAAGAGGGAGCCAAGGAAGCTGGCGGAGTGTGAGATCTCAATGCAGGCAGGTTGGGGGCTCCTGCCGCAGTAACTGTCCCTGTGGAGAGGAGGAGGAGGAAAGTCATACCTGAGACACGGTCTGCTCTGTAAGGGGGACGTCTTCACCCTGGACACAGAGATAAGCACTTAAGACTGGAGCTGACAGAGGAAGAAGTATTCCTTTAAACTGAAGCAAAGGAAAACGCCCCAAACTTCTCAGCCAGAGGATTGTGAGCACAAAAGGGTCATTTTATCCATCCCCCACTTAAAGGCAGGATGACTTTTTAAAAGATTTATTTCATTCCAAGTAATCAGCGCAATATCTGACCCTCACCTCCCTCAACTCTGGGGGTGGGAGACCTGGTTCTCTAGTCAGAAAAGACCTTCCCTGAATATCAATATTGAGGGGGGAGATGGAGGGAGCCAGGGTAGTGTAATGGATCCCGCAAGGCCTGATGGGTAACAACGGCATGTTAATTTGAAGAAATAAACTGCTGCAACAGCAGCCTGAGATGCGAAAGGGGGGAGGGGGGGCCCACATAGAAACATATGTTAGAGGAGAAGATTAAACTATGCAAATTGAAGGCCGCCTGTGGCAGTTCAGGGGGAAGACTTCCCTTTACCAGCACTGCCAGCCGTTACTCTGTGGCGGTCAGAGCTGGGACGTCTGGGAACTGGAAGTAGCCCTGTCAGACGTCTCTGCACTATCATCACCCCAGCAGACACAAAGCTTCCATTATCTCAGAGACCCCCTTTTCTAGTATTGCTAGCACCAAGGAGGGCTGAGGTGCTGGCAAGTAAGTACTTCCTGAGGCTCCATCAGACTAAGACACACCCCTCTGCCTCTGATGACCAGATCTATCCTCAAAGAGGCAACAGGCCAACCTCAAGTTCCTCTGTAATTTCAGAAACATGAATGTTAAGGTGTCTTTTACTTTTGTTCACTCAACATGTTTATAATAACGTTCCCATTCTGTGCAAAGACCAAATAAATGCTCGGTGCCACGCTAGCAGCACAAGAGTCCCTCTGCTGCTCTGGGACACTGAGATGGAAAGGCTGGGAGAATGATCTGTGCATGTGACGAGGCTAAGAGAAGGCACGATGTATATGGACCCTCGGCTACAGGCAGCAGGCCTGGCTTGGGGAGCGATGGGGACGCACATCCCTGCTTACCCTCAGTGCCACCCGGTGCACCACCTGCTGGGGGTCACTCTCTAGGATCACCCTACAAACACAAAGAAGATTGTTGTTGGATGGGTCCTGTCCCAAAGGATCAATTTATTGTCAAGTCAGGATCACTGGCGGCTCAGCCGACTCAACTTGGAACAGGGGCAGCGACCTCCCTTCCCCACTCCAAATCCAAGCAGAGCAGGGAACTCACCCTCCATCTACAATTTCATCCACAGCCAGGAAGAGCCCCTCCATGTTCTCCAGCAGGGCTCGCTTTTCTACATTTTTTCTGAATCAAAAAAGAGAAAAACCAGGTTGTATGTGAAAGGAACCCTGGGCCATTGTCTGACTGGGGACCGTGAGCTAGACCAGTGTCCACCCACACCAAGAAGTGAAGAGCCTTCAAACTACGCTGCTGGATAGTGATCGGAATCTTGACATTCTGGGTGATTCCAAACGGCCAACTTCTGAGTCTTAAGTTGATTATCCCAAGCGCTGCTGCTGCTGAAGGCGCTTGTAAGAAACATAGGAGGGTAGGAGAAAACTGCCCAGCTCACAGTCTGGAGCCTTTGATGGTGGGAGGCAGCAGTGGGATGCAAACCCTCTGCACTGAAGCTCTGACAACGTCTCTCTGCCCCCACCCCCACCCCAATCCATTCAAGCCCTAACACAAAGGCCAAGGGGGGCTGGGAACAGTCAAGGGCTGCACCGACCAGCCACAGATCCGGCAGTTGGTGCATGTGGCCTGTCACATCCGTCAGTATGACTCTTTCTCTAGATTACTAGAAATGAAGTCTATTCATTCACCTGGCTGGGAAATAAATCACCTCCCTTCCTGAGGAAACCTGAGCCTTTGCCCTGATGGTTGTGGGCTGAGAGCACCCGCTGTTCTACTCTGGATGGATTTCTAAGATGTGTTCACTTAGGAGCTGCTGTGGGTGAAGTTCAGCGCCCGGAATGTTTTCTGAGAAAGTATCTTATATCTTCCCCAGCTTGTACGTGTGGGAGCGGAGCGCTGCTGGGGAGGTAGAGCCAGAGCCGGCAAAGAGCACAGCGGCCTATTCTACGTGCAGGCAAAGACTCTGAGGGCTGGTAGTGTTTGCTCCTCCCAAGGCAGAGATGTCTCCCTTGGAGCACTTGCCTTGGTCTTGCATCCTTCAAACCCAGATGAAAAGCCTAGGAAAGCACCGGGGGCTCAGAGCACTCTCAGAGTCAGTAGACATGACCAGAGGAGCTACAGACTCACGTCTGTATTCCCAACAACTCTGGAGGCTGAAGCAGAGGACCGCATGTTCAAAGGTCGCCTGGGTTACACAGAAAGCAGAGTTCTAAGACAGCCTGGGCAACTTAGTCAGACCTTGCCTTAAATTAAAAGAAAAAGCAAAATAAAGAAAAGTTTGGAGGCAGAGGCAGGTGGATTGCTGTGAGTTTGAGGCCAGCCTGGTCTACAAAGTGAGTCCAGGACAGCCAAGGCTACACAGAGAGACCTTGTCTTGAAAAACAACAAAACAAAACACCACAGAAGTTTGGGTGAGAAGTGGTGGAGCAGTTGCCTACTCTTGGCTTCAGTCATCAGCACAGGCAAAGGAGGGAGAGAAAAGAGAATTCTTCCTGAGTAGGAGACTCTCTTTCCTCCCTTAGTGAGAGAATTATCCCATGTGAGAACCATTCTCCCCACCTACCCGCCCCCAGTCAGTCACCCCCAAATAGCAAGCCCAATTTCTCACACTGAATGATTCCCCAGTGTGGCTCTGATTTCCCACAGACCCCTGGCTCTAAGGTCTAAGTATTTTCCTCTTCCAAATTTAAGTGAGAATGGCCGCTCACCTCAGCATCTGGCTCAGGGAGTCGAAGAGGCAGTTCAGAACAGCCATAAGCATCAACTGTGGAGGAAGGAGAGAGAAAGTTTGAGGTCCTAAAACCGCTACTTCCAAGCAGACCTCCACTGTACTTCTCAGCAAAAAGCACACGCTTTCACAAATGACCAGAGACATAATGTGAAGGGCAGACACAACAGCCAAAACCACTCTAGTTTCTCAGAGAAACGAGCTAAACAGCCCCACAGTGAGGACTTCTTTAAGGCAGAAGGTCAGACAGAACTTTCTAGTATCTTAGTATTGATGTATCTCAGTCTTTGTGTGTGTGTGTGTTTGTGTGTGTGTGTGTGTGTACTTTTTATCAGTTAAAATTTACTTTTATTTGTGTACATGTGCACATGTGCCACATGTGTGCAGGGGCCCACAGATTCCAGAAGAGGGCACGGAACCTCTCTGGAGCAGGAGTTAGAGAGAGTTGTGAGCCGCCCAGCATGGATGTTAGGAGCCAAACTCAGATCCTCTGAAAGAACAGCAAGCATTCGTAACACTAAGCAATCTTCCCAGCTGCCTTCCTCTTTTCTGAGACAGTGTCTCACACACTTCACTTTGCCTGCATTTCCCAAGTGCTGAGGTAATAGGTGTGCACTGCCACGCTGCTCAGCCTCTGTGTCTTTTTTTTTTTTTTTTTTTGGTTTTTCGAGACAGGGTTTCTCTGTGTAGCCTTGGCTATCCTGGACTCACTTTATAGACCAGGCTGGCCTCAAACTCACAGCGATCCGCCTGCCTCTGCCTCATGAGTGCTGGGATTAAAGGCGCGCGCCACCACACCGGGCTCTCTATGTCTTTTTTATTTTACTTTATTTTATGTATATACATGTTTGTCTGCGTCTAAGTCTGTACACCATGTGCCCAGAAAGGCCAGAAGGCAGCACTGGATTCTCTAGGATTGGCGTCATAGAGAGTTGTGAGCCGCCGTGTGGGTGCTGGGAATCAAACCCAGGTCCTCTAGAAGAGTAGCCAGTGCTTTAACAGCTGAGCCATCTCTCCAGCCCCTAACCCTATGTCTTTACCATGCTACCTGATGGATTAGTAAAGAGAAAAATCATTAAGCAGGCAAGAGCTGAGGCCAGAGCAAGGTAGTGGAAAGTCCTTCTGGAAAATGGTACTAGGAGCTGGGTGTGGTCATGCACATCTTTAATCCAGCACTCAGGAATCAGACACAGACGGATCTCTGTAAATTCAAGGTCAGCCTGGTCTACACAGTGAGTTCCTTGACAGCCAGGGCCACACAAAGAAACCCTGTCTCAGACAAACAGAAAATAAAACAAACAGTACTAGGGATCAAATCCAAGACTTCTAATTTGCTAAGCATACATTTCACTAATAAGCTGCACACAGAGCACTAGCTTGGGTTGAGTCAGAACTGGGTCTGAATCTCAGCTGACTCTACATGTGTAGCCCTGAGAGAGTTAATGGGCTGAATCAGATGGAACAGCTACTTTTGTAGTTTGACAAAAGCCAACTCAAGTAATTTTATATGGTTCTTTGTGGTTTGGTTTCCTCATTGGCAAAACAAAGACAGTAATGCCTTCAACCCACAGAAGTGCCGCCAAGCCTAACCGATGCACCTCACGGCACTCACAGAGCAGTCAGGGCTCAGCAGGGCCTGGCCTCGCAGACGCTTATTAACTGCGAGGGCAAAGTACCTGGTGGCGTATTTACCTGTCTTCTCCCCCACAAGTTGCTACCACTTGAATTAAATTTTTTTCCTACATACAGGAGGGTTAGGAATATACTCACAAGCCCACTTACACCAAGAGACTTCATCAAGCGACCCTTCATACCGTTATGGCTTCACCACAATCTAAAGTGCGCGCGCGCGCGCGCGCACACACACACACACACACACACACACACACACCCTGACACACTTACACTGTGATGTTTCATCAAATGACCCCTTGGTTGCTCACAGGAGGATTCCTGTGACTCTGGGCTACACTGTGACACTGTCTCAAAAATAAAGCAAAACCAAAGAAACAAACAAAATCTAAACCACCGTAAAGTGTATTTTCTAATTGGAGATAGTGGTTCATGCCTGTAATTCCAACACCTAGAAAATAGGTGTTGTGACTTGAAAACAATCTGGGTTATACAGTAAGAACCTAGCTCCTTAAAAAAAAAGAAAAAGACCTGGAAAATTTCCTTTCTGGGCCACTTCTGTAAGGCTGACATGGGTCTCTGACAGACCTCGCCAGGTAGCAGGGAAGTGTGCCTCACAAAGCCCCGAACCAACGGCTGTCCCATCTATGGTTTCAGAAGTGGCATCAGAGGGAGCAAATGCTCAGGAATTCTCACCTCATTTTCATAGGAGCTGCCAATCACATAGAAGTAGAGATCAATGCTACTCTTATAGACCACTGTGAGCCCTTCCAGCAGGGCGATTTCACCTGGGGAAGGAAGCAGAGGCTGAATGGTGGGGGAAGAGGACGTAAAACAGGTGGCCACTAGTGCCTGGGGACAGCTGCCTGGGCCAAGCAAAGGCCTTCTAATGACCCCGGGCACTGCCAGCACCGCGCTATCTGTTGTTTGGGGTAGCAGAAGGGACTCAGCACCTCAGGGGAGTCTAAGTCCTCTAGCCCTCCCTCCCCCACTGCACCCACTTCCCTCCCTGTGTATGGAGCAGGGCACCAGCCGATCCTTCGGAGGTAAAAATGCAGAGCGGTCACCTTTACAGGCTTCCATTTACCTGCCCTAATGGATGCGGTACAATAAGCAGAGCTGCAGTTAAATTTGTCAAGTGAGGCTCATAAATCCAGGGACTAGACAGGTAGCTAACAGCCAAGCTTCTAGCACAGTATTCCCGCGTGAGGTACACTCACCTCCCCATTACATTTCTGAAGAGTTTATTATATGAGGGGAGGAGGAAAAAAAGAAGAGGAGGCTGCCGAGTCATTTTATCTTTTTCCTGCAGTCCTGCAGTGGCTGCCCCCCAACACAGAGAACAGTGAGGGAAATGACCTACTATCCGTCCGATGCGTCTTGTTGAAAATGTTCTTCTCAAAGGCCTTTTGCTCCTTGGCACTGGGGTACGTGTCGTCATAGTACTGGGGAAGGAAGGGACACGAGGTCAGGTCATCAGAGCTGTGGCCCAGGGTGACTAGTGACTGCTCTACTCTGGGATCCTGCGTGTCTCTCCTTCAGAGCAAGGGGTGAGAGAGGAATACGGAGCTAGAGAGGGGAGACTACAGAGGCAGGGGGATGGGGTGAGTGACGGCAAGGAAGAAAAAAGTGCTCGCTGCCAAACGCTGCAGCCTGAGTGTGATCTCCAGAACCCACAGGCAGAGGGGGACAGCCAGCTCCTGCACGCTGTTCTCTGGCCTCCTCTAACAAGCACACACACATACATCCACCAAAAAGAAAAAAGAAATTAAAAAAGAGACTGCAGTGCTGTAATTGTAATCAATCTTACATGCTATTTCTAAGTCTCTGAAGGCAGAGACCCACCAGCTCTCCTAAGGAGACTTCCACCACATGCCTCCTAGGAGCTGCTTGCGTCAGGGACAGTGCTGGAGAAATAAGCAACAGGAATGCAGGGAGGCTTCCTCAGACCTGGCTGTCATGGAACTCACTCTGTAGATCCGCCTGCCTCTGCCTCCTGAGTGCCGGAGGGCTGGGATTAGAGGTGTGCACCACCAAAGTCTCTAACTGAGCAGTGGAGAAGGGCCATGCACATCTCCTTCACAGCCCGGCCAGTCCCTGCCTGCACCCTGCACACGTATGCTCTCTCCAGCAGATGAGAGGAGGGGGCAGTCCAGCACTTCAGTGAGTCCACTCCCAAGGAGGGGGTGGAGATGCAGGCTGCTAAACCGCCCGCTCTTTAGGGGCTAATCCATCGAAGTCAGCTGGAGACCTATGACAGGTCTGGCATTTAGTAACTGGATAACTGTTTCCAAAGGTGTCCTGCACAGTTACATCCAATTACAGCGAGGAACAGCTGGTGAGTTCTAACTAATTTCCACCTGCTGATTGATTTATGCTCTGTTCTCCCAGAGTTAATACGCCAGGGCGGAGGGGACAGCAGAGGAGAGGGGTGCCCTTTCTCCTCTCAATCCACCCAAAGCTAGCAGCTCCTCGCTGGGGCATGCAGCTTGGTGAGGGCTACAGGTCTGAGACTGGAGGACTCCCTGGAAAAACTCAGGCTGAGTGACAAGGTAAGAGGGTCGAGGACAGAGTGGATAGACAAAACAGAGCTTCTAACATTGAGATGCCGTTTTTGTCCTGGAACTAAGGTTCCAAAGCTCTTCCCTGCCCTGATGAGGGTGAGAGAGGAAGTTCACGGTCTGATCCCAGAAGGCAGAAAGCTCTCACACTCAGGGACAGAAGACTGCCAACTTGGATTCACCTGGAGTAGTCAGGGTAAAATGAATTCTCAAAATCATCATACTCCTGAAGAATTTGAGTTAGTGGGGCCAATCCCAATATTTAAATCTCCATTGCTGTTGCCTGTCTTTGGATCCCTCCCCCCTTACTGGGCTGCCTTGTTTACCCACAACAGGAAGATGCACCTAGTCCTACTGCAACTTGGTATGCCAAGGCAGGCTGACATGCGTGGGAGGCCTCCCCTTTCCTGAGGAGAAATGGGAGGTGGGGGAGGGGAAGAGGTCAGAGAAGGGAGGGGAGGGAGGGGGAGGGAGGGGAGGGAGGGGGAGGGGATAGAAAGGACGGGTTTTTGTTTTTTAGATTTATTTATTATGTATACAGTGCTCTGCCTGCACGTACACCTGCAGGCCAGAAGAAAGCATCATTTCACATTGTAGATGGCTGTGAGCCACCATGTGGTTGCTGGGAATTGAACTCAGGACCTTTGGAAGAGCAGACAGTGTTCTTAACCTCTGAGCCATCTCTCCAGCCCCGAATGGCTGGTTTTAAAAGGTGGGAAAGAAAGCTTCGATCTGGATGTAAACTAATCAATTAATATAAATAAATAAATAAATAAATCACAATATTTCTGTCCTGCTCCTAAATGAATATTTAAGGAAATCTCACCTTGGCGAAGAGTCGGTCTCCATCATTGTCCAGAATCAGGATGGCCTTGACAGTGTACAGGGAGGGCTCCTGAGGAGACAAGAACACATCTTCAGCGCTGAGGCTCCACTCCTACCAAGCCTCACACATCCTTCCCTGGTCCCACCACAGGGGTGCGTGCGTGCGTGCGTGCGTGCGTGCGTGCGTGCGTGTGCGCGCGCATGCGCGCGCACCCTACCTCAGCATGGTTAGATCTAACCCCCACCAAGGTAATCAAGGCCCAGGGCAACAGTCGCAGACTCAGGGGCCTTCATCCCACTCCTATGTCCAGATCCTCCCGGTCACAGGCAGGCAGAGAATGCGACCATGCTAACGAATGGGCACTACAAATTGGAAAGAAGGTTGAATGTCCTTGGAAGTTACTGCAGTCCCAAAGCAAAGATCCACGCAGAGAGAGGATGCGCATGTTCTCGTGTGACACATGCACACACAAACACACACACCAGTTCTAAAGCAGACATCATCCCAAAAACTCACGGATGAAACCCTTCCTTGAAATGAACCATTACCACTTAATCTACTAGGATTTAAAAAAAAAAAAAAAAAAAAAAAAAAACCTATCTGAATCTTAAGTGTGGTAAACAGAAAAATATTTGAGATGTCCGGGGTCTGGGGGAAGTTTTCTTTCACTACCGAGAATGAATTTAGGGCTTAGGGGTGTGGTTCGGTGCCTCAGGGAGCCTTTCCCTTGTAAGACAACAAAACCCCAGACTGACACACAGCTGCTGATGTTGGCCACGAAGCCATCACAGCTCAGCTGTAATGGTTACACTTAACACCCTCTCCAACTGCAAACAGATGACTTAGGAAAGCTGCTGAGCCTGTTCTCTCTCCCATCCTCACGACTTCTGAAGGTGAGAGGAGTTGTCACTGTTCAGAGGCCTCCCTCCCTCCCTCCCTCCCTCCCTCCTTCCCATCGCTGGCGGTCTCACCACTACTACTTTCTATTACTTCTTATGCTCTACTCTCCTGGTCTTAGGAAACCCACCAAGCTTCACAACACGGGTTTAGCAAAGGCCTGAGGCAGAAGAAAGACTGCACAGGACCCAGAAGCTACAGCCTAACAGAGGTAAAGTGAGGCTCCCAGAGGGTGGAGCCCCCAACAGAGGAGCAACAGTAGCTCAAGAGAAGTGGAGGTTAACCCGGACTTCTCTTTGCTTAACTTTTATTTATTTTCATTTTTACTTTTTTGAGATAGGGTCTCTCAATATGCAGCCCCTTGAACCCACAACGATCACCTGTCTCTGAAGTGCCATCACTTATTTATTATTTTACATGTATGGGTGTTCTGTCTACATGTATGTCTGTGCAACATTTGCATGGCTGGTACCCTTGGAGGCCAGAGGAGGGTGTCAGATTACCCTAAAACTGGGATTATAGATGCCATGTGGGTGCTAGGAGTTGAACCTGGATCCTCTAGAAGAGAAGCCAGTGGGTTTAGGTGGTGGTGGAGGTAGATTTTGGGTTTTTTTGTTTTTTTTTTTTTTGGTTTGGTTTGGTGTGTGTGTGTGTGTGTGTGTGTGTGTGTGTGTGTGTGTGTGTTTTCGACACAGGGTTTCTCTGTGTAGCCCTGGCTGTCCTGGACTTCCTTTGTAGAACAGGCTGACCTCAAACGAACTGAGTGCTGGGATTAAAGGCATGCACCACCACTCCCGGTTCTGACTTGAATTCTTAAAGATAGTAATTTTTAATGAGGGCCTGTCTCCAAAAGCAAAAAGAAACAAACCAAAACATTCATCAATTTTTTTGTGTTTTCTACATTAGTTCATCTCAAGTACCCAGAGAAATGCCTGGCACATTCTGAACTCTCAATATTTGTTCAAAACTGAAAATAAAGTTAAAAGAGAACCCTCTTGGTTTGATGATGCACTGTAACTAGATTGTGCATCTGAGTGGACTTTGCAATGAGGCCGTTTGGTGATGGTCCTATTGCCAACCCACCTTCTCCGACACACTGAAAACTGCCCACCCTAGCCACATTGCTCTCTGGAATAAAGAACAGGAGCATCACCCCTGCAACTGGGGAACGGTGCTGTCTGGCAGAGGGAAGTCTTCTCCAGAGAGTCTAAGAGCCACACACAGAAGTTGATGGTCTAACTTCTAGCTCCACACAGAAAGATCATCCCACAGAACAGGCTCTGTTCTACAACAACTTGGCTGCTCAAGTACCAAAACCGAGCCCTCAGTGAGAATGACTTTCCTTAGGGGACGGAAAGTTCTAACGGAAGGAGATGGTTGTGCTGCTCCATCCACACTCACGGCAACCATGGAGGGCTAGCTGCCCACAAGTGGAAACTGGACCGTAATCTGGCATTGATGGCTGTTCTTGCAGCCAGAGCCTGGCATTCTTAGAAGGAATGGGAGCACACACCCCCAGCCCATCGCACGCCAACATCCCTAAGGCCACTGCCAAGTGGGAGAGCCAAGGTTTTTGTGGCCAACACTGTCTAAGCACCTACACAGCCATGCTAACATCAGACAGACACAGACCAGGCTCTGCTCCTGGCTCTTCTTGCTGGCGTCCTAGAAGATATGATCAAAGAAACCGCAAAACACAAACCAAAGTCTTCCTGGGCAAGAAAAAAGAGAGAACAGTTTTCAGACACTAACGTTCTGAAAGAGGAAGGAGGGAAGGCAGAACAAAAGTCTGAGCGTTTCAAACTTGCAAAGGAAGAGTCACAACAAGGAAAGACTTGGAAAATCCCATCTGGGAGCACCAGGGCCCAGACTGGGAGCCTAGAGGGAGAGAGTCTTCCCAGCGCTGCAGGGGACTGGGTGCCACCTGAAGGCACCCCTCTCCTGACTTCCCCTCCTGTGGCTGGTCCCACTTCACCCACAGGGGTGGGGAAGCCCGGGCAGCCCTTCACGTTATAAAAACAGCAGCTTAAAGGCTCCAGAAGCCACTACTAAGAATGTAATTTCACTCTAAACTCTGCAAAGGGCACATTTATACATAAGTTCCAGGTACTAAGAAATGAGCTTCCTGGGCCAGGTGTGGTGGCGCACACCTTTAATCTCAGCGCTCGGGAGGCAGAGGTAGGGGGATCACTGTGAGTTCGAGGCCAGCCTGGTCTACAAAGGGAGTCCAGACCAACCAAGGCTACCCAGAGAAAACCCCGGCTTTCTGGACAATGTACTAGGCTTTGACCTAGTAATACATTAAATGCCAACTCTTGAACAAGACCTGCAATCTTGGGACCATACCCAAAGGACTGAAAAGGTCTATTCTTCCCTCTTACTCCCCAAATGGGCAGCTGCTAGAAAGCTTTCGAGACAAAGTTCTGTGATGCACTGACTTTCAGAGCCACAGCCTGAGTGTATAACAGAACTTCACCTCAAATGCTAATAGTGCCTGAAAATGACGGACAGGCAGACTGGCTTGTAGGAGGAGTGGCAGGGATGGATTGTCATGTCTGTTTTTATTATCAAGAAAACTAGAAAGCTGTCCTCAGGACACTGAAATGTCATCCAACAAGCAACTAGGTTGCTGCAAATGGGACCTCCTAAAGCCTGGTTTTTTCTTTTTAAATGCTGTCTGGAGCACTGCGGGCCATACTGGGAGGGAGACAGTCTTTCCCAGTGCTGCCCTCTGTGGGCCTTCTGGCCAACTCACAGCTTCCTCAGAATTTCAGCCTAAGCGAAAGGTGTTAGAAAGGCACTAGTCTGGGGCCTAAGCTATTTGGGCAGAGTCGTTGCCTAAGGTCCGAGACTTTATGTTTAATACACACACACACACACACACACACACACAGACACACACAAAGCAAAATTCAACAACAAAAACCCTATCAAACTTTATTTGTGTGTATTTTGTATTTTAAGTAAAAGTAATAGAAATAAGTTTGGAAAAGAAAACATGGAAAGCCGACAATAGCAGCACACGCCTGTAACCCTAGCATGCAGGTGGTGGAAGCGGGAGAATCAAGTTCAAGGTTATCCTCAGCAAATCTGCAGATTCTAGGACAAGCTGGAACAAATGGCCTTGTCTGAAAACAAGCACAAACAGCAACTATGGAGTTAAGTCTATTGACAGTATCTATGGAACAGTAGGGGATGCCATATGATTCCAGAAGGCCTGGAAGGACAATGCACAGAGCGGAGAGACAGGGTATTTAGAGCTATGACTATTTGATTCACCTAGGTCACAAAACCCAAAGGCCTAACAATCTGAACAGGTAGCTCAGAGGTTCAGCTCCCAGCTCCCAATGCGAGGGAGTTCTGACACCCTCTTCTGGCCTCTCGTGGTACTGCATGCACATGGGTGCCCATCTATGCAAGAAGACAAAAAACCACTTGTACATACAAAATTAAATAAAACTAAAAACAAAACAAAAAAGCATTGCTGGGGCAGTGGTGGCGCACGCCTTTAATCCCAGCACTCAGGAGGCAGAGGCAGGTGGATCCCTGTGAGTCCAAGGCCAGCCTGATCTACATACAAATCCTAGACAGCCAAGACTAACACAAAGAAACCCTGTCTCAAAAAACAAAAAAACAATCAATCTGGTTGAGATTCATGGAAAGTTCTGCATTCTCTACTTACAAGGATATTCTTGGGGCCATAGCAAAAGGGCTTGGCTTAGTAATGAATCTGACCAATTAAAAATTGTTACAAGAAAGCTGGCACGGTGGCACACACCTTTAATCCCAGCACTCGGGAGGCAGAGGCAGGTGGATCTCTGTGAGTTCGAGGCCAGCCTGGTCTACAAAGTGAGTCCAGGACAGCCAGGGCCACACAGAGAAACCTTGTTTGGAAAAACACAAAAACAAAAACAAAATATTGTAACAAGATGTTCTCTGTCTCTTTTTGTTAAAGATATATTTATTTATTATGTACACAGTGTTCTGCCTGCATGTAACACCTGCAGGCCAGAAGAGGGCACCAGAATTCATTGTCGATGGCTGTGAGCCACCATGTGGTTGCTGGGAATTGAACTCAGGACCTCTGGAAGAGCAGGCAGTGCTCTTAACCTCAGAGCCATCTCTCCAGCCCAACGTTCTTCCTTCAATCCTACTTAGAAAGCTAAAGCTAAAGAGTTGGAGCTAAGAGAGCCCTTCACAGGACACACTCCTGTAATCCTAGCACTTAGAAGGCTTAGCAGGACCATGAGTTAGAGGCCATTCTGGATTACAGAGCGAGCTCCCGGCCACCCTGGGATGGAGTGGGACCTTGTCTCAAAAGCAAAACAAAGCTAGAAGGAGAAATTCCTAGATACCACCCCAGCTGCACATGGCTACCCAGGTACTCTGTTACACACCCTGTGCTAACACTCTTAAGAGTAGACGCTGTGCAGGGATGAAGAGCTCTAATTCACTAGAGAAGCCTGTATACTTCAGATGAAAAACAATTAGCTGGAAGTTTTGACAAGAATAAGCACTTAGGTTTGGAAAGCACAGCTCAGGGACTGCGGGTAGAATTCAGGGTGGAGTCCATGCTTAGCACACACAGGCACTGTGTCACATTCCCCCAGCATCGGAAGTAAACACATGAAACTCACAGGACTGAGGAGGGGGATCAGCAGCGAGAGTGCTCACTGGTCTTCCAGGCCTGGGGCTTGGTTCCCAGCACCCACACATCAGGCAGCTCACAACTGTTTACAATTCTAACTCCAGGGGATCTGACACCCTCATTTATTTATTTACTTACTTACTTACTTACTTGGGTGCTCTGTTTTCATGCTCACCAGAAGAGGGAATCAGATACCATTACAGATGGTTGTGAGCCACCGTGTGGTTGCTGGGAATTGAACTCGGACCTCTGGAAGAGCAGCCAGTGCTCTTAACCACTGAGCCAGCTCTCCAGACCCTGACACCCTGCTCTGGCCTCCACAGGCACTCACACACAGGTGACATTCACACACATTAAAAAACAAAACAAAATAAACAATGCAAAGCTCAGAAAATAAGACTCATGAGTCAACCATGATGGCCCAACCCTTTTAATCTAAAGCACTGGGTGGTGGGAGAAGGCAGGTCCCTGTTAAGCTCAGGGCCAGTCTGGTCTACATAAAGAGCTCCAGGGCAGGCAGGGCTGTTTGTTTGTTTGTTTGTTTGTTTGTTTTTCGAGACAGTGTATCACCCTGTCTGTCCTGGACTCACACTGTAGACCAGGCTGGCTTGAACTCACAGCGACCCACCAGCATCTGCCTCCGAAGTGCTGGGATTAAAGGCGTGCACACCATGCCTGGCTGAAGAGACCCTATCTTAAAAAAAAAAAAAAGACCTATGGGGTCCTAGAAAAATTATCTAGGTTATGTGAAATCAAATCTTTGTTATAAAGAAAAAAATGAAAACATATTCAGGAAGAACCAATAGCAGAAAGGAAACAGACTATAGCTCAGTTATAGTACATGCCTAGCATGCCTGGGGCCCTGGGTTTAACCCCAGTATTACATAAAACCAGACACCGTATAACAGCCTGAAATGCGAGCACCACTCAGGAGGTAGGGGTTGGAAGACCCAAAGTTCAAGATCATCAGCTACATAACAAGTTCACAAAGCCTCTGTCTCAAAAAAATAATAAAATAAAATAAAAATCTGGGGTGACAGCTTAGTGGGTAAAAAAGTACTGCCATGCAAACATGAGGACACCATATAAAACCCAAGTCATTTAATCACATGCACTGTCAACCCCAGCACTGAGGTGGCAAAGATGACAGGATCCCTTGGGCTCACTAGCCAGCCAGCCAAATCAAAAACGTAACCGACAAGCCAGGCCTGGTGGCACACGCCTTTAATCCCAGCGTTGGGGAGGCAGGGGCAGGTGAATCTCTGGGTTCAAGGCCAGCTTGGTCTATAGTGTGAGTACCAGGACAGCCAGGGCTACACACACACACACACACACACACACACACACACACAGCTTGTCTCAAACAACAATAGCAACAAACAAACAAATACACAAACACCAACCAGGCAAACAGCTGTGGAGGAGTGGGGCCAAACAGGCATGGGACAAAACTGCCAGTTGGAGAGGCTGAAGTCTGAATTGTGGGTAAGCGATTGACTCGTGTTTTCCTCTTTTCCTTTCTCTGCCACTTCCTTATAGAGAAGTGAAAGACAGCACCTACTTCAGCTAGGGTTAGTGCCTTAAAAAAAAAAAAAAAAAAAAAAAAAAAAAACAGACCATTGTGATAAGCTAACAAAAGTCTCTGGACTTTGTTCCCAGACAGCAAACAACAACAAAACTGTTATGAGACTAAATTTAGAATTCAATGTTTTTTCCTCTAAAGATAAGGTTATATGAACAGCTTGGCTTGGTGGCACGCATATTTAGTCCCAAGGGAGGCAGAGGCAGATTGATCTCTGTGAGCCTGAGGACAGCCTGGTCTACATAGCCAACCACTGCTACATAGTGAGGCCATATTCAAAAAAGCCAAACAATCTTTTGAATGTGAAGAGGAAAAATTGAGGAAGAGTCATTTCCCACCTTCAGCCAGATAGCGTCAATAAAAAACGCGGCCTTTATAAGTTAATTATGAGAGAGGCTCTCACACAGCCAGCAGGGGGAGTCAGGGTCCACACCATCCTGGCCAGCTTTGGAAACCAAACTGGACAAGTTAAGCAAGCCTCAAGCTCTTTGGGAATGCAGGGCACCAGGTCTTTGTTTATCTTTCTTTCTTTAAGGACTGGTTTCTTTTACTTGTATGAGTAACCACTGCAGCTACAGACGCTGTGATCTGCTGTAGGCACTGGGGACCAAACCTGGGTTCTCTGTAAAAGCAACAAGTGCTCTGAAGCAAATAATTTCTCCAGCTCCCAGGTGTTTTCTATTTTTTCTTTCTTTCTTCCTTCGTTTGTTTGTTTTTAGAGACGGGGTTTCTCTGTGTAACCTTGGCTGTCCTGGAACTAGCTCTATAGACCAGGCTGGCCTCAAACTCGGAGATCTGCCTGCCTCTGCCTCCCGATGCGTGCACCACCACTGCTCAGCAGTCCCCTAGCTGCTGAAGAACTTCCTCCCAGAGGTCACACAGTTCCTAACTCTTCAGCCATTACCAAGGTAAAGACTTCATAGAAATAAGGTAGCATTGCAGAAAATCAGGTGAACGGAGAAGCTGAGGTCAGGTGCACCCCTCGGCCAGGCCTGAGGGCTACGTCAGAGCACACTGCCACCTGAATGTGGTAACTCAGCAGCCCACACTTAAACATTATTCAGCAAAGGAAAAAAAATCAAAAAGGGCTAGAGACCTCTTTTGTTCTTTTCCTTTCCAGTGCTATCACTGTACTACATACCCAGCCCTGGGTATTTTGTTTTGAGACAGGAAGGGTCTCAGTACATGGCCCAAATTAGCTGGAATTTGCAATCCTCCAACTAAGCCTCCCCAGTATGAGAATAATGGGTCTGTGCTCACACCTAGCTGGACATCTAAATTTAAGAGACCCTAATGTCTTAGTTTCTTAAATGTGATTTTTACTTCTTTTTCAAGGCAGGATTTTACTAGTTCTCATCCTGGCCTCAAACTCTAACACTCCTTCTGTGCCAGCTCCCCATGCCTGGAGTTAGAGACATGTGCTGTCAGCTGAGATCCAGGCCTGGTGCACCCTGGTGTGGCCCTGACACAGCCACAGTTCACAGCAGGATGGATCCTGCTGCCCTCTTCCATCTGCTCCTCACAAAAAGAGCTAAACCCAGAGGAGCAGCCTGTGTCCTTCAGTCTAAGACTGCACCTACACTACAGAGAAGGTGGAAGCCGGGTTTGGGGGCACATACCCACAATTCCTGCACAAGACAATTAGACAAACCTAAGTTGACAAACCTCCCTCCCACAGAGAGAAAGGGGGGCAGTTGGTTGACAGAGCTTATTCAGAATAATCTGGTACAAATGGAGTCATATACATTGATTGTGAAGAAACAATGAAAACCCAGCAAGACATAGGCTTTCCTTTCTTTGATTATTATTATTTATTTTGGGGGGGAGGGGGAGAGACTGGCTTCAAGCTGCTATGTAGCTGTGGATGACCTGAATTTCTGAACTTCCTATCTCCGTCTGCCGAGTACTGAGATTACAGGTGTGTGCCACCATGCCCAGTTCAGGTAAGCATTCTACCAACTGAGCTACATTCCGAGCACCAAGACAGGATCATGTCTGCAGCACATGAGTTAAGTTACACAAAAGGGTTTCCTGAAGGTGACAGAGGCTGGGCAATGTAAGGACAAAAGAAATCTGAGCCCAATGTGAGAAAAAACCAAAAGAGGCAGACTGGAGGCCCTTGACAACACCAGCATCCCAGTGGGCGTCGTCCCCAGCTGCATCTGGTGGCATCCTCAGCTGCATCTTTCTGTTACCCCAGCATAAGGGGCTGCACAGGCACTGAGGACGCCTGGCCCATCTTCCCGCCCCCGGCCGCTGCCCACCAAGGCAGGGTTTCTCTGTGTTGCCTTGGCTGTCCTAGACTTGCTCTGTAGACCAGGCTGGCCTCGAACTCACAGAGATCCACCTGCCTCTGCCTCCAGAGTGCTGGGATTAAAGGCGTGCGCCACCACCGCCCACTGCCTGTCCCATCTTTACTGCCCCCTCTCCCTCCCCCTTCCTCCAGTTTTTCTGTCAGTATCTAGCCACACCATGCCAATGGAATAAGAAACAGCAGCAAGAACCTGGCTGAGAAAGAGCCAAGCCTGCCTCGAGGCTCCTCACACAGGTGAGCAAATACACTCACAATCTGCCTCGCAGAGAAGACCTGGCTTCTCCAGAGTCTGGTTTTCTTTATGCAGAGGCTTTCTCTTCCCCTTCTGACCATGTGACTGCTCCCCTGGACCTTTGATATAATTTATATCTTGCCAGGGACCAACCCTTTCCCACCACTGTGAAAGAGAGGAAAAATATATATAAATAAATATGTCGGAAATCTATAACGAGGTCTTCTTAGAGGGCAAGACATGGGGAGAGTTAGAAGCAGCGTCAATTACTCTTTTGGGGTTTTAGTTCAAGCCAAGGTCTGCTTCCAGCAATCAACCATTAAAACAAGCCGGCCAGGGTAACAGCACAGTTTATTCTGATCATTTAATTTGAAGTGTCAATAAATTAAACTTCAATCAATTAAACTAGGTGTGCAATAACCCAGATGGACACCCCGACACCAACATAATCACAATAAAACTTTTATGGCTGCCAGGGACCTCACCGGGGGCAGTGCTGGCACTGCTCGAGCCCTGCCTGAGAAATATATCTCTGCAGCACAGGGACAAGGAGACTGCTTCTCCTGTCTAAATGGAGGGGCCAGGCACCAGCAAGGACGCAGCTGGGAGAGGGGCACAGGGGACTGCCAGGAACGAGATGGGAGTGCTTTGGGGGCTTAATGTAATTGATACCTTTGCCCAAAGCAGGAGGAAGGGGCATTTAGGCCAAGTACCTCTACTGTTAGTGCCAAAAGAATTTAACAAAAGCCCCATTAAGAAGATTCAGGAAGCAAAGGCCACTGAGACCGTGTCAGCCTCTGAGCCACTGATGTGCCCCGCAGCCTCCTCCTCTAGATCCATGGACATCCTGGTGCACTTTAGATGGTCTGATACTTGAATGAGATGTGGAAATCAGGATTTTGTCAGTTTTAGGATAAAATATTAAGGGTAGACAATGGGTAGAATTGAGATCTAATCTGTAAAACACTAGGAAAGCACTCAGAAATTAAAACCCAGAAATACGGGGGGAAATCAACATACAAAGGTTTTAAGGATCTGAGCTGCTATAGTAATTCAGCTTTGAGGGTGAAAAAAAGCAAAGGCCGAAGGGAGAATGTAAGTTATTAACTTTCTGACTCCAGATTAGGCCAGGCGCAGCGGCGCATGCCTTTAATCCCAGCACTTGAGAGGCAGAGGCAGGTGGATCCCTGGGAGTTCGAGGCCAGCCTGGTCTACAAAGTGAGTCCAGAACAGCCAGGGATATACACAGAGAAGCCTTGTCTCAAAAAACCAAACAAAAAAAACCAAAAAACAACAACAACAAAAAGACTCCAGATGGGCTGGAGAGATGGCTCAGTGGTTAAGAGCACAGCCTGCTCTTCCAAAGGACCCAGGTTCAATTCCCAGCATACACATGGCAGCTCACAACTGTCTGTAACTCCAAGATCTGACACCCTCACAGCAACGCACATAAATTAAAATTAAGTAAAATGTATTTTTTAAAAAAGACTCCAGATTATAAACGGAGAATGGCAGCCTTCAGATTGCGCTCCAATAACAACTGAGGGCGGGAGCCAGCAGAGCAGCAGTCTGGCGCTGAGCGACAAAGAACTGGAGGATACTCAATATATCCGATTATGAGCTAAGGCTAGACTTTTTTTTTCAATATTTATTTTATATCTGTTTTGCCTGCATTTGTGTGCATCACCTGCGCCCCTGAGGCCCAAGGCAGAAGATGGTGTTGGATCTGGTGCTACGATGGTTGTGAGCCACATATGGTGCTGGGAATTAAAGCCAGCCCAGGTCCTCTGCAAGAAAGCAAGTGCTCTTCTTAACCACTGCGCCATCTCTCCATCCCCCAAGGCTGGGTCACTTAATTCAAGAAGGAGTCTCTTTAAGAACCTCAATGGGAGAAGGCTCAGTGGTTAAGAGCACAGGCCTCTCTTCCAAAGGTCCTGAGTTCAATTCCCAGCCATCACATGGTGGGTCACAGCCATCTGTGAGTTGTGATACCCTCTTCTGGTGTGTATGCAGGCATAACACTGTATACATAATAAATAAATAAACCTTAAAAAAAAGAAAAAGGGCAGGGCGGTGGTGATGCACGCCTTTAATCCCAGCACTTGGGAGGCAGAGGCAGGCGGATCGCTGTGAGTTCGAGGCCAGCCTGGTCTACAAAGTGATTCTAGGACAGTCAAGGCTACACAAAGAGACCCTGTCTCGAAAAACCAAAAAAAAAGAAAAAAAAGAAAGAATCTATTGTTACCTAGAAATGCCCAGAATGGGGCCATTTTTGATCTATTTCTTGGCCCCTGTGTCTTTTCAGCATCGTACAGCTTGTGCCTTGTAGGGGAAAGGTAAGAACATGTTCTGGTCAGGCTTTCTCAGAGGTCCCACCAAATCAGCAAACAGAAATGCAAGACAGGAAGCCTGGAGGCAGTGTAGGACCATGTCTGCTCCAAGAGTAGCTTCTTAGCACTATCCAGGTACGGTAAACTCTTCAGCCAGTAGATTCCTTGGATTTTTGCTTGTTGCTTTCTTTTTTTGCAAGGCCTTGCCATATAGCTCAGGCTGGCTTCGAACTCAATCCTGCCTCCTGCAGAAGACCTGAGGTCAGGTTCAAGTGCCCACATCAAGCAGCAACTGCCTGTAACTCCAGTTCCAGAGAACCCTCTTCTGACCTCTGTGGTACCCACACACACACACATAAAATAAAAATAAATTTAAAAAATTTAAAGGCCCTGCCTCAAAACAACAAAGGATATGGTTTATGGCGGTGCAGGGCATGGTGGCGCACGCCTTTAATCCTAGTACTCGGGAGGCAGAGGCAGGTGGATTGCTGTGAGTTCGAGGCCAGCCTGGTCTACAAAGTGAGTCCAGGACAGCCAAGGCTACACAGAGAGACCCTGTCTTGAAAAGACCCTGTTCTTATGCCAGGTGTGGTGGTAGGCAGGCAGATCTCTGAGAGTTCCAGACCAGCTTGGTCTGCAAATCAAGTCCAGGACAGCAAAAACAAAACAAAACAAAACAAAACAAAAAAACCAAAAACCTTCAGAGAGAAACTTGGTGAGGCTGAGAGCTTACAAATTCAAGCCCAGCCCAAGCTACATAGTGAGACTGTCTCAAATAAAAAAAGGGGGGGGGGGAGAGGGGCTGGAGAGATGGCTCAAAGGTCAAGATCACTGGATGCTCTTGTAAAGGTCCTGAGTTCAATTCCCAGCAACCACACCTTGGTTCACAACCATCTGTAATGAGATCTGGTGCCCTCTTCTGGCCTGTGGGTATACATGCAAGCAGAACACTGCATATATAATAAATAAATAAATCTTAAAAATAAAAATAATAAAAAATGAGAGAGACAAACAGAGACAGAGAGAAGACTGTTTTTCCCCCTGGGAGAAACCAAAATGGGATGGAGTTTTGGCGCTGCACTTCCTTGAGGACAGCCTTTTCCTGCAGCTTTGCTTCCCCGATGCCATTACATAGGGTGCTAGTGACAAAGACACAGTACAGTTTTACAAGTAAAGGTCAGCACCAGCATGGTGGCACACGCATACCTGCCTATAATCCCAGCACTCAGGAGGCAGAGGCAGGCAGATTGCTGTTTCTGTGAGTTCGAGGCCAGCCTGGTCTACAAAGTGAGTCCAGGACAGCCATGGCTACACAGAGAAACCTTGTCTCGAAAAACTTTAAAAGTACAGGTAAGGAGTGTCCAGGCAAGTTAGCAAGGATCTTCTACTGCATGCAGCAGGTTAGCTCAGACGAAAGGGGATGCATGAGGAAGAAGCAGCCGTGGACAGACCACACAGACAAGGGAGAGAAAATGACACACCTTACCCAGTACGGCTTCAACTCTCCCAGTGCTGTGGGCCAAATGCAGGGCCTTTAAAGCCAGCTAGACACGTGCTCTCACCGCTGCACTACACCAATGGTAAAGGGCTGCCCAGGCAGCACCTTCCTCACTCTCTAAGCTGGCTCCACTAAATTCATGTTTTGTTTTATAGGACAAGCTCTTACTCTGTAGATCCAGGCTGGCTTCAAACTGGCAGCACTACAGCCTCAGCCTGAGTGCTGGGCTACAGATATAAGCCACCACACCTGATGGTTTTTTAAAGACTTGTTTATTTTTGCATATGAGTGCTCTATTTGTTTGTGCACCTACATGCCAGAAGAGGGCGTCAGATCGAACTATCGATGGCTGTGAGCCACCATGTGGTTGCCGGGAATTGAACTCGGGGCTTCTGAAAGAGCAGACAGCGTTCTAAACCTTTGAGCTATCTTACCTGTTGACCACACCCGATTAAAAAGGCTAAAAAGTCTAAGGAAACCAATTTCACCGACTATTCGCATCTCTCACCAGATTTTTACAAGTCCATTGACTGGTTAAGAGTAAACACTTGAAACTATTCAACTTGCCCAACTCGTAGGATAAGTATTGCAGGATATTGGATCCCAATGTGATCCCCAAGACTGTGAGCTGTAATAAAAACCTGACTTGGGGCTGGAGAGATGGCTCAGTGGTTAAGAGTGCAGCCTGCTCTTCCAAAGGTCCTGAGTTCAATTTCCAGCAACCACATGGTGGCTCACAACCATCTGTAATATGATCTGATGCCCTCTTCTGGCCTGCAGGTATACATGCAGGCAGAGCACTGTATACCTAATAATAAATAAATAAATCTTTTAAAAAAAAAACAAAAGCCAGGCATGGTGGCACACGCCTGTAATCCCAGCACTCGGGAGACAGAGGCAGGCGGATCGCTGTGAGTTCGAGGCCAGCCTGGTCTACAAAGTGACTCTAGGGCAGCCAAGGCTGACAGAGAGACCTTGTCTCAAAAAACAAAAAAAACAAAAAAACCTGACTTTTGTTTGGTTTCGTTGAGCCCTAACGCACACACACACACCTTTAACCAAAGAGCTATCTGTACCAGGAATTAATAAAATTAACCCTAGGTCAAGAGGTTGAGAAAGAAACAGAGGAGGGACTTTGAGTTGAGGGGTGTTTAAAAGTCAGCCTGTGGAAGTAGAAGGGGTCCTTGGCGATTTTAGCTTGAGCTCCTCAGCAACTTGGCCTTTGGTTTTTTTTGGGCTTTTCCTCCTGGGCTGTCAGCTGAGCTAGGGAGCCTTTTGGGCCTTCCCCATCAGGATGTGAGCTGAGTAGGACCGTCAGCTGGGCACTTTCTCTGCCTCTCTGACCTAGTAGGTTTTTCATCACAACACCTGGCTCCTGAGTCTTTATTGGTAAAAGAGAATGAATGATCTGGGATTTTCAATTAAAACAACAGATGGGAATGAATTCTTTTTGACATGTGAAACAGGGAAAGAAGGTAAGGGCAGACAGGTCAGTGATGAAAACGCTTGCCATACAAAACAAAGTCCAGCCGGGCGTGGTGGCACACACCTGTAATCCCAGCCTGACCTGAGTCCAAGACTCTCTATTGAAAAACCAAAAAAGAAAGAAAGAAAAGAAAAACCAAAGTTCGGAGTTGGGTGTGGTGGCGCACACCTG
Organism: Acomys percivali; assembly: GCA_907169655.1. Classification (NCBI taxonomy): domain Eukaryota; kingdom Metazoa; phylum Chordata; class Mammalia; order Rodentia; family Muridae; genus Acomys; species Acomys percivali. Next base: position 125,965,446 of record OU015748.1, on the reverse strand, counting down.
TAATCCCAGCACAGCCAAGGCTACACAGAGAAACCCTGTCTTGGAACACAAAGAAACAAACAGAAAAGAAACAAGAAAGAAAGAAAGAAAGAAAGAAAGAAAGAAAGAAAGAAAGAAAG
>OU015748.1:125924815-125946933 GCA_907169655.1 Acomys percivali | reverse complement strand
CTTTACTTTTTGCAGACAGGGTCTGCCCAGGCTAGGTTTGCACACATTCTCTAGTCTCGGCAGACCTTGAACTTCCGGCCCAAGTTGAAGTAGCTAGGAACTGTGTTATGGAACTCGAGCTTGACCTGACATGGGCCATGGAGGGTAGATCAGGGGTACCAACATTACTAGACTTCTTTCTTTCTTTCTTTCTTTCTTTCTTTCTTTCTTATTTTGGTTTTTCGAGACAGGGAGACAGGGTCTCTCAGTGTTAGCCTTGGCTGTCCTGGACTCACTTTGTAGACCAGGCTGGCCTCTCTAACTCACAGAGATCTGCCTGGCTCTGCCTCCGGAGTGCTGGGATTAGAGGCATGCGCCACCACACCCAGCTAGACTTTCATAATAATGACTGTACACTGTCTCATCAGATCCCAAACATGCTCTGATGAAAAGTCTGTGCTCCCCACTTACCAAAAAGAAAATGGATGGAACTCAGGGGAGGTTAAATGATTTGCCCAGGTTCGTACTGCTGGGAGTAAAGCTGAGACTCAAACCCAGATCTCTCCACCTGTTCAGACTGGAAGAAAAGCCAAGGAGAGCACTTCTGGGTCAGAGAATCAGTAGGAGGCTGGGACACAGGATGCTTCTGGGAGGAGTAAGTAAACAGCTGGGCATCTGGCCTGCCATCCTGAGGGTGATACGTCCTAGGCAGTTCCACTCCCTGCAGAGGATTACAAGAGTGGGCTAGGGGCTGTAAGTTCCTGGAAGGTGACTGAAGTCCACAAGACTGGCACTGTGGCCATTCATCCTGTGGCTAGCATGAGCTCCTCCCAGCAGGGCTGGTATGAGAGAGCCCTGGCCTGAGGCTAGTTCCTGGAAGTCTAGCTGCCAACACTGTAGCTGGCCTCCTCCCAGAATCAGGCTGCCTCCTGGCTCCAACTGCCCCAAATATTCCTTTACCAGTGTGGCCTCCAGAGAGAGTGTTCTAAATCCCTGAAGCACCAAGAGGCTGTGCTCTCCTGATACCTGAGCATTCGTTTCCTAATAGTAACAAGAGATTTTGTTAATCTTTATTAATTAATTTATAAGGAATTTAAGGAAGAAAGACAGTGAAAGCATGAGAGGCCATTGGACACATTGAATCTGTGGTCAGGGAGCAGAGATGAATGGCTCTTTTATTTTATTAATATTTAATTTTATTTTATTTCGCAGTACTGTGGATCCAACCAATGGCTTCACACATGCTAGGCAAGAGCTCTGCTATTGAGCTACACACTTAGCCCCACATTCACTTAATACTCACCCTGCTAAAGTGGTTTTGTTGTTTTGTTTGTTTGTTTTCCAAGACAGGGTTTCTCTGTGTACCCCTGGCTGTCCTGGACTCACTTTGTAGACCGGGCTGGCTTCTAACTCACTGAGATCCACCTGCCTCTGCCTCTGCCTCCCCAATGCTGGGATTAAATGTGCATCATCATACATACACACCTGGCTACTAAAGTAGATTTTAATAACAATACCTCCATTTTAAAGAAAGGCTCAGAAAGGTTAGTTGCCCAAGGCCACACAGCTAATAATAAATGCCAGGACTGAAACACAGGGAATAAGATTCAAGATCCTAGCTGGGCAGTGGTGGTGCACGCCTTTAATCCCAGCACTCAGCAGGCAGAGGCAGGTGGATCGCTGTGAGTTCGAGGCCAGCCTGGTCTACAAAGTGAGTCCAGGACAGCCAAGGCTACACAGGGAGACCCTGTCTGGCAGGGGGAGGGGGGAAGATTCAACATCCTAGGAGAAAAGCAAAAGAGGGGGTTGTGGATCAAGATATGATACTCAACTGGGTGTGTGGTGACTAAAGTGCAGTGCTAGCATTCAGGAAGGTAAGAACAGTGCTGAGAGTTCAAGGCCAGCCTGGGCTATGGAGTGAGTTCCAGGTCAGGGCTACAAAGTGAGACAATGTGTCAAAAAATAAAAATAAAAAATCCCTGGCATGGTGGCACATGCCTTTAATCCCAGCACTCCAGGAGGCAGAGACAGGCAGATCTCTGTGAGTTTGAGGCTAGCCTAGTCTACCAAGAGAGTTCCAGGATAGGCAGAGAAGCCCTGTCTTGAAAAACAAAAACAAAACCAAAAAACAAAAAGAAAGAAAAAAAAAATGAAATGAAGGAAGGAAAAGGAAAGGAAGAAAAAAGAAAACAGCAAGAAAGAAGGAAAAGAAAATCTAAAATTGAATCTTCATTGTACAAGGTACAAGGACACATGTTTCTCTTAGGTCTGCTTGGAATTAAGCCCCAAAGGCTTTTTCCCTGGGATTTTCTAATTCTAGGCTCTGCTAGCAACATTCAACTTCTAGATGTCAGAATCCAGGGAAACTGAGGCCCACTCAAGTCCCTGAGAAGCCTCCAGCTTTTTCAGTGTCCTATTTCTTCCCCTTCAGAGTCAATCCTCTGAGAATTCTTATTTGAGGAAAGAGCCTCCTCTAAGAAACTGGGAAAATCCTATCCTCACTTAAACTGGGACATAATGGACAGCCCTGGAGGCCTGCCTCCACTGTCTAGCATTTGTTCATACCTTCCCCCACTCCCTACTTTAGCAAGGGCAGCTTCAGTGTTCCCTAGTCCCAGGGCGTCCTCCACCACCTCCCCCATCAGGGGCAACCGCCCTGCTCTGCAGCTTAGGATAACACCCAGCCTCCCCCTGGCCCCCTGTGGCTGCCTCCCCTTTCCGTCTGTTGAGAGAGGAAGCCAGGGGGTGGCGGGGTGCAATGCTGCGGGGCGCTGATAAAAGGCCAGTCCTATCCCCGCCCTCTGAGGCCACTGCGGTCACACCAGTAGGCAAGCCGGCAAGGCAGCCAGTTCCCTGTGGGACCCATGGCCCTCCCCTGGTTCCACCTCTACCCACCCCGCCCTGGTCACCCTTCTCGGGAAGCTGGTTGCATAAGCCAGTGGGGTGTTTGGCAACACTGCTTGTGGCTTGACCTGATGCTGATGGTGGTGTGCACATACGCAGTGGGGGTGGATTGGACAGAGGTGACAGGTTAACTATTTAGGGGCAGATGAGCAGCAAAAATGGAAAATGTTAATATGGTGGCCACTGTTCTACCTGTATTCTGTCTCCCCTACCTCTGTTGAAGTGGAAGAGTTTTGGAGGCAGGAAAATCTTAGTCATTGTTACTAGGCCAAGTCTATGTAACTCACTCAGATGGCACTCCCCTAATACCTGGCCACTGTAAGTCAGGCAAGAGACTTGGTGTAGCAGGGCACTGACTATGGACATAAGGAATCTGGGAGAAGGGGGCTAAAAGAAACCCCCTTCTCCCTGAGGTGGCCTGGAAGCAGGACACAGCCCAGAAACCACAGGACGGGGTGAGGTGAAGTGAGGGCTAGTGTCTCAGTGCAGGCTGTCTGCTCACTTATCTCATCATACCCGGCCACACCCCAGCAAATTAGGAGTAAAGGACTTCACATAGACCTAGGAGTGCCCCCAAGAGAGAATACACCCTAACCCTAATTTGATTCTCAGAATGCCTTGTTTTTCTGCCACTGTCAAATTTCACAGGTCTCCTTACCCCAGATTCCGGACCCAGGAAAATGCTTGCTACTAGGTGACATCCCCATTCCCTGAGGCCCACTTCAGGAAGTCTAAAATATGTGTATTTTATGCTCCAGTATACTCATTCCTTTGCCAGCATATTCTTTTCTTCTTTCTCCACAGCCCGTATCAAAGGGAAAGCCTTGCTAGTATTTTACTAAGTAGAGTTTCTTTCTTTCTTTCATTTCATAGTGCTTCATATAGACTTGTTTGTTTGCTTGCTTGCTTGCTTTGCTTTGTTTCTGAGACAAGATCTTGTTATGTAGCTTTGGCTGGCCTGGAATTTACTGTATAGATCAGGCTGGTCTGGAACTTGGGGTGACTTTTTTCTTCCTTTTTTTTTTTTTTTTTTTTTTGAGACAGGGTTTCTTTGTGTAGCCTTCGCTGTCCTGGACTCATTCTGTAGACCAGGCTGGCCTCAAACTCACAGAGATCCACCTGCCTCTGCCTCTCGAGTGCTGGCATTACAGGCATGTGCCTCGACACCTGGCTTTTTTTTTTTTTCTTTACTCCAAGAATGCTGGATTTATAAGTCTGTGCTACCACACCTAGCATTTTTCCCTTTTTGTTTTGTTTTTTTGTTTGTTTTTCAAAACAGTGTTCCTCTGTGTAACAGCTCTCGCTGTTCTGGAACTTGCTCTGTAGACCAGGATTGCCTCAAACTCACAAAGATCCGACTGCCTCTGCCTCCCAAGTGCTGGGATTAAAGGTGTGTGCCGCCACCGCCCGGCAGCATTTTTCCCTTTTATAACAGTCTTTCTTTATGTGTCCCATGCTGCCCTAGAATTCACTATGTAGCTCAGGTTGGCCTTAAAATCTCTGTCTTCCTCTGCCTCTGCCTCCCAAGTGCTGGGTTTTCAGGTATGTGTCATCATGTTTACTGGCTATGCATCAGACTGTGTATGAAAACATGGACTGTCTTAGTCATGTTTGCTTTTCTGGATTAAAAAAATTACTATTTTTGAATGAAGGCTAAGGTCTATGTTGTCTATAGATGTATCTGAAATACCACACACTGTGTTCATAGACCATTTGTAGCCTGATAACATTATATAATCAACTGCATATGTGACCATCACCACCTCTTATCCCCATCAGGACCAAAGTAAGTATGCAAGTGCATGTATGTGACCTAGATTCAGTCCCATACCAGGCCCTGAACCCACATCCAGCATGCCTCCTGCCCTACATACACCACTCCGTACAGGTGTGAGTGCCTGTGATCTGGATGGAATACAGAGCACTCAGCCTCGGGTCTGGCTGGATGCGAGCAATCTCAGCCACGCTAGCGGGATGGTGATGGGAGGAGGCCCCTTGTGATAGCAACACACTGTGTCATTACTTGCTTTACTGCGTTGCCAGGTTGCAGAGGGTAGTGGGGGGACAAGAGTTGTCAAAGAAGAGGTTGCCGTGATGGGACAGTTGGAGGGCTCCTGGAAGCTGTGGTTCGTGCTCCAAGACAGAATATTCCCATTTTTCTAACAGCAAGCAAATCCTATCCTAAGGGTTGGCAGTGGCAGCTCCACCTTGGAGGAGCCACTCGTTTGCTTCCTGCCTATTTTATTTATTTTTGTTGTTGTTTTTGTTTGTTTTGTTTTCAGAGACAGGGTCCCTTGCACCTCACGCTGGCCACAAACTCACTATGTAGCCCAAGGATGACCTTGAACTATGCTGGGGTTATAGGTCTTTTGCCAAATACCCAGCTTGCTTCTGGGTCTGTAAATGTTTCCTAATTAACTTGAATATCAGTGAGGAAAATAATAGAGAAGAACTGTAAGCTGCAACAATCAGATCCGAAGTTAGACCAAAACGGCAAGTTCCTTTGAGCTGAAAGTTACTAAAGCGAGCCCCGTGAGCAGGCCTATAATTCCAGCACTGTGGAGGGGAACGGGGCAGAAGGGTGAGGAGCTCAAAGTCATTCTTGGCCACAAAGCCAGTTCTGGGCTGGCCTTGGCTACCCCCATCTCAAAAGACCCTATCACAAACCAAACCAAACGCCTAAAACCCACTACCACTGGGGAGGAAGGCAGACTTTGCTTGGCTTGCAGCTTGGAGGCAGAAGGATGAGAGACTTCCGGGGGGGCGCACTACTAGCCTGACGCAGAGCTCTTGGCACCTGGAAATGAATCTGATGTGCACTTGTCCTGGCCTGGAAGAAAAAAAAAGGATCCCCTTTAGGGAGATTAATAATCCTCCCACAGGACAGCCTCCCACCTAAGGAGCCTCACACAACGTACATACACATTGGCAATAAATAAATAAACGTGGCCAAAAAGGAACCCTTTGTCCTAGAGCCTCTGAGGCTGGGGGAGTGGGAGATGTGGAGAGAGGCTACATGTGAAAAGATACCGCTGAGCAGCTAGCAGCCCTTCGTCCCCCAAATAGCTCCCTTAGAGCCCAGGCTTTCTAGAAGCGAAGGCTGTTGCCCTAAGCAGATTGGACTCAGACACTTGGTCCTCACTGTCTGTTGCCCGCTGCCTTGCTATGACTCAGTTTCCCTGTTTATGCCTAAGAGCCACCACCTGGAAGAAAGGGGAGGCTGCTGACTGTATTTAAGCTTGGGCGGCGGGGTTGGGGTGGGGGGGGTGTCACTTGTGAGTAGGCCATCGGCTGTGAAGTCAGCCAGGACAGGGAGCTCATAGGAGCCTGTGAGCCCCAGGGTGCCCCCGCGGCCCTAGAGAGGCGAGGGCGGGGTGCAGGCAGAAACCACACCAGGCTCAAGTTTCCTCTCTTGGCGAGAAGGGGGCAGGAGGAGAGGAGGGCCGCTGGGAAAGGGAGAGGGAGGAGGACGCACTGCTAACTCAGGCCCGAGGGCTTGGGAGAGACGGCCAGAGCGCGCCCGCTTCTACCAGGGCCAACCCGTGCTCTGCGCCCAGCCATGGCCCGGGGGCGGGGCTCGGCCCTCTGCGGTGCTCAGAGGCAGCCCTCAGCGCCCGCCCGGGAGGTGTCAGCTCTGACCCAACCTCCCAGGCACACTACCCGCAGCTTCATCTCTCTCCGCGCCCCGACTTGGAATCCGCCACAGGTGCCTGAAAGGCGAGTGGGGGAGGGAGGCCTCAGTGGGCTCTGGGAAGGGCAGGCTGGGCAGGTGGAGGAGGTACAGAGGAGAACGCCTAACTTTTTGTCTGGATGTTTCCAAGACATCTTTCTAGACTGGAGCAATACTACTTGGAGATACTTTGGAGATAATTTTGGATGGCTTCCTGGCTGTTCTGGAATCTTTGGGGTGGGAGGCTGTGGATGGGCACCACACAGTGCTTCCTTGAGGCACCTTGGAGGAGCAGGGGAGTGGCCAGGAGGAACCCTTCAGCTGGCCTGCTGTCTGGGGGAGCTATTAGGCTCCTGTAATATGGTGCCACCCTCTACCCTTCCCACGGTATTCTGCAGCCCCAAACACCCGAGATTTGGGGGAAGCAAAGGAACCGTAGATATTGGTTGTCGGGACTTCTGAGATCCTTGCTGAGGCAAAAGTGGGGTAGTTGCCTGAGAGTAACAGAGTTCTTGCCCGTCGTCTCTCCTCTTCCGCAGTCCTGGGGCAGTGAAGCTAAGACCTACAAGGAGGAGGGCATTCACTCAGCCCCAGTGCAGATGCTTCTGTGGGAATTCTTGGCTGCTGTAGCAGGTGGTTGAGTTGCTGTGGGAGAGAGAGAGAGCGAGCTATCAGACCTGCTGGACTGCAGCCTCCGCTTGCTGCTTCCAACGAACCAGAGTTTGAGTTCTAGGGATAGAGTCACAGGGAGCAGAAATACGCCCCCCTTTCCTTGTTGCCAAGCATCATGTGGGTCGTGTGTGTGCTCCTGGGAAACTAAGCTTTTCATGGCTCAAATATTTTTTCCTTCTCTCTTCATTCTATTGGTTTCTCTATTTTACCTCTGTGTGCCTCTCTCCTTTTGGGAATTGCTCCCCTAACCTTTGTAATTAGGTTGCTTACCTGCTAATTCACCTAGTTTTACTCATATCTCCCCCAATCCTTCCACTGTCTGTGTTGACATCAGGAGGGGAGTGAATAAACATCCTGGGACAGCAGCTGAAGCTAGAGTGTTTCCCTCTCCCACCTCTCCAAAGGATCCTGGATCCTTAGTCAGAGGGCCTCACGCTCTGTGAAGTCCTGGGGATAGTGAGATCTTTGGAAGTTTTGTTGTTGTTGTTGTTGTTTGTTTGTTTGTTTGTTTGGTTTTTTTGAGACAGGGTTTCCTCTGTGTAGCCCTGGCTGTCCTGGACTCGCTTTGTAGACCAGGCTGGCCTCGAACTCACAGCGATCCGCCTGCCTCTGCCTCCCGAGTGCTGGGATTAAAGGCGTGCGCCACCACGCCAATCTTTGGAAGAGTCAAAGGATGTAACTTATTGGTAGAGTGCTGGCTTGGCACACTCAAGGGCTCCGGGTTGGTCTGGAGGGAAGGAAAGAGGAGGAGAGAAAGGAAGAGAGAGAAGAATGGGTAGGACCACCAGGGTGAAAAGGAAAAAGAAGGATGAAAATTAGTTTCTGCAGTTGGCTCAAGTTCTGCCTGATCCACAGGGTTAAGGACTAAAGAGAATAAACAGCCGTGTGGATCCAGTGCTCGTGTGACCTGAAGGGGAGGTCTAAACTGTAGAGCAAGAGCTGCTTTTGCTGAAGACAACAGCCTGCGGAAGCCTAGCCCACGTTGCCTGCCTCTCTCGTCAGTAGCCTCTGTGCAGTTCTGTTAGTCCGTCTTCTAGTCTGTCCTACTGGCTGCAAGCTAGCTGGTCCTCTGAAAGGCAGTCTCCCAAGACCCAAAGGGCCTGTGCCTGCTACAAGCCGACGGTCCAGTGGTTTCCTTTATGAGCCTCTGCTGACTCTCCAGCCCCTTTCTGCCCCCTCTGCCCTCTCATTTTTTTTTTTTAAACTCCAGGAGGAGAGAGGAGACCCACCTTTATCTCTTCATGGGAAAGGGGTGATAGCTAGGCACCACCTGGAGTCCAGCCTTGCCTGGGTTTGTAGCTGGATGAGGACTATGGGCCATCTGCTGCTCCGCTTTCTGGAGCATTTGCAGCTCTGCATTCTGACTTTGTGTTCTTTCCTGCAATCTCATCTAGCTGTGTGTTGTCTCTCACCTCAATGCCTAGGGCACTGTTGTTCTTAGACGCCTGCACAGGAATTCAGTCCAGCCTGGATGGCCTTTAGGGATGTTTTCTATATATCCCAGGCGAATGTGGTATACATGCAGTAAGATTTGTGGCTCTGACTAGACGGATGCCGTATGTTCCCTCCCACAGCAGACAACTATAGGCTCGCTAGCCCTGTCTCCATTTAATTGAAGACTGTAACGCAATTTGTCCAAGGTCACGCATCTTGAAGGCCGGAGAACCTTGCCTTCTAGGGTAAGATCTTTGGATTGCACCTCTGATTCAGTCCCAGGAAGACAGGAGATGAAGAGAGGGAGAGTGGGTGAAGAGCTATGAGGCAACAGTATATAGTCCCTGCCCACCCCCCCCAAACTCCTTCTTCACTCACTGTGCCTTTGGCAATTTCCGTCAGAACCTGGGTGGGGAGGGTGGAGTTCCTGTGTTGAAATGGCATCCTGGACAGACATAAACACCCCGCCCATTCTACCCATTGGTCAAAGGCCTGTGCCTATATTAACTCCCATTTCTGGGGATGGCATTATTACAAGTGGGTGGAGGCAGGGCCTCGGCAGATCAGCTGTTGAAGGACACTTGGTAGTGGCTATACGTTTTTGTGGTAGGTCCAAGCGGGGACTCCATAACGAATAGCAGGGATGGGCTATCCTTGTGGCCCAGTTTGAGATCATTCAGCCCCATCATCTGGTCTTCTGTGAGATGTTTCCTTTATTTATGTGGTATCGTCGCGTGTAGAGTAGATGCACATGCTGTGCTGTGTCTGGCCCTGAGAGAGCAGGAGAACCTTGCCAAGTCTATTTGGAATCTACTGTTGGACACAAAGAAACAGATTCAGATAGAGATGGGTATCAGAATATGGAGGCAGGATGGAGAGAGAGAGAGAGAGAGAGAGAGAGAGAGAGAGAGAGAGAGAGGGAGGGAGAGAAAGAGAGAGAGAGAGAGAGAAAGAGAGAGAGAGAGAGATATGACCAAGAGGATGATGACAGAAAGGGTGAGTGTTTGCAGAGAACTGTCCAAGCAGTAAGGGGTTCTGTTCCTCTAGTTCAAATTGTTTAACTCGCTGGCTTTACGGCTGTGAGAACTGACCAGGAACAGTATGGTATTTTGCCCAACACCACACGTCTGCTTTGTGGTGATGGAGCTGAAGGATTGCCCAGAAGAGAAGAGAGTCAGAGACAGGGGAACTTGCTGAGGTAGACTGCCTATACAGGTGTGGGTGTGGACAGCCAGCACCGTGACAGCCGAGGGGCCTAGACAGGAGCAAGGGATGTGATCAGGCTCCAACCTGCTACCTATCAGCTTGGACTTCGGCGTCTGTCTCCTACCCCTTTGCAGGGTCTTTATGAAGCCCAGCCTGATAAGCTAGGCTTTTAAAACACCAGCACAATTCTTGACAAGTGCTCGCTACAACATCTTTGTTGTGTGCTGACCTTGAAAGAGAAAGGAGCCATGGTTATGTGTGGTGGGACATGGCCAAATGACCTGTTTGGGATACTGGGTAGAGGTCCATTGTCTCCTGGAGTCCATTCCTCCTCCTTGCTGCCTCCAGCTGATAAGCCTCTTATCTGGCCTAGGCAGTGCAGTTCAGAATAAGGATGGGAGGAGAGGGAAGGGCTGCTATCACCAGCAGGCCTGGGCCTTATCTCAGAGAAGAGGAGGGGCTGTCTGCCTAGCACTTCCCACAACACACTCTTTGGGGATCCCCAAGCACTCACATCTTGGGAAGAAAAGGCTGAAATGCCAGGTGTGGTGGTGCCCACCTTTAATTCCAGCACTAGGGAGGCAGAGGCGGGTGGGTCTCTGTGAGTTAGAGACCAGCCTGGTCTACAAAGTGAGTTGCTACATAGACTCAGTTTAAAAAAACAACAACAAAGGGCTTTAGACCCTAAAACTGAGGGCCCACGAGGAAGGCAAGGATGGATGAGTCTTGATGTTTCCCCCTAGAACAGAGAATGAAACTTCAATCCCCAAACCTCAGAAGACTAGATTTTTGTCTCTGGACAGGAATGCCATTTTTAGGGAGTAAAAGAAGGCATCTTGTCGGAGAAAAAGTAAAGATGCCTACTGTGTGCCCAGGGGACTGACTGTAGTTAGAGCAGGCGACGTAGAGAATATTCTGCAGAAAAGAACTCTACAGTCCATAAGGTGGCTGATGGCTTGAGTGAACCTCTGACAATGTTTAGGGGATACTGCACAGGGACAGGACAAACTTTCGGTCTGGCAGGAGCAACCTTAACACGTTTCTCCCTTCAACATAGGTTGCTGGAACCATTTAAGCTTTGGGGACACTGGGGCCAGCAGCTGGCACAGTAGGATGCCCCCGTGCCCTCCTCAGCAGAACAGGAACAGGTTGTCACAGCTGTACGCTGGAGAGCTGGGAGAGATGGAGCTGACTTGGCAAGAGATCATGTCTATTACTGAGCTTCAGGTGAGTGTGGAGCGGACACTGGGCGGTAGGGGTTCTCTCCTGGCCAGAGGCACGGAGTAGAGAAGGCAGTGAGGGACACCGGGGGAAGGGAAGGGTCTGGCTGAGGCTGTGGGCTCCTGTCCAGCTGCTCTGCTCACACCAGCCTCGCTCTGCCCATGTGTTTATCTTCTTGTCTGATCTGCCTCTCCTGCAGAGCTGCCCACCTCCCTCATTTGCTACCCTGCGCCCTTAGCAACCAACTCTTCCTCCAGGTAGCGGGGGCTTAGTTAAAGGGCCTCAGAAAGAGGAGACAGACTACGCTGGGGTCCTGTCTTCCTGAATGTTGGACAAAGGGGCGTCTGTTGGTCTAACAATGGTGCCTTTGTCCTCAGCTGGGCTTGAGCATGCAGGATAGCTCCCCTACGTAAGTTGGGGGGCCTTGTTTGTAACACGTGTTCTCCTCCTCCCTGCACCTGGGCTTGGACAGAGGGCTAACCCCCAGCCTGGGCTCCGTGCCTGCCCCCACCTCAGGCCTGGTGTCCTGAGGATCTGCCCTAGACCCTCCTTCCACACATCAGCTCCCTCTGCTGGGCACCCAGGGTATGGCAAAGCCCTGCATTTGACCCTTTGACCCTAGATAACCAAAGCAGGAAAAGGGTTCGGAGGGTCCATCTTGGATAATAAGGACCTTGTCTTCCAGAAGAAGAATAAAGCAACAGGAGCCATGTGGCTCTGCAAAAGCTTCTCCTGGTGAGGAGACTCTGTAAACACTTCAGTGTGAGGTTGTCTTCTACGAGGTCTCAACACAGTGCTTTTTTTTTTTTTTTTTTTTTTAAAGATTTAATTATTTATACAGTATTCTTGCTTGCAAACCAGAAGAGGGCACCAGACAGTTATGAGCCACCATGTGCTTGCTGGGAATTGAACTCAGGGCCTTTGTAAGAACAGCTAGTGCACTTAACCTATGAGCTGTCTCTCCAGCCCCAACTCAGTGACTTTTTATTTTTTGTTTTTTTTTTTGAGACAGGGTTTCTCTGTATAGCCTTGGCTGTCTTGGACTCACTTTGTAGGCCAGGCTGGCCTTGAATTCACATTGACCCACCTGCCTCTGCCTCCCGAGTGCTGGGACTAAAGGTGTGCACCACCATGGGTGGCAACTCAGTGACTTTTATTCCTGATTATTCTGGCTGTCCTGGAACTCATGCTGTAGTCTAGGGTGGCCTTGAACTCAGATATCTGGAAGCCTCTGCCTTCAGAAGGCTGAGATTAAAGGTATGTCACCATGTCCAGGTCCTTTCTTTTTTCCCAGACAGGGTTACCCTATGTAGTCCTGGAACTTACTTTGTAGACCAGGCTAGACTGGAACTCAAGAGACTGGCCAGCCTCCCGAAGGCTGGAATTAAAGGTGTTCACCATCACTGCCTATCTACCGTAGTCTATCTTCTGAACCTCTTTTACTTCTTCCTTTGCAGGGTTTAAATGTTCCAAGTGAGCCATCTTTTGAGCCCCAAGCACCCACCCCATACCCTGGGCCGCTGCCACCTCCAACATACTGCCCCTGTTCAGTTCACCCAGATGCAGGCTTCTCCCTTCCACCGCCACCTTATGAGCTCCCAGCATCCACACCTCATGTTCCAGACCTCCCGTACTCCTATGGCAACATGGCTGTACCAGTGTCGAAGCCACTCACTCTTTCAGGCCTGCTCAACGAGTCCCTCCCTGAACCCTTAGCTCTCCTGGACATTGGGCTGCCGGTGGGGCAGCCAAAGCCCCAGGAAGACCCAGAATCTGACTCGGGACTATCCCTCAATTACAGTGATGCGGAATCTCTTGAGCTAGAGGGTGCAGAGGCTGGCAGACGGAGGAGCGAGTATGTGGACATGTACCCGGTGGAGTACCCTTACTCACTTCTGCCTAACTCCTTGGCCCACCCCAACTATGCTCTGCCACCCACAGAGACACCCTCGGCCATAGAGTCATCCTCCGGCCCTGTGGTGCGGGCGAAGACTGTTGTCCGTGGGGAGGCCGGGAGCCGGGACGAGCGGCGAGCCCTGGCCATGAAGATTCCCTTCCCTACGGACAAGATAGTCAACTTGCCAGTTGATGACTTTAATGAGCTGTTGGCACAGTACCCACTAACGGAGAGCCAGCTGGCTCTAGTTCGGGACATCCGTCGGCGGGGCAAAAACAAGGTGGCAGCCCAGAACTGTCGCAAGAGAAAACTGGAAACTATTGTGCAGCTGGAGCGGGAGCTGGAGCGGCTGGGCAGTGAAAGGGAACAGCTCCTCAGAGCCCGAGGGGAGGCCGACCGCACTCTGGAGGTCATGCGCCAACAGCTGGCAGAGTTGTACCATGACATTTTCCAGCATCTTCGTGATGAATCTGGCAACAGTTACTCACCAGAGGAGTATGTACTACAACAGGCTGCTGATGGAGCCATCTTTCTGGTACCCCGTGGAACCAAGACGGAGGCCACAGACTGAGCTGGCCCAGAGAGGGCACACACTGGTGCTAGGGACTCCCCTCATTCCCATTTGACAAAGGTACTCCCCCACCCCAGAACAAGACACCAATGTTCTCTGCAAGTTCCAAAGTGTATTTGGTGAGGCTTGCCTGGTGGCCAGTGTAGACTTCCCACCTCCTCTAAGCTTTGGACCATAAAGAGCTGTGTGGAAATAGTTTTGGACTGTGTTTTCCTTGAAAGTGATGAAGCTAAGTTCTCAGAAATCACTTTGTTGGAGGGGCTTTCTTTTTCTCTTAAGACAGGGCTTCTCTTGCGTACCACTAGCTGTCCTGGACTTGCTCTGTAGATCAGGCTGGCTTTGAACTCAAGAAATCTGCCTGTTGCTGCCTAGAATTGAAGGCATGTGTCACCAAGCCCAGCTAAGGGACTTCACAACGGCACCTGGTAAAACTTGCTCCACACTGAGGTATGCACTAAGCCTAGGATAGCAAAGACTACAAAAGAAATCCTGTATATCTAGAAAGGTGGAAATATGTAACCTTTTCACTTGCTTAACATTCTTAAGGTTTTAGGCTCTAGCCTCTGGGATTTTACAGCCTGTTTTCTGAGATGGTGCCTGCCTGAGTGCTGGGATTAAAGGTGTGTGCCACCACCACTTGGCCCAGCCCTTTCTTTTTTCTAGACAGGGCTCCTCCACCACTTGGCCCAGCCCTTTTCTTTCTTTCTTTCTTCTAGACAGGGCTCCTCTGTGTAGCCTTGGCTGTCCTTGAACTTGCAGCCTTTTCAACATTCATTTGTGTATGTGGATGTATGCACGTATTGATCATGCAGGAGCCTGGAGGTGTCGCCTGTAAGTTAGGACAGGTTCTAGGAATTGAAACCCTGTGCCAGCCAGGCGTGGCAGTACATGCCTTTAATGCCAACACGGGAGACAGAGGCAGGTGTATCTGAGTTTAAGGACAGCCAGGGCTACAAAGGGAAAGAAGCCCTGTCTAGAAAAACAACCAAACAAAAAAAAAAGAAACCCTGTGCCACATACCCAGCTCAGAACCCACCTTGTTATCAGTTATGGTGCAAACCTTTAATCCCAATGCTCTAGAGGCAACATAAGGAGACTCTAAAGCCAGCCAAGGCTACATTGTAAGACTTGGTCTTAAAAGGAAAAAACAAAAACAAAATTGGCCAGGTATGGTGACACCCACCTTTAATCCCAGTACTGGGGAGGCAGAGGCAGGCAGATCTGAGTTTGAGGCCAGCCTGGTCAAAGTAAGTCCAGGACAGCTAGGGCGGTTACAGAGAAACCCTGCCTCAAAAACCGGAACTGTGGCCCAGAGAGATGGCTCTATGGTTAAGAGCACTAAACATTCTTCTAACAAACCAACCAAGCCCCCCCCCCACAACAAAAACTGGGGGCTGAGTGTAGTGGGGCAGGCCTCTCATTGCAGCAGCCAGCCTGGACAGGCTAAAGCTACAGAAAAACCTTGTCTAAGAGGTTTCAAATGTTAGCCCTGTCTGTTTATTAAAACCTATATAATCCTAGCTGTTCCTGATAATTCTAGGCCCTAAGGGCTAGGAAGCACTAAAGAGACATTTGCCACCAGCTATGCATGCAGACTTCCTGGTTCAAGCAACTTGATACAAATAGTTCAACTAAAACCAGTCTGTCAATAGTTGGCCCAGCAACATCTTTTCTATGTAAGCTTGAAAACAAAAACAAAACCTGAAACACAAATTTACACATTTGTCAAAGGGCACAACTGTTTTTAGAAAGGTGGAGATGGTTAGTCATCTTTCACAGTACCTACAAAGACTCTACTTCACCAACACCGATTTCCTAACCCCAAACTTTGAAGTGGAATATAACGCAAGCCCCTTGCTATCAAGGCCAAAGGGAGACAAGAAACAGAATAGTTTATTCAAACAGTTTTATTAAAAAACCTTAAGCCATTCACAGAATTGAACGATGTTTAGCAGTGTAGCTAAAGCCCAACTGCATGGCAGTGAAAATGAAGTAGTGCCCAGAATAAAGGCTGCTTTCTTAAAGGATGTTCCTGAAAGGGAGAAAAAAAGAGTTATGCAGCTTTATATAAACAGCTGATTCCACAATTATATATACTCCTGGTAACAATAACTAATACTTCTTGGTTTTTTAAGTACAATAGAAATCACTGATCACAAAAACTTACCTTTTAGCCAACAACTTTGTTGTTTTGTTAAAAAATGTTTATAACAGCAGTTAAGCCATGTAGCAGACTCCTCCCTAGAAAAGCAAACAACTTTTAGAACTAGATTTTTGTGAGGCCAATTCCCATCTTTTAAGCTACTCCCACCCCCTCCCATTAATGACCCACCCATCCTCCCACCATCTTTTGGGGGTAATGTCTCTAATATTACTTTGAGCCATTATTTTAAGAAAGCGGGTCAAAGGAAGGTTTAAATAATATAATTAAAGAGCCAAAATCCATCTTTTCACAATAGAAATATATTCTTTTCCTTTAAGCAGGGCATTAATTAATTAATAGGGCATTAATTAAAATACATTTCCAGAAAAACCAAGTACAGATTAACTGGACTAGTTTTGGCTCAATATTAAAAGAAATCCAACAGAAAATTGGACTTTATACAACTATATGGATGTAAGTAAAATCTGTTCTTACCTAGCAGCATAGCAATAAACCTTTCCTTCTGGCTCTGCCTGCTAGTCCTAAGAGTCAGGTGTGCCTTACTCTCGTCTGCCTCCTTCCTGGCGATGGTCACTCAAACTTCACTCCCTCCTAGCTTTCATGGAGGTGCCGTGGCCTGCCCCTGGCTTATCTGTACTCCACATACCACAAGTGTCTACTCTCAGCTGCAGAGACTCTGACCTCGAAGCCATTCGCGCTATACTTGCTAGCAGTTCCTAGTAGCTGAACATCTCCTGGATCTTTAAAGGCATTGTCCCGATTCCTGAGGTATCTGCAAACTCCCTCAATAGTTAAGGTTCCACCTGATATTGCAAACTCAGCCAGTATCATGGAACTACCACCCATGCTCCCCCACCCCCACCTCCCACCTCCCCATTCCCCGCCCTCCCCAAAACTTCCAAGCAATATATATATATATACCCATGAGTTTGAATACACAGTCCTATGGCAAACAATCATCTATGCTACCCAATACAATGGCACTTAAAAAGGGGCACCAAATGGGAAGCTCAAAAACAAAAAAAAAATCTATGCACAGATAACAATTATTTGATAGTAACTGTTTTAAACTCATTTTCTATACAATTAACACTTAAAAGACAGCGATGTGAAGGAAAACTGCCGTTAATACAAAAATTACAGAAACATTGTCATATTTCTAATTTAAAATTTAAATAAACAAGATCACCTATTTAAAAGACACCCCAGAGGCATGCCCACCCACAACCCAGTTAAACTGCAGTTTTCCTTCACTGTGGCCTGCTCTTACTAATAACTGTCAGCGTATTAGGATGCCCCAACACTCATACTCTCTGGACTCAGGGGCACTGACCAGCAGTTGATCTCTACTCTGGCAGAGCTTTGCACTGTGGTAACAAACAACCAACATTTACCAGGGTAACGGGGTAGGGAAAGTGCAGACCTCCGCCAGTCCCAAATCCATACAGTTGTCATTCCATTCAAGAGAATTAAATCGTTTATTGATTACACATGATAATGGATGATACACAAGCTTCATTCCCATCTGTTATTTTATCTGATACCATTATTCAATTTTGATATTTCATAGGGTGTGCCAACACCATTCTATAAGCAAATTGTGACCTTGCTTGGAGGACCTTTTTAATAGTCAAACTCATTGTAGTCACAACAGTAACTACACCAAGGTTTCTGAAGACAATGGCTTCTTTACCCAAGCAACCATAAATTCCAAATGGAACTTGGCACCACCCTGAAGGAACTCTAACTTCACACTGTTGGGGAAGTTTACCAAGATGGCTTCAGAGACTAACTTTACACAGCACATTAAAAAAAAAAAAAAAAAAGACACATTTATTCAGCGTCATGATCAGACTATTACATTTAGCAATCAACAGCATGGGTGAAAAAAGGTCTACAGTAAAACCCTTTGTTGGAATGCTTTACACTTTCCACAGAACAGAAACTAAAATAACCTGTTATACAGTTAGTCACAAATACAGTCCTGGAGTTCTTTTTGCCCATACACATGAGTATTGTCTAAAAACATGTCTTCTTTGTAGCAGCTAGGCCCTGCCACCACTGTGCTTGGCTGAGTTCACAAATCTGTTGTAACCTGTAGCTTCCCTGTCACTTCTCTGGCTCTCCTCTCTCCTGCTAAGCTTTGTTTCCTGTTGAACAATACGGAATAAAGTTGTTAATCTAAAACACATTAAGACTCAAGGCTACAATCCAATAGAGCAAGTTGTTTCCCACAAATTTTGCTGAACTGCATATTAACTTAACATCCACCATTTTACTGCAATTATCACGTTAACTATGTTGCATGGCTCAGCTACACTCAGATTACTGGGTTCAATTACAAATTAAGCCAACACACACATAAGAGGCACTTACCTGGCTGTCATGTATGTAATTTAGAACCTCCTGCCGCTGCCATAGCTACTGCTGCTGCTGGAACCTCCATAGCCACCTGCAAGTATCAAAACCTTTGTTAACACTCTGCCAAAGTAGTGCAATGACTTTTTAATGAGCTACTAAAAAAAATGTCCCTGGCCTAAAGTATTATGATTTAAAGGTTTCATAGATGTCTTTTGCCACGTCATATATATACCATACCTTGGTTCCGTGGTTTAGCAAAGTACTGGCCTCCACCACCATAAGGGCCAGAGCTCCTGCCTCCAAAGTTTCCTCCCTTCATTGGTCCAAAATTTGAAGACTGATTGTTGTAATTGCCAAAGTCATTGTAGCTTCCACCACCTCCAAAATTGCTTCCTAGAAACGAGAAACTCTTTATTGACGGCTTGAGGACTGACAAGCCAATTCTGTTTAGGGTCCTAAAATGAAAGATTGTCTGCTCTTTCTTCCACATCTCCTGACTTATTCTCCAAGCAAGGCTTCATTTACTAGCCCAGCATTTAAAGACAATCAGCCGACTAATCAGACAGCTGAGCTCTTCTCAATGGCGCCGCATTCCAGGCCAATGCAGACATTTCTGGGACATATCAACCAAATGCCTTAAGGCACAAAGGAATTTAGACACTAAATCCAGCTATGGTGTTATTCTAACTTTCTCACATTGAAGTCACCACTAACCAGTCACCCACCTATTTTTGGGGAGGCGGCCCCAGCTTAAAGCCAGGAGGAGGTAGCACAGCATGCCTACTGTAATGCACCATGCAGTGTACTCACAAAGTCAAGCCCAACAAGGGTATAAACCCCTACAAGTCTATCTAGCTTCCACACCAAGCACTTGCACCACTGGATACCTACCACTACCACCGCCAAAGCCGCCTCCGCCGTTGTTATAGCTGTCATAGCTGCCACTCCCGCCATAGCCACTGCCCTGGTTTCCATAACCCTGTCCACCACTTCCATAGCCTCTGCTTCCTCCAGAGTAACCAGGGCCGCCTCCTCCATAACCACCTACAAGAATACAAGTCTTCTCAATAAGACAAAAGTATTTATGAGGGGAGGGGAAAAAAAACTATGCAAGTGTAAGGCTAAAGGCCCGCTCACAGCATGCAGATTACGGGATTGGTCGAACTTTGTCATGCACTAGGTTTAGTCTTGACTAACCTATTCTAAAGGTGCAAGTTGCCAGGAAACTTTACTTAGGGATTCTTTAAGGAACTTACCATCATTACCAAATCCATTATAGCCATCCCCGCTGCCACCATAGCCACCACCACCACGGCTGCCACCAAAGCCACCTGTAAGAGAGCAAAACATTAAAACCAGGGCTTATTTAAAGGCCATGTATCAAAAACTAAGAACTACATTTGGGTAAAACTTTCAAGCCAGGACAACAGTGACCAACTAAAAAATTCTAGACCAGTAAGATACCAAAAATAAGTACATACCACGACCACTGAAGTTTCCTCCTCGCCCAAAATTGTCATTGCCACCAAAACCACCTCCTCGACCACCACCAAAGTTTCCAGAGCCACTCCGACCTTAAAGAGATGTTTGGATCATTAGGCTAACCTATAAGGTGGCACACAGGCCCTTACAGTCTAACTAAGCAATCCACGCACCTCTCTGGCTGGAGGAGGCACTAGCCATCTCTTGCTTTGACAGGGCTTTTCTTACTTCACAGTTGTGGCCATTCACAGTATGATATTTTTGAACTAAAAAAAAAAAAAAGTTTAAAATTTCAGGCCTTTGAAATACTCGATTTCAGAAACATTCAGAAAATCCAATCATCTGATACTCACTAACAATCTTATCCACAGAGTCATGGTCATCAAAGGTGACAAAAGCAAAGCCCCTTTTCTTGCCACTGCCTCTGTCAGTCATGATTTCGATCACTTCGATTTTCCCATACTGCTCAAAGTAGTCTCGTAGGTGATGTTCTTCAGTGTCTTCTTTAATACCACCAACGAAGATCTTTTTCACAGTTAAGTGGGCACCTGGTCTCTGAGAATCCTAAAAGGACAAACAACCCCATCATTTAGTAGCCACACCTCCAAATGACTGGCAGCTGGAGTGGCCCAGCTCGGACCCTAACACTGGAGGGAGGGGAAAAAACTCAGCCAGGTGTGGCAGTCCACACCTTTAACCCCAGCACTGCGCTGAGGCCCACCTGGATTAAACAGTCTCCAGATAGACTGAGCTGGGCCGGGTGGCACAGGCCTTAATCCCAACACTGAGCTGAGCCCACCTTGGTCTACAGGGAAACCCTGTGTTGAAAAAACAAACAAACAAACCAGAATTAACTCACTTCTCTTGACACAGCTCTCTTGGGTTCCACAACTCTTCCATCCACCTTGTGTGGTCTTGCATTCATGGCGGCATCCACTTCCTCCACCGTGGCGTAGGTGACAAACCCGAAGCCCCTGGATCTCTTGGTGTTTGGATCCCTCATTACCTGTTTTAAGAGTTAATTCAATGAACCCTTTGCCTGATCTCGGGACCTAACGCCATTCCTATGAGTACGGCCTGCACAAAATCACCCAGAGACACATCACACTAACAACAGGTCGGACATGATGAGACTGTAACTATCCTTCACAAATCATCTAGTTAAGAAGCAACACGATCACATCAGAATAATCAGGCCAGCTCTGCCTTTTCCTTAACTCTTACCACACAATCGGTGAGTGTCCCCCATTGCTCAAAATGGCTCCTCAGGCTCTCGTCGGTTGTTTCGAAGCTCAGCCCTCCGATGAAGAGCTTCCGCAGCTGCTCTGGCTCCTTGGGAGACTAAAGGGTGGACACGGTGGAACTCGGATGAACGAACTAGCACCACGCACCGACACACGCCGCACTTTTTTATTGTTCTTTATTGCCACAGAAGACCACGTGCTCCTCCTCCCCCCCCCCTTGGCCGGGAGGTGCTGTCGGGGTACGCGGCGCATGCGTCCCTACTCTATACGCACGCGCAACAAAAGAAACGGGCTGGACTGGTACAGCGCCATGAAGACGTAGTGGAGTTTTTTTTTTTAAAGCAAGCACTAGACAAAGAGAGAGAGGAAAAAAAGACATGGCCCACACACCCCACATCTTATATTTACTAGTTCTGCCACAAGGCGCGGCACGTGGAAATACGTGGCCATTGGGCCGCAGCCTCATGGCGGCTACGAGGACAAAATGGCGACCCGCACTTTGTGAGCAGGCCCCGGCGGCAGCCGGCCGAACACCGAAAAAAGCAGGGGCGCCAGCCGCGGAAGGGATCGCAGCCCCGGCCGCGCTCGGCGAGTCAGGAAGGAAGCGACATCGCGGGGCGCGCCCGACTCACCTCCGACTTGGACATGACGACGGCAGGGCGACGGGGAGCCTCCGGCGATGCTACCTCAGACGCGTCAGCCACCAGAAAGGAGCGGGCGGGCGAGCGTATCCGCCCGACTACCTTCGGCTCGCCTTTTTATCCCGCCTCCCCGCGTTCGGCATTGGTAGACTCCGCCCTCGCCGGGCTCCTATTGGAGACTTGGAACCGTCTCCTCCTACTATAGGCCCGCGGAGACGCCTTGCTAAGAAGCGGCATCCGGTTGGGCGTTCTACGCAGTCTCCGCCCCCCCTCTGAGTCATCGATGGCCCCGCCCCCTGGGTGGGTAGGGGAAGGAGGGGAAAAAAAAAAAAGGTTGCCCTCAGCCGCACCGATTGGCTGGCTAGCCAGTCATTTATATTTGAACGCGCCCGTGTCTCTCTGAACGCCTTTTTACAGCTTCCCCGAACTCGAGCGGTTACAGACTCACTTGGCCACCACCCATAAAGGCGTGTGTGGTTAGTGAAAAAAAAAAAAAATGGCGAGCTTACGCCGGCGCAGTGAGAGCGGTTCCGCCAGCCGCCGGCCTGGAACACGTGAAATGGCGGGCGGGAGACGGGGGTCGGGGACCTAGGCGCCTGCGTAGTCGCGGCCCCATTCCCCCCCTCCCTCCCCTCCTCCTCCCTCCCCCCCTTCTCCTCCCTCCCCCTCCTT
>OU015748.1:125894048-125919815 GCA_907169655.1 Acomys percivali | reverse complement strand
AAAAAAAAAAAAAAAAAAAAAAAAAAAAGGTCCCGGCCCAGGATTGGCTGCGCAGGCGCAGGGAAGGCTCCGTTTTGGCGGGCGGTTGGCGTTGCGCAGAAGGCGGCGGGAGCGGCGGCTCGCGGTGCAGCTGTCTCACCCAAGAGCCGTGCAGGCCGCCGCAGCGCGAGTGGCCGCCGTAGACCCCCCCGGGTAAGTGGCGGAGAGTCTTGTCGGCCCGTAGGAGAGCTCGAACCCCCTCCGGCCGCACCAGTTATTGTACGAAATGAATGGACGCCTGGACTGGAGGTGGCGCGCGGGGTGGGGGGGGTGAGGGGGGGAGGAAGGCGGGCGACAGCGAAGGGGCCGCGACGGGTCGGGCCAACCAATAGGACGGTCGGGGCGGGACGTTCTATCCCTGCAGGTTCTTTGGAGCCGCGTCGCCGGAGCGTGTGACTGGCTTGCGTCTAGGCCAATTGGGGCTTCCTAGAAGTGCCTGCGGATCGGCCCTTGGGCCGTCGGGATGTCGGGGGCGGGTTTTCCCTGCTTGAGTTGCGGATCTCGGAGCCAATGAGGCCCCAGCGCGCGAGAGGCCGGCCTTCTGCAAGAGGCAGAGGCTGGGTTCCAGTGGGCAGCGCGGGAGTCGGCAGGGTGAAAATCACGGATGAGTCCTGCAGCCAGCAGTTAGACAGGTCCTCTCCCCCCCACCAAAGAGAAATTAGTTTTGGGAGTTATGAGGGTACATGTCTTATTTATAGTAGCTCCTGTATTGAAGGCGTTCATTCTGTGCATCACGTTGAGAAAAGCGTTATGTTTTCTTGTGCCCCATGGAGCTGGACGTTTTCTTGTTCTTTTCTGTGCGTTCCACCTTTCGCTTGAGACTTTGGAGAACGTAGGGAGGGAGCCGTTAGTCTTTGAAATTCCATTTTAAGATATTAAAATTCTGGAGTGAAATAGACTGACCACTACCACCCGTTTCCAGAGACGCATTTATATTTGTATTGGCCACAGAAATTTAGAGAGCTACATGTCAAAGTCAAAATAAGTTGCTTCTGTCGAAACAGTGGTGTCTGTATGTTTGAGGGGTAATTGTTATTAATGAAATAATGAAAACCTTAAGAAAGGCGGGTGTGGTGGTGCACGCCTTTAATCCCAGCAGTGATCTCTGTGAGTTCAAGGCCAGCCTGGTCTACAAAGTGAGTCCAGGACACCCAGGGCTGTTACACAGAGAAACCCTGTCTCGAAAAAAGAAAACCTTAATAATAAAAACAATGAGCTGGATGTGGTGGTGCATGCCTTTAATCCCAGCAGCGATCTCTGAGTTCAAGGCCAGCCTGGTCTACAAAGTGAGTCCAGGACACTCAGGGCTGTTACACAGAGAAACTCTGTCTCGAAAAAAGAAAGAAAGAAAACCTTAATAATAAAAACAATGAGCCGGGCATGGTGGCGCACGCCTTTAATCCCAGCACTCGGGAGACAGAGGCAGGCGGATCAATGTGAGTTCGAGGCCAGCCTGGACTACAAAGTGAGTCCAGGACAGTCAAGGCTACACAGAGAAACCCTGCCTTGAAAAACCAAAAAATAAAAAAATAAAAATAATGACTCATTTGCTTTTTGTTTCCAGTCATCATATAGGCCTCACCACCATCCAGGTCAGTTCTTTAATCTGAATCTCTTCTCTGAGGAACAGTGTCCTTCCCTAGCAGGCTTTTTACACACTCAAGACATCCCAAGTCCTTATTGCTATTGTTCATGTGAGAGTGTCTGACTTTGGATGAAAAGGCTGATTGATTTAGGATGTTGTGGACAGAAGACTCCACCATCTCTTGGGTCATTATTCCATTTCTTTTTCTTTTCTTTTCTTTTCTTTTTTTTTTTTTTTTTCTTCGAGACAGGGTCTCTCTGTGTTAGCCTTGGCTGTCCTGGACTCACTTTGTAGACCAGGCTGTCCTCGAACTCACAGCGATCCACCTGCCTCTGCCTCCCAAGTGCTGGGATTAAAGGCGTGCGCCACCATGCCCGGCTTCCATTTCTTTTTGTATTTTATGGGTAAACTCTTTGGTGTTGATAATGCCTACACTTCTCAGAGGATCTGAACAAATTATAATTTTTATTTACTGTCTATTTTTCGATTTATTTAGAGTCAAATACCACAATGACTAATTTTTTTGAGGTACACCTGTGATAAGGACATCCTTTCTAGCCTGGCATAGTGGCGCACGCCTTTAATCCCAGCACCTGGGAGGCAGATACAGGAGAGTGTCTGTGAGTTTGAAGCCAGCATGGTCTAAATACATAGTAAGTTCCATTGACAGCCAGAGCATAGTTAGACTCTCTAGAAAAATAAAATACTTTCCAACTTTGTATAAAAGACTGATGATTTCAATTTAGTTTTGTTTTTGAGACGTTGTATCCCAGGTTGGCCTCAAGTGAAGAGATATGCCTGTCCTCAGTGCAGAGTGCCACTGTGCCTGACAGACTTCAGTGAAGTTTGTAACAATAGATTCCCACGTTCACTGATACTTTGAAAAGGACAAACATAACACATTGGGCATCCCTACATATGCTAATGGCAGCTTCAGAGCTGAGCTCAAACATGATGGTGCAATGAGGGAGTCCACCTATGGTTCAGGGTTAAAAAAATTTTTTTCCAGACATATGATTGTCTTGGAATATTTCAGATATTCATCTCTCCTCCCCTCGCCCCCCAGGGCTTCTGGCTGTCTAGTAGTTCTGGTACTCAGTCTATAGTCCAGGCTGGCCTCAAACTCACAGAGATCCTCTGCTTTGCAAGTGCTGGGATTAAGGGCCTGCACTTGCCCCTCACTCCATGCCCCCTCCCCTTCCTCAGTATTTTAGACTCTTAATATTGTCTCTATAGATCTTTCTTTTTGTGTGTTTGTGTTGTTGTCATTTGTTTTTTTTTGAGACAGGGTTTCTCTGTGTAGCCTTAACTGTCTTGTACTTTTGTTGTTGTTGTTTTTAAGATTTATTACATATGCAGTGTTGTGTTTGCATACTAGAAGAGGGTACCAGATCTCATTATAGATGGTTATTAGCTACCAAGTGGTTTCTGGGAATTGAACTCGGGACCTCTGGAAGAGCGGGCAATGTGCTCTTAACCGCAGAGCCCCTGTAGTTTCTGCCTCTGCCCCACCCCCCAGCCCCCACTGAGTGCTGGGATTAGAGGCATATGCTGCCATGCCCACCCTTGTCCATGCTGTTCTGGGTTCATTTGTAGCCCAGTTTGGCTTTCCTTGAAGCAGTCCTGCCTCAGTCTCTCAGGTGACCGACCCAGTTACAGGTATGACCCAGCATACCAGACTCTTGATCCTATTGTGTGCTTTTCCAAACAAGCATGCAAATGAAGTACCATCTTCTCATCTGTAATGTATTTCATTTTCTTAAAAACTTAGGTCAATTTCAAGGTTGTGGATATGGCTAAATTGGTAGAATGCCGGCCTACTATGCATGGAGTCCTGGACTTTATCATCATCGGGGAATAGACTTGGCATTGTGGTGCTTCCTGGAATCCCAGCAGTAGTGACATAATGGGAAAAAGACCAGGTCAGGACCATCTGCAGCTGCATGCCAAATATATGCATAAACTTTAAAAAGTGCAGTGAATGGCCAGACAATTTACTCCCTTCCTAGTGAACTTGGGGCCATGTATTCTGAACTTTTCCTTTCTAGTAATAAGTACTTCATCAGAATTAAGCACTGACACATTTTTGTACCTTAAAATAAGTCATAGATGGAATAAAGATCTTCATGTGCATTTTTAATTTATAGATTTTCTGAGTATGTGTTTCATAGCTAGGAAGGGCACTAGAATGCATGATTCACAAGGTGTATTGAAAAGATTGTTTTAAGATCAGTAATAGCAAAAGTACCCCAGCTTCCCCACAGAGCCCAGGAAGCACTCCCTGATTGTAATCTACATTCCTCAGAGTACAGCAAATGTGCATCTGAGCCAGGAGGTATAATTATGTTGGAATTAAATGCCCTGTACTAAAGAGGTCAGCTAACAATCTGGGAAGTCTTAACTTTGGTTTCTGAAGCAGATCCTTGAACTCAGTGTGCCTTGTTCTCATCCCTAAATCATTCAAGGCTCACTTTGCAGGGAGCTGTCAGCGGTGATATACTGCTAATTTGTTCAGTATCTTACAGCAATAAATTATGTCTAAAGATCTGATGAAACATACTCAGCCTCGTTTATTTGGATAGTTGGAGACAGCATAGATAAACTTAAGATAATTCAGAAATTTCATTAAAGTTATTTTTTCACTTCCTTTATTGTCAGACTTGCCTCTGTTTCCAAAATGCTCTCTTGTTCTTTTTCCATTACAGACCCATGAGAGATAGGTTGGGCAAATAACAGCAGGTTAGTTAAGGAATCGATTCATCAAGAGGACATAGTAATCTTAAGTGTTTATACAGCTAATAAAAGCTTCAGTGGTTGGGAACAGAGCTTAGCGACAGCGTGTTGTCTTAGCATGCATTTAGCCCAGGGGTGGTCCTCGGCCGCACGGGGGCAGGGGGGTCTTAAAATGTGTGAAGGAAAAAAGATACACGGGGAATAGTGGACATCTGTGATTACATTTGGAAATTTAACTAATTGATAAAAACAAATGTGTAGAGACTATGGAAGAAGAAGAAGACAACGTTATTAGCTTGTCTGACATAATTGATACCTAGTAGAATAGTTTACACAACAGCAGAAATGTTTTCAGGTAGTGTGGGATATAAGTCTCATTCAAAAGGCTGCTATCGGAGCTGGAGAGATGGCTCAGAGGTTAAGAGCACTGACTGTTCTGCTGCTCTTCCAAAGGTCCTGAGTTCAATTCCCAGCAACCACATGGTGGCTCACAACCATCTATAATGTGATCTAATGCCCTCTTCTGGTCTTCAAACACTGTATACATAATAAATAAAATCTTTAAAAAAACAAAACAAAAAAAACCAAAACAAAAACAAAAAAACCAAAAGGCTGCTATCATATAAAGTGTTTTCTGACCTTAAGAATTCGTAACACATCTGGTAAGTCTCCAATTATGTGGAATGCTGCACAACACAAAAGTTACTCAAGGGTCAAGCAACTGGGGATGTAGCTCAAAGCTTAGTTTGTGCAAGGTGCTGGTGTGGATTATATCCAGCACCCCCCCCCCAAACAACAAGAAGGAATTTGAGAGGCTGAGGTAGGAGGACCACATGAGTTCAAGGTCAACCTGGGCTATATAGTGAGAGCCTCTCAAAAGACAGAAACAAAAACCAAACTGAAAGCTATTTGAGACAGTAAAATTGAAACACCAAGAAAAAGTAGAACACAAAAGTCACTGTTATTTGGAACAAGATACTTAATACTGTAGACCTTTGAAAAAGTGGTAAAGATTAGACGGCATGGAATGGGCTTTTCCAGTCCTAGCTTTGGGGAGGCAGAGGCAGCAGGGTTGCTGCACGTTGGAGACAGCATAGGCTGCAAAGTGAGGCTCCGCAGCATTTTTCTCTGCCTTCCTCACCAGAAAAAAGAGAAGCTAAAAAGTAATGCCACTATTTTCCCTGTTCCCAAACCGTTTTCTTCTCCTACAGCAGAACTATAAGCAGGGCAGTGACTGACACGTGACGTTAAGTGAGCTGTTCAGCTTCATCTTTGATTAACAGTTGGTTTAGATAGGACCCAGGTCTAGTTACTGCAGCCCTCATCTTTTCAGCGTTAGAGAGACGCCTTTGGGTTGAGGTTGGAGGCAAGGCCCTTAGTCCTGGCATTCTGGAGGTAGCTCCATCTATATTTGTAAGGGTACCTCTGTTGTTTTAAAGTTGCCTTTGGACCTGGCAGCATGGCTTACTGGGTAAAGGCAGTTACCGAAGGACAGTTCTTTGGGCCATCAGAGATCCATCCCAAGAGCCACATGGTGAAAGAGAAAACCAGCCTCTACAGGTTGTTCTTTGGGGCTGGAGGGATGGCTCAGAGGTTAGCGCACTAGTTGCTCTTCCAGAGGTCCTGAGTTCAGCTCACAGCAACCACATGGCAGCTCATAACCATCTACGGTGAGATCTGGTGCCCTCTTCTGGCCTGCAGGTGTACATGCAGGCAGAGCATTGTATACATAATAAATAAATAAATCTTTGAAAAAAAACCAAGTTGTCCTTTGACCTCCATAGGCATGCTGTGGCACAAATATGCCCCCACACAAACCTACCTGTACAGACCCACAGATAAATAAATGTCTTTAAAATGAGACTTATTTATGAGTTTTGCTAGAGTGTATGTGTGTACCACATGCTTGCCAGGTGCCTCCGGAGGTCACAGGAGGACTTGAGATTCCCTGAACTGGAGTCAGTTACCACACTGGGTTGTTATACTCTGTCTTCACCTGTGGCCTGCTGGGAAGGTGCTTGAAACCGCTCTGCTGTTCAGCAACCGCTCTGAACAGCTGAGCCATACTCCCACCCCCAGTTAAAACAAAGTTGTCGAGTTGCCTCTTAAAGTAGCCATACTTTTCCTTTTGAGACACTTAGCCCGGAGCTTGAGGCCTTGATGGACCTCGAGCTCAAAGAGACCCTGTGCTTCAGCCCCCTGAGCCATGAGCTGGGCAGGCACGCTGCCGTTCTGACCTCCTGAGCCACAAGCTGGGCAGGCACGCTGCCGTTCTGACCCCCTGAGCCACGAGCTGGGTGGACACGCTGCCGTTCTGATAGTTTGTTCTGGCTTAGTGGCATTTAGAATTGAGCCCTCAGCCCTGTGCATGCCTTGCATGTACTGCCCCTTAGCAGACACAGCTTAGCTGTTTCCAAAGCCCATGTAGGCCTTGGTTTGTTTTTGTAACAACCTTTATGGAGCACTGACTTAACCAAGGAGAAACCCAGATTTCCAGCCCACAGGTTGAACATGGTAGATTTAGTGCCCATGCAGCGCTTGACACTTACTGGGCTCTCAATAAGTAGCCCACAGCCAGCTGAACGGGTTAGAAACGGAACAGAGCGGCTGTATTAATCATCTCTTTGGCACAGGGTTTGAATTGAGAATGTAGCTGGAAACTGGACAAAAAGAAAAATCTTACTTGGCTTAAATAACACATCAAAACATTGAAGAGCTGGGTGGTCTGAGATCAGCCATCCCCTCAGCCGTTTATCTGATGGTGGCCTTTCTGTGCATTTAACTATCAATATATTTGAAGTGTGGCGCACGCTTTTATTATATTGTGCCATAGTAACTCATACTTAAATGTCAATAGAGACACTTGCAGAGACCTGCAAGGTTCAATAACTTCTGGTGTGGGCTCGTTTCTCCTGTCATCACCTATAATGCTGTTTTTTTTTTTTTTTTTTTTTTTTTTTTTTTAACAGCTTTTAAATTGCCACAAAGCAAAATTGGTCAGGATCATAATAGATGACCCAGAAGCTGCCAAGGATACTCTTGTATGGGATGGGAAAAATTCAATACTGGCTTGATTTTATTTATCTATATTGTAGGGTCTGACTTCAATATAATTCATGTTGCAAATATACCAAGGCACAGAATTGTACTGTATAGGTTGAGGAATGCTCTCTTTATTCCCTGAAGTTTACAGTCTGAGATGTCTCTTACTTTAGTCATGTAAAAATTCCTTTCTTGTCAGCATGCATTAAATCAGATTGTAGTATATTGACTTAAATAAAGCTCAAATAAATTAGGAATATTTTTATTGGATTACGTAGGCTAATTTTTATGTCTCTTGAATGCCATTGCTAAGTAGAGTATTGGGCGAATTTTTAAATTGCCTGATTAGTATATATAGGTTCCTTCTCACAAACGGATGGCTGAAATGACCTGAAGACCTCAGCTGTTGGAAGTACCAAATCTGCAGACAACTCTAAAGCCTGAGGGTTGTGGCTTTTAAAGTATTTTATGTTCGTAGCTGTATTTAGATCGAGGAACATTTCATTTCTCTCTTAACTTCCTTTTTCTTTTTCTTTTCTTTTTGAGACAGGGTCTGTGTAGCCCTGGCTGTCTTGGAACTTACTCTTTACCCAGGCTGACCTCAAAATCAAAATGATCCACCTGCCTCTGCCTCCAGAGTGCTGGGATTAAAGGTGTCCGCCACCATACCTGGCCCCAACTTCCATGTTTTGTGAGGATGATCTGCCAAGGTGGTATGTATAAATTAATGGTAATCCACCCAAACATTGTTATCACCCATTTTTCTTAAGATTTATTTATGATGACATCGTAGCTTGTGTATGTATAAAGTGACAAGTTTATAAACTCATGCTTTGTGCTCGCTTCGGCAGCACATATACTAAAATTGGAACGATACAGAGAATATTAGCATGTCCCCTGTGCAAGGATGACACGCAAATTCGTGAAGTGTTTCATATTTTTAAATAAGAGGTTTAACCTTCAGCTCAAAAATAAATAAATAAATAAACAAACAAACAAAATCATGCTTTAATTGAGAGGAATGGGTGTGAGATTAACACCCGCTTGAGAGAGGGGCTTTAAGGTGAGTTCAGGATGTGCCAGAGGTGCTGGAGTTGCTAGGAAGCACCATCTGGAAGACATTTTCCAATAATGATGCCAAGTTGTACTTTCTCATTAATCTTTGAACAGTTGGCTCTATATTATGTGCCCAGTGGTTAATTTGCCAGTGCCTTAACTAAATGTCATGACAACTTACACTTAAGAGGGAGATTCAGTAGATTTTAATGAGAAAGGAAAACATTCACATAGCCTCATTTTGAGATAAGAATTTGTTGCTAAAAACACCAGTCTATCAGAATGACATGTCAGGCAGTTCTGAGAGTTGAGTTCTCTAGTGCACATTTACTTATAAGCTAATAGTGGTCAGGCCACTGCCCTCTGAGGCACCCATACCCAGTGTTGGTTATGTCTTATACCCTTTCTGTGCTTGGTGGTGCTGGTGGTGCTGGTGGTGGTGGTGGTGGTGGTGGTTTTTTGAGACAGGGTTTCTCTGTGTAGTCTTGGCTGTCCTCGAACTCACAGAGATCTCCCTGCTACCACTGCCCAGCTTAATATATCTTTACTAACTCCCAACTCTCCTTTGTTTGAAACTAGAGAAGAATGGTCAACTGAGTACATTAGTGTACATCTTTAATCCCTGAACTGCAGTCATTGATTCTGGGCCACCCAGGGCTAAACAGTGGTGAAGGAAAGGTCAGAGCTGGGGAGGCGCACACATACCCAGGCGGAGGCATAGAGTAGCCTTTGACACGTCTGTGACTTAATCTGGAAACAAAAGGAGGAAGCTGGGTAACACCTGTACCTCCAGCGCTCTGGAAACAGGCAGCAGAATTGTTGTTCAGCCAAAGGATGAGACAGAGAAAAGGAAGGGAAGACTTTTACTCCTTTGTTCACTGTAGCAGGAGGCATGTATAATCAGCAGTACTCTGCCTCAACGAAGTTAAATAGTTGGTTGAAACAATGCCTTCGCTTCTCATTTTTTTTTCTGTTTTTTTTTTTTAATTAATTTATTCTTGTTACATCTCAATGGTTATCCCATCCCTTGTATCCTCCCATTTTCCCCTTACTCCCCTCCCCTATGACTGTGCCTGAGGGGGACTTCCTCCCCCTTTATATGCTCATAGGGTATCAAGTCTCTTCTTGGTTGCTTCTCATTTCTGGGGCATGTTCTAGGGATTGAGCTCAGACTATACCCTCAGTCACTTAGTCTGGTTTTAGAAGAGTGATGAGCTGTGAGTGCTTGCCACAGGGAGCAGACACCCCTTTCTCAACTGTAATAGTCTGCGTTCCCTGTATGTGGCTTACTAATGGCCACAGTCAATCCTAACTCTTTGTAATCTTACAGAGATACTTTAAAAGCCTCTGACTCCTGAATTGGATGTTCTTATGACTCCAGTGTAGGCGGGATGGTGGTCATCAGCCTTGTAACAGTCCCTGACACAGCCCTAATAGCTGTCGTGTGCAACTGTGCTGTTCTTGTTAAAATGCTACATGACTAAATCTTTAGAAATCATAAATCCAGTGCACGAAAGTATCCTTACAGAGGGTATGCTAGCTTTCTGTTGTATGTGTTACGTACCTAAGACTGCTGGCACTTTAATATCGACAAAGAACAAAACACTGAAGTGGTTCTGTAGGTTTGGCTTGTTTGTATCTGTCCATGTGCTGTGACTGCAAGATCACTCCCAGCAGTTAGGCCTACGGCCAGCCAATGACGCAGCTTCCCGTCAGACTGCCAGGTCTGTGGTAGTTTTTTGAGACAAGGTCTTACACAGTAGTGCAGGCTGGCCTCCTTACACTCAGCTTTTTGCCTCAGCCTCACTGCTGTCTCTCCCCAAGGGTCCCAAGAAATTGCAATTTCTCTCTGGGTGTGGTGGCGGACACCTTTAATCCCAGCACTCAGGAGGCAGAAGCAGGTGGATCTGTGTGAGTTCAGGGCCAGCCTGGCCTACAAAGAGTTCCAGGACAGCCAGGGCTACACAGAGAAACCCTGTCTCTAAAAAAACCAAAAAAAAGAAAAAAGAAAAGAAATTGCAAATTCTCTTTGAGTATAGTGCTGTGTGCCAGTAATCCCAGAACTAGGGAGGCAGAGGCAGGGGAATTACTGCAAGTTGGAGGTCAAAATACTTTAGAGAGAAAGGGCAGAGAGGTGGGAGGGAGCCTGGTGCCTGAAGACTGATCAATAGCATAGTTAGTTTGTGTGCTAAGAGGAAGATTTGCACATATTTTCCCTTCCCTGCTTTTTACCTGGAGCTTGTTGTCTGGAGGTTTTTTGTTTCTTTGTTTGTTTTAAGACAGGGTTTCTATGCATAACAGCTCTGGATGACCTGGAAGTAGCTTTTGTTTGTTTGTTTTTTTCGAGACAGGGTTTCTCTGTGTAGACTTGGCTGTCCTAGACTAACTTTGTAGACCAGGCTGGCCTCGAACTCACAGCGATCCACCTGCCTCTGCCTCCCAAGTGCTGGGATAAAAGGTGTGCGTCATCATGCCTGGCTGGCTTACAGAATTTTTTTTTCCTTTTTTAAGATTAATTTATTATTATGTATTCAGTGTTCTGTCTGCATGTAGACCGGCAGGCCAGAAGAGGGCATCAGATTACATTATAGATGATTGAGAGCCACCATGTGGTTGCTGGGAATTGAACTCAGGACTTTGGGAAGAGCAGGCAGTTTTCTTAACCACTGAGCTATCTCTCCAGCCCCCTATAATTCTTATTGTGATCCAAAAGCAGAATTCATTGATTATGCATCTGGATACTGCTTCCAAATAGTGTGGTAATTCAGTGAAGCAATTCATCAATTAGTTGTAGTCCATATTGCTTTTTAAAATGTTTCATTAATTGAGCCAAGGCTACACAGAAAGACCCTGTCTTGAAAAACAAAACCAAAAAACAAACAAACAAAAAAATTTCCTTAATTGGTAATGAAAAAAATGTGCATGTTATACCACGATCCTTTAAGAAAAGCCAGGACGACTTGCATTTAAAAGTAGCCGCAGACTGGCAAGGTTGGAGCAGCCTCAGATGGCAGGGCAGGTCGAGAGTGTTACTGTTCAGTGATTGCTGATTGTTGACAGCTTGCCATTACAACTATTGTTCTGATTGATAGAACCAGGGGGGCTTACTCTAAAATGTGTAGAATTTTGTCCCTTCTTTTGTTGTTTTTCAAGACAGGGTTTCTTCGTGTCTGTCCTGAGCTCTCTGTAGACCAGTCTGGCCTCAAACTCTATGGAGATCCACCTGCTTCTGAGTGCTGGGTTAAAGGTGTGCCCACCACTCCCAGCATTCCTCTCTTGCTACCGCGGAGCCCCCTCCCCTCCTTGTCAGTGGTTTGGACTGTGTTTTTGACTCTGTCTGACCACAGAGACTGACTTCTGTCCACGTCCCTGGCTGAGGAGCCCAGAAAGTGAATTTGTCTTAAGTTCCTCATTGGAATGTCCATTGGTACTGCTTTTTTCTTAGCCCTATGGACTCTATTGCTGCAATCCATGGTGTATGCTCCGTTTACTAGAGATCAGTGTTTAGGAAAGAGCTCTCCAGACACCTGCGCGGTTCCCCGCCCTCCCATGAAGATCCCGCAAGGATCAGACTGCTCTTTCCTCGGCCTGGCCTTCATCTCCCCGTCACCCTGCTGGCTGCATCTCGTTCCTCACGCCAGAATGTTCCTCGCGTCCAGGCTCATCGAGGACCACCCGTGTTGACGCTTTATCTGGTCCAGGCACTAGCCTTAAATTGCCTGTCTGCGTTTGTGTTTCATTTGACCTGAATACACCGCGCTGCACTGTCTAAAAGAGAATTATGTCCCCTCCCTGGTCTGGGTGCATTTCTCATTTCTCACTGCTGCTCCTGAGCAGATCTGTAACTTCAAGGTTAAGGTAAGACACGTTCCATCGGAACCGTGTCGTCATCCTTGCCAGCTTCTGTCTGTGACTGTCCAGGGGATTTACAAGACAGCTGCATGCCATTCTTTAAAGAATATTACGGCTG
The DNA here is from genome assembly GCA_907169655.1 of Acomys percivali. NCBI lineage: Eukaryota > Metazoa > Chordata > Mammalia > Rodentia > Muridae > Acomys > Acomys percivali. The sequence continues at coordinate 125,907,390 of OU015748.1, read as the reverse complement.
GACTCTGACTCCTGGCACCAGGCCCAATTTGATTTGTCAGCTGTTACAAAACCCATTTCCCCTGGAGAAAGGGGCCTTGGCTCCTGCGCCCTTCAGGCTGCCGCTGCAGATGAGCAGGGCTGGCAGAGCTGAGTCCTCCATCCGGGAAAAGGCGGATAACGAGAATCTCTTGTCGTTTGTTGTTGCACACATTCACACGTGTGCACATGCACACACACAGTGTGTCGCAGGGTATGCACACCATGGCAAGTGTGTAGAGGCCAGAGGACAACTTTGTAGCCTCGATGAGTGGGGTCCAGGGATCAGGCTTGGGAAGCAAGCTGAGGCGGCCTGACGGCTCCCGTAATGTAGCTCTTTGAGTATAAACCCAACTGTTTCCTGAGTGGGTAGGCCGTGGGGACCTCTCTAAGTTTTATCTTTTAAGATTTATTTATTTGTGTATGCCTGTGCACCCCATGTGTCTTGTGCTAGCAGAGGTCAAAAGAGGGTGTCAAATCCCCTGGGATTGGAGTCACAGACCATGTAAGGCCACCGTGTCTGTGCTGTGACTCACCCCGATCTCTGAGAGAGCAGCCGGTGCTCATTACTGAGGTATCTATACAGCCGTGGCTTCTTTTCTTTTGAGACAAGATCTTGCTATGCAGCTCTGGCTGGAATCCACTGTGTAAACCAGGTTGGCTTTCAACAGTGAGTCCCCCGGCCCTGCTTCTGCCTCTCCAGTGTGGGAATTCCCGCGTTGCTGCTGCTCCCAGCTGTTTGTTCTGTCTCAGTAAGGCTGAGGGTTGATGTAAAGCTTATTCCTGGCAAGTTACTACCTTGACTGTATTTTGATATTTTCATATTCCTTAATTACAAAGGTTAAGAGAAAGATGTGGAGCGCGGTAGTGGTGGCAGTGCACGCCTTTAATCCCAGCACTTGGGAGGCAGGGGCAGGCGGATCCCTGTGAGTTCGAGGCCAGCCTGGTCTACAAAGGGAGTCCAGGACAGCCAGGGCTACACAGAGAAACCTTGTTTCGAAAAAAAAAGAAAGAAAGAAAGAAAGAAAGAAAGAAAAGAAAAACTAAAAACAATTATTTTATGTATGTGTTTGCTTGTATGTCTGTTTATTACATATATGTCTGTTGTCCTCAGAGGCCGGAAGAAGCTGTGAGACCACACGGGACTGGAATTAGGGGAGCCACCTTTGGGTGCTGGGAACTGAGCCCTGCTCCTCTGCAAGCTGGAGGTGTTCGTATCTTGAGGTACTCATCTCTTAGCCTGTGGAGTTCTTACTTTTTGGTTTTGCTTTTTTAGACAGGGTTTCTTTGTGTAACAACCCTGGCTGTCCTAGACTTGCTTTGTGGACCAGGCTGGCCTTGAACTCTAGGATTAAAGCGCGATACTACAGAAAAGTTTAAATTCTTATATGCAAAGCAATTTTGATTTTGGATTTCTAAATTTTTGTTTCGTTTTGTTTTTTGAGACAGGGTCTCTCTGTGTTAGCCTCGGCTGTCCTGGGCTCACTTTGTAGACCTCACAGCGATCCACCTGCCTCTGCTGGGATTAAAGGCGTGCACCACCACCACCTGGCTAAAAAAAATTTTTAAGAGCCAAGTGAACAGACATTGTATATGTTATGGTCTGGTTTTCTTTCTTTCCTAGGGTGGCTGTGAAACTGGCTGTGTAGTTTTGCATGACCTTGAATTCCTGATCTTCCGCTTCTGCTATTTTACTATGGCCTCCATTCCTTTAGCCTAATTAGGGATTATTAATGTGAAGAGCTGTGCATCACTATTTTATCAGAGACTAATAATTACTAAAAGTCTGTTTATAGCTTTACAAGAATAACTAACAAAATACTTAAATTTAACCATAATGGCAGTGGCCAAATTGCCCTCCTCCCCTTTCTTTTAAACTAAGGGACTAGTTTTTCCTACCTGTAAATTCAGTTGCATGGTTCTTTTGTGGAACAGGGATATAGCTCAGTCTGTGTAAGGCCATGGGTTCTGGTAGCAGTTCCCCAGTCACAGAGCTTTTCCCTCATCTGTGTTTCAAGTCTTCGGGTTCTAGTTATATCTTGTAATTCTCTCAAACAAGAGAAGTTACATAGTATCATCAGATACACTCCGCTCGCTTTCCGGTTACTTCTTTCCCTCACGCAATTTTAGTTAACTGTGCAGTGACAGTGGGTAGAAAAGTCTTTGTCCAAAGTTGTTTTAGACTAAGGATGGTTTGTCCTGTCTGTGGTAGAAAGGCCCCCTCCTGCCCCTCCCCCTCTTCCCGTGAGCTGTAATCCCGTCTGTGGTCCTAAAATGTTACCGATTCACACGGCTTTGGGAGGGGTAAGCCTGAATTCTGAACCTTAAACCAAAGAACTAACTCCCCGCACTCTGAAAACCTTAGCCTCGAGGCCAAGGGAGGTGCCGTCCAACTTCTCCACCCAGTCTGCAATGAAAAAGAAAGTTAAGCCTTTTAACTTTTTCCGTTTGCCTCTCTTCCTCAATCTAGTACGGCTGCCAGTTGCCATGGCAACGGACTGGGACAGCTGCGCAGTGGCGCCCAGGCAGCTGGGTGGGGGCGGGGGAGCTGCCAGCCCGCCAAGCCCCAGACCTGGGAGGGGAGGCCCCTCCTGTTAGCCCAGAGGGAAAGAACGAACTGGGGCGATCCGGTAGGTAAAGGAAGGAACCCATATTGATCTACTTTGAGGGCTTCTCTTCAGCATGAAGGTATAAAGAAAAAAAATTCCCTCCCTCAAACTGAAGAACACATATGTAAATCCTTTTTTTTTTTCTCCTGGTGAGGCAGGGAAAGCCATAACCACAATGCTAAACTGCATGCTTCCAACATGGGGCTGGTTTTAACCCAGCGCTCTGACCTAATCTGCTCAGCTCCCGGAAATTCCAAGGTGAGTGGGGGTGGGGGCGGGGTGCTCTCCCTAGACTATGACATTTCCTGTCTGTGGTGAGGACGGAGCCTGTGTTTATTTGAAATAAACCTTATATATTTTTGATGTCTAGGAGTCTTCTAAATACATGGAAAGATTATTTTAAAACCCTTTACCTACATTCCCCCGGTGCCTTCTTTCTCAAATAAAGTTATCATAGGTCAGAAATTAATGCAAGTGGTTTTTGAGGCGGGCATATTCATAAGTTCTGTAGGTAGGGTTTTCAACATTATATTCCTGGAGTGATTTTAAAAAAATTACTAATTGGAAATAAAGCGGTGAATACAACTTCTGCTTCTTTGACTTGAGCAGAATTCTGGTATTAGTGGCTCGTTTTACTCCTGAGGTTGGCCTTCTGGCCAAGATGGGATTGGTCTGGAAAACATGTTTAGAGATTACAGTAGAATAACAATGGAGTCAGCTGAAGGATCGCTCCCTGCTGCCTGGCTGTCCAGACTGGGGCCTCTAACACCGTTAAGGAAGAATTCCTTTGGAACCATTATGGTAACAACCATGTGGATTTTAGGCTAGGTTCTCTCTTGAGCACCCCTGACATGCATATTTCTGAGCTTAACTCAGGTTCCATTTGTGCTGCCTTGCTCAGTTCCTGGGGTGGATGAATAGTCTTCTGTGTTCTGAGGAGGCTTCATGTTGATGCAGTCTGTGGCCAGACTTGCTCCCCCTCCTCCTCCTTTGGCCCCAAATCAACTTCAGTTAAGAGCCGAGCTACCTCCATAACTATTTGGGTTAGCCGAGCCCTGGGAATTATGGGCCAGTCCAGTGACTAATTTTGATTTTTTTTTTTTCCCCTCTGCCTCTCTTCCCTTCTATCCCCAAATGAGCTTGCTAAAAAGGAAGCTTACTGTGTTTGAGCTGTCGGCCTTGCTTTTGTGTGCTGATGGATACTCTGAAGGGACAGGCTCAAATTGTTTAAGGGAAATGTACCAAGTCGCTTGAAATGTGGTGAGAGACGGCCATGTAGGTGTCGTTCGCGCGCGCGTGTTTGTGTGTGTGTGTTGCTAAGAAAGGTTCTCTCTCTTTTTTTTTTCCATTTTTATAAAGAGCTTTATTCACCTTGGAGGAAAATATTTGTATTCTGTCTTGCTTCCTTTAACTGAACGTTTTCCACATTTCTCTTTGAGCTCCTGGCTCACAAGTAGATACAGAAATGCTAAGGAATAACTCTCCATGCTGTTTGCTTTTTTTGGAATATAATATTAAAGAGTTAACCAGTTGTTCTAGCTAACAATTTTAAGTTTCTTCAGCTGAAGAGAAGTTACTGTTAAAGAAATGTAGATTGACCCATTTTATTAATTTATTTGGATTGACTATTTTAAATTTGTAGCCCTGTCCTAGAATAGTTGTAGACCAAAGAGAAGAGTGTGTGGCTGACTGATGTACCCTCCATTCCCTCCAGAGGTGATGACTTTAACCCTCAGGTAGAGTGTAAACGTGCCCTCTTTCCCTGTTTCAGGAACCTAGTGGCCGTGCTCCTTCAGGCGGACATGGGAAAGAAAACCAAGAGGACAGCGGACAGCTCTTCCTCTGAGGATGAGGAGGAGTACGTGGTGGAGAAGGTGCTGGACAGGCGCATGGTCAAGGGGCAAGTGGAGTATCTGCTGAAGTGGAAAGGCTTTTCTGAGTAAGCGCTTCCTTTTTCAGTCTTTAGGACGCTGTAGAGGTACAAAAACCTGGTTTACTTGCCCATGAGCCAATGTCCGTGTTTTTCACACTTTGATGAGAATCAAGGGAGGCAGCAGACGACTTAGTCTCCCTATCATGAAGATGATGGTTTTGTGTGTTTAAAGATTTATTTATTGTTATTATGTACACAGTGTTCTGTCTGCATGTACACTTGCAGGCCAGAAGAGGGCATCAGATTATAGATGGTTGCTGGGATTGAACTCGTGACCTGTGGAAGAGCAGTCAGTGCCCTTAATCTCTGAGCCATCTCTCCAGCCGCTGATTTTTGTTTTTTATGACAGGGTTTCCCTGTGTAGCCCTGGCTGTCCTGGACTCGCTTTGTAGACCAGGCTAGCTTCAGACTCACGGAGATCTACCTGCTTCTGCCTCCTGAGTGCTGGGATTAAAGTCATGATCACCACTGCCCAGCTTGGGGCTGATTTTTTAATGATCTTACTTTTGAAGGGTAGTTTAAGGATTTGGGAGCCAGATGTTCTGGGACCAGATTCTTGTTCTATCCCTTAAGATACAGGTGGAGGTGTACATGCAGATAGGGCACGCATACACTAAATAAATAAATAAATATTTAAAAACAATCCTTTGGGCCTGGAGAGGTGACTCAGTGGTTAAGAGCACTGACTGCTCCTCAGGAGGACTGGGGTTCAATTCCTAGCACCCACATGACAGCTCACAACTGTGACTCCAAGATCTGACCCTCACACAGACATACAGGCAAAACACCAATGCACATTGAAACAATTATATGTAAAAAAAGATACAGTTGGATGATGTGTGATTTATTATTATTTAAATTCTTTCTTTTTCTTTTTTCGAGACAGGTATTCTTTGTGTAGTCTTGGTTGTCCTGGAACTCCCTCAGTAGACAGGCTGGCCTGGAGATGAGCCTGCTTCCCTCTGCCTGCCAAGTGCTGGCATTAAAGACTGTACCACCCCACCCAGCTACATTTTTTATTATTATTATTTTATGTGTATGAGTGTTTTGCCTGTGCTACATGTGTGTTGTCTGGTGCCCTCAGTCTAGAAGAGGGCATCGGATTAGGTAGACAAGGTGTTATAGGTGGTTGTAAGCTGCTGTGTGAGTGGAGGAATCAGACCATAGTTCTGGGAGAGCCGTGCTCTTAATGCTGAGCCATTTCTCTGGCACATTGGCTAATTGCATGACCTTCCCCTTCATAGGACAGGGCGAAGAGGTGGGTGTAGCCGAGTCGTAGAGCACTTCCACCCAGCATGCTCTGGGTCCTGAGTTGACCCTCAGGTATGCCAGGGAAAGAAGACAGAACAAAACCAGGGATGAGACAGGACTTCAAGGTCTCAGGGGGCATAGGTCGGCCACTTGCTGGGCAAAATGTGAGCATTCGAGTTTGGCATCACTAGAGCCCATGTAAAGCCAGGCACATCTCTCCCCGCAGTGATATACTGAGATGGGAGACAGACGAGAGTCCCTGGGAGCCTGAGGGACAACTAGCCAGGCGTACATAGCAATGAAGAAGGGACCAAAAGCCCCAGCGCTCACATGCAGCAGCTAAGATTTAATAGAAGCAGCAGCCAGTCCTTTAGTCCTAGCTCTCTCAGAGGCAGATGGAGCTCTGAGTGCCAGGCTAGTGTGCCCAGTTTATAACTAACATTTCAATATAACTATCTTTTTCTTTGTTATTTGTGTGTGTGTGTGTGTGTTTTGTTTTTTCAAGACAGGGTTTCTCTTGGCTGTCCTGGACTTGCTCTGTAGACCAGGCTGAAGGGGTGTGCCACAGCACCGGCTTGTTAGTAATTTTTATTCTAAGAGGCAGGCCACTTTCACCTTTTTTTTTCCTCCCCAAGATAGGGTTTCTCTGTACAGCCCTGGCTGCCCTGGACTCGATTTGTAGACCAGGCTGGCCTGGAACTCACAGCGATCTGCCTGCCTCTGCTGGGGCACCAGGCCTGGCCCACTTTCACCTTGTGTGAGGCAAGCTCTCTTGGTTTGGTTGTGTGCCTGGAGCTGGCCTATAGCCTGAGCCACAACTTACAGTAGGAACACCAGGGCATCCAGGTGTGAGCTTGGGGACTGAACTCAGGTCTTCAGGTTCAGACAGCAAGAATATTCACCTACTGAGCCGTTTCCCCAGCCTGACATCCCAGCTCTCAAGTGTAGGCTTAGGCAGGAGCTACACAGCTCAGCAGTAGTGTTTGCCCAGCGTACGTGAGGTGTTGGGTCTTATTCTCTACTACAAAAAGCAAACATAGAAATCAAATGCAACAGAAACAAAGGGTAAAAGTAAATTTTTTCAAAGAGTTAATATTTTGCCAATGACTTTAAGAGTCGGGCCCTTGAGGACCTGGTCAGGTTATTTCAGGGTTTACCGTTACTCAAGTGGAACACTGGACATTTTAGGTAAGCTAATTCATGCATTACAGGACACTTAGCATCCATTGAACTTAGCCCAGGCTGGCCTAGAACATACTATGTAGCCTAAGATAACCTTGAAATTCTCATCTTCATGTTTCTGTTTCCCAAGTGCTGTATTCTGGGCCTCTGCACTGGGTTTTGTAGCACTTTGTGTCTAGGCAAGAGCTCTTCCTAGCTGGCTATATCCCGAGTGTGGCTTCATCCTTCTAAAGAGGAATGATGGCGCTATTCACCAAATATGAAAACCACTGAAGTGAGTGAGAGACAGGAAAGCCCTCAAACAGGAGCTTAAGCAATACCTGAAGAATTCAGGTTGACCTTAGACTTACACTGAAAGATGCTTAAAACTGAGCTTTTGGTACTTAACATAGATACGGAGGTGAAAGGCAAAGTTGGGGTTGATGGATTAAGCATTGTCATAAGTGAATGGGATTGAGACGGGAGACAGGGCTCAGCAGTTAGCAGTGCTTCCTGATCTTTGACAGGACTCTAGTTAGGCGCCTGGTGCCCTTGTCTCACAGGTCACAAGGGCCTGTGTCTCCAGTTCCAGGGAGTCGAATGCCCTAGTATAGCTTCCTCCATCACACAGACACGTTTCCACAATACAGTAAAATAATCTTTTTTCCCCCTTGAGACAGGGACTGACTATGTACCTCTGGCTGTCTTGGAACTCAGTATGTAGACCAAGCTAGTTTCGAACTCACAAAGACCTACCTGCCTCTACCTCCAGAGTGCTAGGATTAAAGGTGTTTGCCCCTACACCCGGGAAAAAAATTTTATTTCTTTTTCCGTGTGTCCTTGACTAGCCCTGCCTCTTGGTACCAGGCCTTGATTGTTCTTCCCGAGATTTATTAATGCCTTCAAAACCAGTACAGTGTGGGAGACTTGCATGTTTAGCCCATTTTTGCAAGCTTGAGGGGGAGCCGTGGACCCCTACTGACTGAAACATAGCTTCTATATGCTGACCCTGAAATACTCCCCAGAAGGTTCTTGGCCGCAGATTCTTTTTTTTTTTTTTTTTCTTTCTTTCTGGTTTTTCGAGACAGGGTTTCTCTGTGTAACCTTGGCTGTCCTGGACTCTCTTTGTAGAGTAGGCTGGACTCAAACGCACAGTGATCCTCCTGCCTCTGCCTCCGAGTGCTGGGATTAAAGGCATGCACCACCATGCCTGGCGTGCCACAGATTCTTAATCCAAAATGTCACACAATTTCTCTATAGAACGTCACAAGCCTGCACTACTTGGCCATAAGACCCTAGATTTAATTTCAACAGCGCCCCGCTCAAGACAAAACAACCCAGAGCCTAGTGCTTACTCTCCAACAGGGAAAGGGATGGTAATACAGCCTTTTTCTTTGTAGGTACTTTTTTTTTTGCTTTAATTCCACAAGATTGTTGTAGTTTTGATTTTCTAAAATCCATGCTATAAAAATACAGAGGACAGCTTTGAGACTATCAAAATTCAGACAGGCATGTTGGTTCATTCCTGTAATCTAGGCTCTTGGAAGGCTGAGACAGGAGAATTTCAGACAGTTGAAGATCAGCCCAGGCTACACAGTAAGATTGTCTTTAAACTCAGAGAGAGGCAGGGTATGGTGACACGCACCAATAATCTTAGCACTCTGAGAGGCAGAGACCGTCGTGTTAGGCCATCCTGATCTACCTAGCAAGTTCCAGGCCAGCCAGAGACTCTGGGTCAAAGGAGAAAACCAAAATTAAATAGAAACCTATAGAGAAGACTGGGAATATGTTTCAGCTGGTGGCGTGTTTGCATGGGACACAGCACTGGGTAAAGGACAAGGTGTGGTGGCAAGTGCTTGTGATCCCAGTGTTCTGGAGGGAGAGAGGTCTGCGAATGGGCAGTTCAAAGTTGCCTTGACTACATAGAGTTTGAGGCCAGCCTTGTCTATGTGATACCCTCTTCCCAGAAAACTTACTTTCTATGTTGTAGGGCTTCCTGCTTTGTGTTTTGTCAGGTCATATTTCAGATTTCACATAAAACTTGGTGACAATAGACTGGAGTCGGTCACATTTGAATTAGTGCACTCCAACTCCTACTTACTGGAGTGTGTACGTAACATCCAGGACAATAGCAATGGAAAGGTACTGCTGGGCATCCTGGTGCACAACTTTATTTATTTATTTTTTTAAGATTTATTTATTATGTATACAGTATGCATCAGATCACATTGTAGATGGTTTGTGAGCCACCATGTGGTTGCTGGGAATTGAACTCAGGACCTCTGGAAGAGCAGTCAGTACCCTTAACTGCTGACCCATCTCTCCAGCCCGTGGTGCACAACTTTAATCCTGACAGTTGGGAGGCGAGGCAGGAGGTTCTCTGAGTTTATAGGCGAGCCCCACCCACTGCGGGCAGTACCACCCCTGAGGCCGGTGGGCCTGAGCTGTATTAGGGAGATGACAGCCAGGCCTGGTGGTGCATGCCTTCAATCTCAGCGCTCCAAAGGCAGGCAGATCTCTAGGAGTTCAAAGCCAGCCTGGTCTACATAGTGAATTCTAGGATATCTAGGACTACATAGAGAAATCCTCTAAAAAAAAGAAAAGAAAAATTGGAGGTATGTTCGACTTACCAAGTTACCCTTTTTATATAGGCAACTATGTGTAAAGTCACACTTTTTTGGCACTTAATTAAGCATTTAAATTTGGACTTTTTTGATGGAGAAAAGCTATTGCACCCATGGAACCTTACTTATGTCTGAATAAGCACTCTGACCACTGAGCTATATACCCAGCTTCTAGACTGGATTTGTTTTTGTTGTTTTTAAAGATTTAATTAAACATTTTTTTTGTTTGTTTGTTTCAAGGCAGGGTTTCTCTGTGTGGTCCTGGCTGCCCTGACACTGGCTCTGTAGAGCAGGCTGAGCGCTGGGGTAAAAGGTGTATGCCACCACTGCCTCCTAGTTCTGTTTTGTTTTTTAATTATGTGCGTATGTTTATCTGTCTGTGTGGGGTATGTGAATGTTGTGCAGGTAGCTGTGGAGGCCCTGGAATTACAGGTGTTCAGGTCCTCTGCGAGAGTTACAGCGCCCTTAATCATTGAGCCATCTCTCCAGCCCCAAATGGTAGTTTTAAACAGGCTTATTGAGGTATAATCTTTGAGCCATAAGAGTTACCTACTCCAGGCAGTGGTGGTACATGACCTTAGTCCCAGGAGTAGGGAGGCAGAAGCAGGTGGATCTCTTGAGTTTGAGGCCATCCTTGTTCACAGAGCAAGTTCCAGGACAGCTCCCCCCACCCCGCCCACTGACGGGTTCTGTTTGTCTGAGAAAGGGTTTCTCTGTGTAGTTCTGGCTGTTGTGGAGCTCATTTTGTAGACCAGGCTGGCCTGAGTTCTACCTCTACCTACCCAGTGCTGGGGTTAAAAGCATGCACCACCACGCCTGCCTCAATTTGGTGTGGGCCAGTATTTATAGAGTTGTGAAACTGTTACCACACTCCCATTTCAGAATATTTTCCAAGCCTAATTTAAAATATATCTTGCCAGAGCGTGTCAGAAAAGTAGAATCAGAAAGAAAGCATATGTGTGTTTGTTTGCTTTTTTTTAACTCAATATACTGTTTTTGAGATTTTGTTTCTTTTTGTTGCATAATACCGTTCCATTATACAGTTATACCACTTATTCATTTATCAGTTGATGAGCATTCAGGTTTGTTTTGGGGTTTTGGCTACTAAGGTGTTGCTGTAGGGGTTAGGGTGTAGCTCTGTGGTGGAGCAAATACAAAATCCTGGTTGGGGTTTGATCCTTAGCCCTTCAAAATAATACTGCTGCTGTAGTAATACTTGATGTGACTTTCTGTGAACATACTTTTTCCCACAAGCTTCAGTGAAAATCTAAGATCAAGTTTGTTGGGATTTTTTTTCTCTGCAGAGCTGGAGATCACACCGTTGGCATTACATGTGCTAGTACTTTACTGCTGCGCTGTGTCTCCTCCCTCTGCTTCTCTGTCCCAAGCTTCAGCGTGGAAAGGGGCTGAGGCTGTAGCTTGCTAGCTTGGCCAGCCCGCTCTACGGTGATGGCGGGTGAGCGCCATCATCACCCTCAGCCTGGCCTTTTGTCTTTGCTGTTCCTGTCCAGGGAGCATAATACCTGGGAGCCTGAGAAGAACTTGGATTGTCCTGAGCTAATTTCTGAGTTTATGAAGAAGTATAAGAAGATGAAGGAAGGTGAGAACAACAAGCCACGGGAGAAGTCAGACGGAAACAAGAGGAAATCCAGTTTCCCCAGCAGTGCTGATGATATAAAATCTAAAAAAAAGAGAGAGGTGAGCGCCTCCCTTCTCCCTCTGTCCGCTTGCTTCTGCTGTTCGGAAGGAATTTACACCTCGAGGTATATGGTTGGACAAAAGCTTCTTGGGAAGTGTAATTAGCTACAGCGACTCCTGGCTGAGTGAGCACTGGTGTAGCACTAATTCTGTATAAAGTGTTAAAAACTAATGTAAAGTGCAATCCACTCTGCCTCCTCCATGAATAGAAATGTGTGTGGCGGTGTGTCTTGTGTGTGGTTGCCTGAGGGAGCCCAGAAGGTGTTGGATTCCCTGCAGCTAGAGTTACAGCTGTTGGGAGCTCCCTGAAGTGAGTGCTGGCAACCAGCTCAGGTCCTCTAGAAGAGCAGCAAGCTCTCTCAGCCACTGAGCCAACACTCTAGCACCCAGAGGAAGACACTTTTATTTATTTATTTATTTTTGGTTTTTCGAGACAGGGTTTCCCTATTTAGCCTTGGCTGTCCTGGACTCGCTTTTGTAGACCAGGCTGGCCTCGAACTCACAGAGATCTGCCTGCCTCCTCCTCCCGAGTGCTGAGATTAGAGGTGTGCACCACTACGCCCAGCTGAGGAAGACACTTTTTTTTTCTTTGTTTTGTTTTTGTTTTTTCGAAACAGGGTCTCTGGGTAGCCCTGGCTGTCCTGGACTCACTTTGTAGACCAGGCTGGCCTCAAACTCAACAGTGATCCACCAGCCTCTGCCTCCCGGGTGCTGAGATTAAACTCGTGCACCACTACTTCTTAAAGAAAGAAAAGTGGCCAAGTAGTTAGCTCAGGATAAAGGTGGCTGTTGCCAGAGTTGAAGACCTGAATTCAAATCGTACCTCTCCTAGTGTAGAAGGAGAAAACCAACTCCTGAGCCCTCCATATGCACTTGCCCACCTGTGCGCGCGAATAACGTTCAAAGAAAGCAGAGCTGATGTTTACTGCTTCGCTCCTTGTTGTCTTTCCTATATGTTGTGTGATGTGTTTATGTGTATGGCTGATACACTTGTTAGTACGGGTATGCTGGTACACGTGTGCATAGTCATAGGTGTGTGGTGTCTGTCTTCAGTTGTTCGTTGATTCACTTAGGCTTGTTGGCTAACGAGCCTCAGGGGTCTGTGTGTCTTCCCATCAGTAACATTTATCTTTCTCTTAGTTTTTGTTGTTTTGGGACAGGGTTCCATGTGTGTGAGCCTGGTCTCACGTTTGGCGTGCGGCTGAGGATGACCTTGAACTGCTGCTCCTGCCTCACATTCCCAGGTGCTGAGGTGGTGGTCCCGTGCAAAGCATAGTTTCATGTTGTTCTGTGCTGTGCTAGGGACTGAACTCAGGGCTTGCTGCACATTAGACAAGATTTTGCCAAATGAACTATATACCTAGCCCTCTCTGTTCCTCAGAGGCAAAAGTCATGCTTTATAACTTGCACTGACTTTCAACTCAGTGTATTTCTGGCTAGCGTGGATCTTTCACTTCTGCCACCTTACCTGGATATTTTCACTCATTTTCTTTTTTTTTTTTTTCACAAGAGCACAAATCCACTTTTATTTACTTTCCATTAGTTTAAATCCAAGAAGGGCACAGCATCACATGGATTCTGTGTCCAGTGGCCTTTGCAGGAAGGTGGCTTTGGGATTTGGCACGAACCATGCCACTGTTCCCACGGGCCCGAGTTACGTTCCCCAGATCCCTCTGGTTTTGTTTGGTTTGCATCCAGGAGTCACATCGATCCGCCTGCCTCTGTCTCTCGAGTGCTGAGATTAAAGGCTGTGCCACCGCCCGGCTGAGGACTTGGGTTTTATTTGTTTGTTTTGAGATAGGGCCTCACTTTGTAGCCTTGGCTGGCCTGAAACTTTTTACATTTTAATATGTGGTTTGTTTGTTTGTTTTTTGCATGTGTATGATCATGTATGCCACTGCACATGTGTGAAGGGTAGAAAACAACTTGCAAAAGTCAGTTATCTTCTTCTAGATTTTTCCGGAGGAATTGAAGTAAAATCTTTAGGCTTGGTAGTAGGCCCTTTTTTTTGTTTCCTGATAGCTCTTTGTATTCTGGCTTTTTTTTTTT
>OU015748.1:125857571-125887332 GCA_907169655.1 Acomys percivali | reverse complement strand
TCTCTCTCTCTCTCTCTCTCTCTCTCTCTCTCTCTCTCTCTCTCTCTCTAAATCTGAGATAGAGTTTCTCTGTATAGCTCTGGCTGTCCTGGAACTTGATCTGTAGACTGGCTGGCCTCAGAGGTCCACCTGCTTCTGCCTCCTGAGTGCTGGGCTTACAGATGTGCACCTCCACCCACTGGCTGGTTTAATGCTCTTTGTGTCATCTTTCTGTCCTCAGCTCATGGAGTACTGGCTTTCTGCTGAAGATTACCAAGTACCTTTGCTGGTTATGTGTAGAAGTAAGGCACTTGGGTCCCAGGGTTCTCTTTGGCCTCGGTGTGAAAGAGCCACACACTCACCTGTGCTTCCTACATGTCCAGGTGCCAAGTAGCTTATTTCTGCTGGAGAATTACAGCCTCAGACAGAAGTGTTGCCTAGAGCTTTCTTCCCTCTAGAGAGTTAGTGGCCGAAGGTAAAGCACTCCTAAACACTCCAGGAGTGTATTATTTTGTGTTAATCCTCTTTTAAAACTAATTTTATGGTACTGGGAATTGAGCTTAGACATGCCAGGTAAGTGCTCTGCCACTGAACTGATCTCTTTATCTGCCCCTTGCCCCCCTCCAGCCCCGCCCCAACACCCCATTTTGTTGTTGTTTTAAAGACAAAGTCCTTTATACCAGGCTAGCTTCACTTACTGTGTAGCCAAGGATGACCCTGACTTTTTTTTGTTTTTTGTTTTTTGAGACGGGGTTTCTCTGTGTACCCTTGGCTATCCTAGACTCACTTTGTAGACCAGGCTGGCCTCGAACTCACACTGATTCGCCTGCCTCTGCCTCCCAAGTGCTGGGATAAAAGATGTGCACCACCACATCTGGCCGACCTCAGATTCTTGATTCCCCTGCCTCTCTATCTCCCAATCTTTAGAGTTAATTGGTATGTGCCACCATACCTACTCTCAGCCTCTCTGTAAATTTTTTATATTGAGACTTGGCCTTCAAAGTTACTATGATTAGGTTTGGTGGTACACACCTTTAATTCCAGCATTTAGGAAGCAGAAGTAGGTGAATCTCTGAATTTGAGGCTAGCCTGGTCTATATAGTTAGTTCTAGGCCAGCGTGTACGGTTTTTGGGTTTTTGTTTTTTGTTTTCTGTTTTTTTAATGTAGGAGTGCTCTTTCTTCATGTACACCTGCAGGCCAGAAGAGGGCATCAGATCCTTTTATTGATGGTCGTGAGCCACCATGCATTTGCTGAGAATTGAACTCAGGACCTCTGGAAGAGCAGTCAGTGTTCTTAACTGAGTCATCTCACCAGCCCTAAAAATGTCTTTTTAAAAGTTATTTATTTTATGTATATGAGGTTTCTGTCTGCATGTATGTCTGTGCACCATGTGCGTGCCTGGTTCCCTAGGAGACCAGCAGAGGGCATCATATCCCCTAGGAGAGGAGCGAGCCGCTATGTGGGTGTTAAGAATCAAATCCTGGTTCTCTAGAAGAGTTGTCAGCTGCTGAGCCTTCTCCTCACTCCTCAAAATAGCTTTTTAATGCTGAATTTCTTTTTTTTGTGTGTAGTTCTGGCTGTTTGTTGCTGGCTTCATCATCTAATGCTCACGTTTTGCCTGCTTACACAGAAGCTGAGGTGAACTGGGTGACACCAGCTTCATACATGGTGTTTGTTCACACTCCGACAGCATCAGCATACATCAGTGGTGGGGGGTTTTTGGGTTCGTTTTGTTTTGTATTTACGAGACAGGGTTTCTCTGTGTAGCCTTGGCTGTCTTGGACTTTGTAGACGAGGCTGGCCTCACAGTGATCCATCTGCCTCTGCCTCCCCAAGTGCTGGGATTAAAGGCATGTGCCACCATGCTTGGCTTATCAATGCTGCTTTCATTCAACAAACATTTTTTGGCTCAGGATACAAAGTTTAAACACCCTTGCCCCTTAGAGAACTTGGTTGGATGAGCTGCTCGTTACAGTTTTTGTAGTAAGTACTACAGTGCATATAAACGCCTGGTTTGGGCAGAAGCAAGCATCAAGTGTGTAGAAGGGTGAGTCTTGGCTGGCAGGGTTAGTGGCAGAGCGCCAGCAGTCCGTCCGAAGCCCTGCGTTCCCACAGCAGGAGGGTGTCACCAGTTGGTTCCTCTGTGGGAAAGATCTATTGCAGAAGGTAAGGCTAAAATTAGAAATACTGTCATCACCAAGCGAGGACAGATAAGTGAGCATCAAGAACCATCTTGTTTGGACTCTGCCAAAATGTTCATAACTATAGTAGCTTTACTCGTGGAAAGCATTGCCTGTGGTGTCGTTGTAGGTCCTTTGTACATTCTTCTTCACGGGCTGTTAGCAGGTGGATCATATACATCAGTTTCTCACCCTTCTGGAAGAATCAACATTAGGCTCAAAACATACCATCCAACCACAGCCTGGCTGAGAGAAGGCTCAGGGAATGTCTGCCTTTGGGCTACATGCAGTTCTAACAAAGAAGCGCCAGAGCTCTAAGCAGCACCTGTGTCACTTAGTGAAACCTTCCCCAGTCTGTCGTGTGAAGCGCCTCCCCGTGAAGGAACAGTTTTTCACGTTCTCCTTCTGACTCTTCAGAGCTCAAGAGAAAGATGTTAGCTCGGCCTGGATAATTAGCTGACTTAGGGCGTCAGAACTCCAGGAATTCAACCAACTGCTCTAGAAGTTAAAATGTGAAGTTTTGTTTCTTTTTTGCTTGTACTGAAGTTTTTGAATTTTAATCTACCTCGTCTTGTTTTTGTAGTTACTTCTGTCATTGGCACGTGAGCGTCAGGCTTGACTTTGGCTGTTCTCCGTCTTATCCCTTGCCTTGCCTCTCGGTGTTCATTTTACCCAATGTTATCTCATGTTGCTCCTGTTAGGAAAATGTTTAAAGCCTTGTTCTATGCTGTTCGTCTCTGAAGCCAGTAAGAAAAGGAGTTAAAACACAGTGATGGAGGAAGGGCGGACCCTGCACTGGAGGCAGAAGCTGACAAGGAAGGAGCCCTTAATTAAAGACAATTTCAAAGTCAACTGATTGTGATCATTAATGTCACAATAGATCAAAACCTAATTATCACAGCCTAGGTAAGAGCCATCAGTATTAATCAGAAAATCTAATAGGAAACTATTATCAGGAAATTACGCCAAATTGAATGCAGTGAACTTTTTATCTCTTTTTTTTTTTTTGGTAATGTTCTTGGGCATTGGCAAGTGTGACCCTAACTGTTGGTCATAGCCCACTTTGCTAGTTTCACTTTTAAGAAGCCTTTTTTTCTTTTTTCTTTCTGTAGCCTAGGCTGGCCCTAGTGCTTACAATCCTCCTGCCTCAGCCATGAGCACTGGGATTATGAGGGGGGCAGGTGTGCATTCATGTTTGTGTGGGTGAGTGGGAGAATTGAACTCAGGGCCTTGTACATTCTAGACAAGTGCTCTACCACTGAGCTATCTTTATTCCCAGCTCAACGAGTGTTTTGTTTGTTAGGGAGTTTTCCAGACAGAATCTGAGCTGTCATTGCTGAAATGCCAGCCTTGAATTTTCTCATCATCTGGATTTGTCCAGTCTAATCAGATCAGTGGGAAATGTCCATACAAGTCCCTGGTGCTGGTGTGTGCTGTTACCATCCTTTGAGTTCTTCTGTCCTAGCTGTGAGAGAGAACTAAAAAGCAGTTTCCTTCCGTGACAACATGGTCAAGATGCAAGTCAGTGTTTTCCAGTTCCAGTAGCATTAGAGTTTGATTCTAAACCGGCTTGGCGGTGCCCCCACCCCCACCCCACAGTTCCAGGAACATAATGATTTCCCACTAGAATTCCAAGGGGTGGGAAAGACATCAACTGGTTTGTTTCTGTTTTCCTTTCTATGTTATGAGTTACATCTCTGGCAGCAGGAGAAGCCATCACTGTGTCCTTAATCTGTTGGTGAAGCAGCTTCCACTCTCGGGTGACATGAGGCTGACTAACCTTTAGGTGCCACAGGAGGAACTCCAGGCAGAGGCCTGCTCTTCAGCTGCTCAGTGCTGCTTACTTGGTCTTCCTTGGGAGGACCAACCTGCTTTCTGGGTTTTGGGAACCTGGATTGCCCAGTAGAAGACAGAGAAATCCGTCTCTGTCTTTCTGTCTGTGTGTCTCTCTCTGTCTCTCCGTCTCTCTCTCTTTTTTCCAAGACAGTTTCTGGTGTAGCTCTGGCTGTCCTGGAATTCACTCTGTAGACCAGGGTGGCCTTGGACTGAGATCCTCCTGCCTCTGCCTCCTAAGTGCTGGGACTAACAGTGGGGGTCACCACTGCCTGGCTAACCCTTCACTTCTTAAGTGAACTTTAGTGTTTAAAGTGCAGCTTGATGTTTGAAATGGCAGTAAGGCTGTCTTCTGAAGCAGGTGGTTTGTCCAGGCTCCTCAAGTTACTCCAGGTGAGCAACAGCCCTCAGTGCACAGTGTGTTGATTGCACTCCTCTGGCTGCAGTAAAGTGACTGAAAGTGAAATGTTGTAGTGGTTCTTGTGTGCCATCCTCCCCATTGGTCCTATTTGCTGGCCTTGGGCAAGTCTTTCCCCTCAATGCCTCGGTTCCCCATCTGTCGAATGGGGTGATAATACTGACCTACCTCATGGGGTGTTGCGAGGCATTACAGATCAGAGCCGATCGACTCCTTTAGGGTTGCCTGTGGAGGATACCTTGAGTCGAATCTTTTAGCCCACTGAGCTGTTTCCTAATTTGGAAGTACTTAGTGACCTTGACAAGTTTCTGCCCTCGCCCCCACCCCTCATTAAAGCTGCTAGTTCAGATGTTGACAGTGTTTTGTGAGTGTTGGCGTCTTGGTCATCCAAACTAACTTGGGGTGCTGTGAGGGAAGGCACTGGCAGGATGTGTCTTGCATCACAAGGAGGCTGTTTGGGTTAGGGGTGATGCTGGAATGCTACACGTGTCTTTCTCTGCAGGTCAGTAGTTGGGAATCCTAGTCCCATACATAGACTTGTAACTGCCTCTTGCTGTCTCAGTTGTAAACTGACACTTGATGATTTGGATGTGTGCTGGGTTTATTTTCCAGGCTGACTCTAGGGCAGTTAGTTTGCTGAACCTTCATGCTCCTAAACCTGCCCTCTCATAGAAACCAGATGGTTCAAGCAACATAACCCTACCTTCTCCTACCAAAAAGAGCTACGCTGGATTTTTTTTTCCTTCCAGACATAGATGTAATATTCAGAATTGAGCATTGGTCCTCAAGGCTTCATCCAGTTCACTGTGTGTGGAATCTCACCTCTTTCTCAGTGTCCACAGTCTGACCCTGACTGAGGACATCTTGGACACTTGTTTGCCCAAGAGCCTTACCCTTCCTGTCTCACTTTAGGGGCGAAGGCAGCCCAGACTCTTTCAGACAGGGCTCTTTCCCTTTCCCCTCCTTGACCCTGGATTGGTAACCCTCGAGAAAGCACAAGCTCCTGGCTCTGGAGCATGTGCTCCTGGCAGGCAGCCTAGGGGCTTCTCCTGAGGATGGGGAAGGGGCTGTCTCATGCCTGCTAAGTAGTAGCCAGCAGTCACCTTACCCATGCCTGCTGGTCCTGTCCCCGCTTCTCCACCCTGAGGCTGGGTTTTCTCAGCACTTGTACCATATGAGTAGGAAGCAGGTCACACCTTGTAGCCAGGTGTCTGAATGGAAGTGAGACGTTGAATTCTCTGTGGACTTTTTTGATTTGTGGGGGAGTTTTGGTTGCATTTCTAGGTTTTATTTCAGCTAAATTCGTCTGCTTTTTATTTCTTTAAAGAATACGTGCTCTCTCTATATATGTTTTGCATTTTAAGTGTAAATGTTTTAAAAAATAGACATGTCTTTGTACAACTGACTCAGTTGAGACGTCGTTCTCCCCCTCCACCCGCTCTTGCCCCTTTTCACACTCTTGTGTTGGTTCTAATAAACGGTTGCTTTTCAAATATGGATCCTGTTTTTTTTTTTTAAGATTTATTTTATTTATTACACGCACAGTGTTCTGCCTGCATGTGTATTTGCTTGCCAGAAGAGGGTACCAGATCTCATTATAGATGGTTATGAGCCATCATAATGATTGCTGGGAATTGAACTCAGGACCTCTGGGGGAGCAACATGTGCTCTTAACCTCTGATCCATCTCTCCAGCCCTCAAATATGGATCTTGAGTGGCGGTTTAAAGATCTGGGTCTATAAATTTTAAATTTGGATCCTGGGTGTTGGGCAATAGTCATGCATTCCTGCCATCCCCTATTTCTTTCATTTTCTGAGTGTCCGACCTAGTGTGTGCTAAGCAGGCACTCACTGCCTGAGCTTAGCCCCAACCCACCAATCCATCCCATTTCTGAAGCATTTGTGCAGAGAGCTGGCTGCTGACACTTCTTGAGGATTTGTTGGTTCTGACTTTCTACAAACAACCACAGGGTGGCACCAACCCCGGGAAATAAGCCAGTGTCCCTCCCCTGCTGTGATCCTGAGCTGAGTCAGTTTACCTGCCTTGTTCGCTTCCCTGCTCTTCCAGTTTAGAGCCTGAAGGAACACAGGTCAAGCTTGGTCTAAGGCTTACAAAGACGGATACGGATACCCTGGACCTGTCTCATCTTTGACACCTGTGTCCTAAGGACTGATGCCTGCGGGCCAGAGGTGGGGTGGCAGGAGGAGATTGGATCAGGACCTGAACCTGGGTGCAGCTGGCCAGACGCCCGTAGCGTGGGAGGTAAAGATGGACAGACCCTGGGGTCGAGCTCTGCTCTCTAGCAGCCTGTCTCTGTAATTTCCCCTCTTGTTTTCCTCTCTGGCTGCTGAGTTATAGGGTCTCTGCCGTCTAATCTCGTAAAAGTCTCATGAAGACATCTGTAGGTTGGCTGGCTTAATGGTCCGTGACCCCATAAACATGGGACAAGAGAGCCATTTGGTCCACTTCAGGGATAGGCCTTTCTGGACATTATTTATTTCCTACCTCTGAGGTCTGGGGCTGCTTTCTTCCTTCTCTTTCTAGTTCTCTCGCCCCAGTGGCAGCCAGTCTGCCTGCCTTGGGCCCATCAGGAGTCAGAGCTAACTCCATGGTTGGACAGGATTTGAGCCCACACTCCCAACCCTAGGCAACTATGTTGGTTTGTGTCTCCTCTCAGTGAGGAAAGGGGTCTGCCTGGCACTGATTCAGATGAGCACTTTGTTGCCATATCTTCCCTTCAGAATCTTGCAGTTTTTGGAGAAATCCAGAACCCAGCAACTCTGCCTCTCCTTTGTCTGCGCTAAAGGTTACCAAGTTAGTGAAATGGATGCCGTGCTGAGAGCTAGGGGCAAGTGGACAGACGGTCCCTGCGGGGGTCTGTGATCTGCTGGTTCACTGAGCACATAGGTCTGAACTGCCTTGTTGGAGTCAGCAGCCCCCAGCTTTCTACTCTTTGGAAGGAAGTGTTAGTTGCAATCAGTTGTCCACTGTGGTGAGAGTTTGACCCTGATTGAACACGGGAGACCGTGACAGCAGCTGTTGCCTGAGCCTGGAGTGGACCTGGTGTGTACTTGGAGAGAGGAAGAAAAGTGACCCGAGAGAGAGAGAGATCAGCCGGTAAAGGCACTTACTATGCAAAGCTGGCGCTCGAGTCCAGTCCCTGGAAGGGGGAAAAAACCGACTCTACAAAGCTACCTTTCTCGTGTATGCTGGTTGGTTGTTTTGTTTTTTAAGGGCGACCTTACTGTCATGCTTTGAACTGTAGCACTTGGGAGACAGAGGCAGATAGATCTCTGGAGAGGGTTCCAGGCCAAGCCCACACAGTGAGATGAGACCTTATCTATCTGAAGGGGTTTGTGGGAAGACAAAGTGAAGGCTGTGGTCGGTTGGAGTGTGGGTATCTGCCATAGGCACTGTGGCTTTGCGCAAACCCTGAGTCCACCGATTCAGTGTCAGGACAGTATAGGCCTGAGGCTCCAGCCTCCTGCCTGATCTCCACGTTGCCGCTGTTCCCACCGCTCTGCAGCTGTAACGTCTTGTTTTCCAGGTGCAGGCTCTCTCCACTCAGCCTGTGCCGCCCCCTTTTTATGGCAGTTGCCTTTCGCTTGCTGTATTGTGTGTACTTGGCTGGTTCTCTTGTCTCTTCCCCCCACCCCCCCACCCCCCCATTTTCTGATTTCTTTACCCTTCCCAGTTCCATAAGTGACCTTCATTTGGATATTTCATTTCAACCCACCAAATTATCATCTTTCTTGCAGCAATCTGGGACTCTCTGTGAGCTCATTCTACCCCACGTCTGCTTCTGGAAGCAGGTGCATGTCTTTCTGTGTGAAATACGGCCGCACCCCCCTCCTCCAGGCTAGGAGAAGATGCTGCTGCTGGCCCACTAGCCTTCAGCTCCCTCACCAAAGCCTGGTCTGATAATCTGGTTGTGAGCCAAGGAGGGAGAGATGCTGATGATTTTAAATGGGGCTGCGACTACTCTTTCCCCCTCCTCCTGCCGCTGCTGCCTTTGGAGAGGAAAGGGCATACGGAGGGAGCCCAGAGCCGCAGCATTGGTCACAGCTGCTGCAGCTTGTGAAATTCTGCCGCATCTGCAGGGAGGCAGAGGAGCAGGTGAACCGGCGCCCTTGCCGTGCAGTGTGGGAGTCGGGTGGACTTCCTCCATCTAGTCCACACCTGCAGCGCCTCCCAAGGCAGCCTGCCTTCCCTGTAATTGTGTGTTTCCATTCATGGTGGGAGCCAGGGGTGTTCAGCTCCTAGGGACCTGGGCCTGCCTGTCCTTGTGTCTTCTCTACTGCCTGAGGCCCTACCTAGCTTCTGCCTGACAGTCTCATTCAGGCTCTTATGAATGGTTGTAAGCCACCCTGTGGGTGATGGTAGGAACCAGACATGGGTTCTCTGCAAGAAAAGCAGGTGCTCTTAACCCCCGAAGCAATTTTCCATAAGACTGGAAGTCGTTGGTGTAAAGCCGCTGGACTCTTTGAGAAACGACGCTTTTATGAGGCCGGGTCTTACTATGCAGCCAAGGATGTCTTGAATTCTTTATTTTTTGGCCTTGGCTTCCTAAATGCTGAGATTACAGGCATGCACCACCATCCCTAGTTTCTGTCTGAAGTAATTGTTCCTTTTATCGTATCTGTAAACATGCCCCGTTCACCAGCCTCTGGGAGTGTGTAGGCAGCTGGAATCCTGGTGCATGGGGTTGGCCTCACACTCACTGTGCACCCAAGAGTGAGCTTCAGTGTCTGATCTTTCTGCTTCTACCTCCCAGGTGCTGGGAGTCCAGGTGTGCACCATCTGGCCTGGTTTCACACTAGAGCCTTGTGCAAGCTAGGCAAAGGCAAGTGCTCTCTACCAATTGAGTTGCATCTCCGTTCCACCCACCCTCCGCCCTTCACTTCTCAGTCTGGAGGAGTGAGTCTGGGGCAGGGATTAAAGAGCGGATCAGTGTAGTTTGGGGATCAAAGTACAGGCTTGCGGGGGGGGGGGGGGAAAGGGGGGGGACGGAGAGAGGGAGAGAGAGACGGAGGAACAGACTTGTACCTGTGAAAATTAGCAGATGAATGACATGCAGGAAAAGCAGAGGTGAGAAACTTAGCGAAATCAGATGTGTCACGTATGCCAAGCAGATTCAAGGACTACAAAGCCTTAGTGGAAGGGACGTGCCTGGCTTCTGGGGCTCCAGGCAGCAACCTTACGCCCTACAAACGCAGCAGGCTAGAACTTTGATTCCTAAGAGCTCTAAGCAATGAACTCAGCCTCTGCCCTCCATTTTCTGAGACAGGAGAGGCTTCCCTGGAAACTGGGAGAAAAGTGGTCCCTATTAGAGATCTCAAGGGCCAAGTGACACCTTTGAGCTCTTCCCAACATCTCTGGGTCCCTCATAAGGAATTGGTTCATCTGGATTCTGATGAACTGGAGGAAATGATTCATTTGAAGATGTTAGTGCTCATTTGACTACGTTAAATTCCACTGAGCCTAAGCTGAGCCACTTACCAGACATGGGCGGGAAACAGTTGCCTGGAAAACTCAAGATAGCACACAATCTGCAGATCGTTTATGAAAATGGTCAAACGATGCTTGTGTTGCTGCTAGGAAGGGGTTTCTCCCAGCCTAGAGGAAGAAGCTATTTGCTTTCTCTTCTACTTCCTCTCCAAGCCTGCACATTAGTCCCTACGCTACCTACCACCCCACAGCTCCTTAATGTAGGCCTTCGAGTCCTCTGTTCTGGGAGAAGTGAAAAGTATGGGGAAACAGGGAACTGGGAATGTGACTCAGTTGCCTAGCACGTACAAGGCCCTGGCTTTGGTCCCCGGTACCACATAAAACTAGCCATGCCACCCAGAAGCAGGAAACTGCTGGCGGGAGGCCAGAATGCTTCAGAGGCAGCACACTCTGGAAGGAGATCAGGCATGTGAAGAGCCCAGGGCACACAAAATGGCAGCATGGATAAGCACCATAAACCCAGAGGTGACCAATGGACCCCCAGCTCCCTGAACACCCTAGGCTCTGGGAAGTTGGGCTGGGTGCCTGTCAGGAGAGCACAGGCTGTGTGCAACCCCTGCACCACCGAAATACAAGTGTGTTGGTTCTGTTGTTGTTGCACAGTCTGCTGTGTAATAGCAGTTAAATCAACCCTCTGTATCCGTTTCCTGAGGACACTAGGATGCATAGACATCCATGCAGGCAAACATACATACTTTTTTTCCCAACAATTATTTTTATTTTATGTGCATTGGTGTTTTGGCTGCATGTGTGTCTGTGTAAGGGTGTTGGATGCCCTGGAACAGGAGTTGTAGACAGTGGTGAGCTGCCACATGAGTGCTTGGAATTGAAACACAATCCTCTGGAAGAGTTGCTGAGCCATCTCTCCAGCCCCCAAAATTTCTTTTTAAGATAGGGACTCACTATGTAGCTCTGGCTGTCCTGGATCGCACTATGTAGACCAGGCTGGCCTTGAACTCGGAGATTTGCCTGCCTCTACCTCCTAAGTGCTGGGAGTAAAGGTGTGCGCTGCCACTCCTGGCTTTTAAAAAGTTTTCTAGTGGGACTGGAGAGATGGCTCAGCAGTTAAGGGCCCTGCTCTTCCAGAGGACTAAGATTCAAATCCCAGCACCCACATGGCAGCTCACAACTGTCTGCAACTTCAAGATTTGACACTCACACAGACATACATACAGGCAAAACACCAATAGGCGTAAAAGTAAATTTTAGGGCTGGAGAGATGGCTCAGTGGTTAAGAGCACACTGTCTGCTCTTCCAGAGGTCCTGAGTTCAATTCCCAGCAACCACATGGTGGATCACAACCATCTATAATGAGATCTGGTGCCCTTTTCTGGTATGCAGGCATACATGCAGGCAGAATACTGTATGTCATAAAAATTTTTTAAATAAATTTTTAAAAATGCATGATCCTTTTTAAGAAGTTATTTAGCTTTATGAATTTTTTTAAATGTTAGTAGGCTGGTGAGGTGTCTCTGTAAACGTGACTGAAGCCCAGGGCCTGACACCTGGGGTGTGAACCCTGGAGCCCACGTAGACGTGGAAGGAGAGAACCGAGTCCACAAAGTTGATCTCTACACGTGCGCTGTGGCATGGTGTGCACGCACACATGCATGCTCACACATACCTCGTTAATTCATTAATTTAAAAGTATTTACAAATTATACTTGTATAAATTTATAAGGTTTGAAGTAATCTGTATATACACTGTGAGATAATTGAATCGAATAAACATATCCATCACTTCAAATGTTTCTCGTCTCTTACTCCCATCTACCTGGATCGATTTCACCCTTTAGCCATCATCACCCTCAGGCTCTTCCCAGGCACCTCGACCTACAGCTCAGAGGAAAGTGAACCCACTCCAGGCGTCGGGGTCCTCTGTAACGGAACCAGGCGTGATTCCAGCAGGACTCCCTGAGAGGCTCCTTTCCCAGAGACTTAAGCCCAGTCACCCCACTCTTCCGCTGCCAATTTAGGGCCTGTGACCACCGTGAGAGGCGGGGTCCCCAACGACTAGAAGATGGTAGCTGGGCTAGAGCTATCAGCCCTGAGAACCTCGGGGGGGGGGGGGGGGGGGGGGGGGGTCAGGCTGCTCGAGGTGATTTCGGAGTTCGTGCTGCCCTCTGGCAGCCACGATTGAAATCGCGTCCCAGTCGGCTCCGCAGACCACCTGGGCCACCGTGGAGTCCCATCCGACTGGATGCTGGCAGGACTCAAGCCCAGTGTCCAGGGTTGCCAATGACATGTTCTCCCCTCCATGGCCAAGGGAGCCAGAGACGCCCCTTTCACTCCATGAGTGGGGTCTATCTGGGTCATTCCACGCGTACCTGGGAGTCAGAACCACAGCTTCTTGGTCCCATCTGGAGCCTCTCCCTGCGAGGCTTGCACTTGCAACACCCAGGTTTCTCAGGGGTACTTGTGCGTACTCGGGGGTGGGGTGGGGCAGTTTGGAGAGCTGCGTGGGAACCGGGCTCATAGGAGGGAGGGTCTTTCCTGAGCGCTTTTCACAGTTACCCTTGAGGCTGCCTGCATGACCTTGGAGCGTCTGTGCGCCATGCTCTTGCTGCCTGAAAGGATCTGGCTTCACTGGCTAGTTCACCATCCAGTGCTTGTGACTATCCCTGGGGCTCTAGACTCCGTGGCCAAAAGTAGGACGCAGCAAAGAACTGACATGTTCCCTGTCTTGAGAGAGCTCACAGTCTGAGGAGGGCGAGGAGCCAAATGTCTCTGCAGTGCCTGGGCAAAGGCCTTGGTGCCAGGAGTCCCGTGGAGGATGGCAGAAGCTCATTTTCTTTTATCCTGGGGCATGTGTGGAAAGAACCTTTCATACTGTAGGCGAGTGCTCTACCACTGAAATATATTCCCAGCCTTTAAAGATAAGCAGTTTGTTTTGTTTTGTTTTTCGAGACAGGGTTTCTCTGTGTAACAGCACTGGCTGTCCTGGACTTGCTTTGTAGACCAGGGTGGCCTCGAACTCACAGTGATCCACCTGCCTCTGCCTCCCCAGTGCTGGGATTAGAGGCGTGTGTCACCGCTGCTCAGCAAAGATAAGCATTATTAATAACAATCATTATTGTAACAAGGTCCTGCTGTGTAGCTCTGGCTGGAATTCACCAGGCAGCCTCGTCTGAACTGAAACTCAGAGACAATGCCCCGCCTCATCATCCAGGGTGCTAGGAGTTCAGGTGTCAGCTAATATTTGAGACAGTTTTAAAAATTTATTTAATAGGGTCTTTCTACGTTGCCCAGGCTTTGCTGGAATTTGTGATACTCCTGTTTCAACCCCTGAGCAGCTGGAATTCCAGGCCTATAGCACCAACTCTAATCTGTCCAGGAGCCAAGAGGGCTGGAGGGCTGTCTTGGTGGGCGACAGCTCCTGAACAATCCAAGGGGTGCAGGTAGTCAAGGTTAGGGTTAGAAGGTCCAGTGGGTGCAAGCCTGGCCCAAAAGCAAGAGACCAAGCTACACGGGGCTGCTGGCAGAAAGCAAAGGATGACCTCTTCCAGAGCAGACACCATAATCTTTGTTCGAAATTCTGGAGAGCCCCTGGATTTTGGGGCTACCCCAATCACATACACCCCATTTCAACAGGGTATAACTGTCTAGGAGACTGCACCAATCCTTCAGGAAGGTCGGACGAGGAGAGGGAGCCTAGGCTCTCTTGGAGGATAGTCTAAGATCGGGTGTAGGCAGACCTCGGCAGGCAAATGAGGCTCAGGGATGCCCAGAAGGTGGCGCGAGCCGGCGGCGACGGCGGTTGGGCACCGACAGCGGATGCTCCAGTGGCGCTCACTCTCCGCTGCAGTCCTGCCCGCCTACCAGGAACTGAGGGGCTGCAGCGGTGCGCAGCTGGGTGTGCAAATAGGTGCAAATGACACGGCGGCAGTGAAGATTCAAAGGGTGGGGGAGGGAGGGCGGCGCTGTCACCGCTCCTGCTTCGAAGTGGGAGTAGGGTTGTGTGCATGGTCCCAATCCTGCTTTTTGGGTGACCGTTTTTAGTGATCCGGGCTCCCACACACTCAGCCCTCACCCTGCGTAAGGTGCAGGCAAAGAGCAGGCCTCTGGCACGGAGAAATATCCCCGCCACGCCTGTTGGCTTGAGCATGGTTCCTTAGCGAACAGGCAGGTGAGACACGGCAGGCCAGGCCGTAACAATCCCATGACAACCCCACGCTCACACCCGCTCAGAATCCACTCTTCCCAGGACTAGGCGATGGCCGGATCTGAAGGTCTGCCCTCCTCCACCCCTTCGTTGAGATCCGTCTTCCTGCTAGGTACCCGAAGTTCTTCCAGGAGTCTAACCGCAGTCTTTTTTTTTTTTTTGGTTTTTTGAGACAGGGTTTCCCTATGTAGCCTTGGCTGTCCTGGACTCACTTTGTAGACCAGGCTGGCCTCAAACACACAGCGATCCACCTGCCTCTGCCTCCCGAGTGCTGGTATTAAAGGCGTGCGCCACCACGCCCGGCCTGACCGCAGTCTTGCTGCTGTTTGTGCTTCACTTTTCCTTGCGGTTTGGCGAAGCCGTTCTGCAAGTCCAGACTGCCGTGTTTTCAGTGTGCGTGAACAGGTTGAAGGATTCGGGCCGGGTGGGGGTGGGGCACTTCTGAGGACGTCGGGGAGTGAGTCCCTACCCCAGGCTTCTGAGAACCCCGGGAATGGGGTCCTGCGCCTGGCGGCTCTCCCTCGCCTGCGCCTCCCGCAACCGCCACACGGGGTCTTCCTTGCGCTATGAATGGGAACTCGTGCGCCCAGGGAGGGTGCGGGCAGGGTGCGGGACTCTGCGCGGAGCCGCGGGCCTCCCACCAAGCACCTCCCTCCCCCTGCAGCCGCCCGCGACCTTCAGCTTCCGACCCCCAACCCCGACCGTAGGGCGCATCGTAGGAGCTGCCGCCCTGAGCCCAGAGGGCCGGGAAGGAGCCACAGGCGCAGTCCGGTGCTCTCCCCGGGAAACTGGTCCAGCTTTGTGGGGCTTGGGTGTTGGCGTGGAAGAGGGCGATCAGGAGCAGCGTTTGGGTGGCCCGGAGGACAAAAGCGAACGGGATGCAAGATGGGGATCTCGGGGTAGGGTTGGGGCGGGGTGGGGGGGGAGCTTTTCCTGGAGGGGGATGGAGTTGTGAGCATGGGAAGAAAAAAATCAAGGCGCTCACTTTCTTCAGTGAGGCTGTAACACGTAAGATCTGGCTGCAGCTGCAGTAGGAGAAACGGTGGTCAGACCCCTTGAAGGACTTCCCCAAAGGAGTCAAATCTGGATATCCCCGGGAGAAGGGCTGAAGATGAGATCTCCGAGGACTGTGACTTGAAATCCCTTCATACTGGAAACTGGTGGAGGGAGGAGGGGGTGGGAAACGCTGCCTAGGGTGAGGCGGTGGGTGGAAGCTCAGGTGGAGTGGGTCGCCCTCCCCCACCGAGGCGGCGGCGGGTCACCGCACCAGGCGCTCGCGGGGTGGCCGCCCACTGGGGCGCAGGTGTCCGGCAGGGGGCGCCCGTGAACGTGAGGTCCTGCCCTTGGCGGCCCGCCTCGCGCGCGCCCTCTGCTGGCCGCGAAGCCGCCTCTGCTGCCTGGTTTCTCTCCATCCATCCATCCATCCATCCATCCATCCATCCATCCATCAGAGGTGTGCGAAGATTTTTAGAACAGTGCTCCCACCCAGTTCTGCAGCCACTCAAGACCAGGAGAGAAAGGAAACCCCTGCAGCCCGACGCCGAGGGATCTTCGCGTCCACCGTGGAGGCCTGGAAGCCAGCCTGTTCCCAGGGTCTCCCAGCCTGGCACCCCAGTGTAGCAGTGCTGTTCCCCATTTGCCAGAACTGCCTTCCTAACACACAAATCAGTGTGAGTCTCTCTCCTACCTCCACACTGACCACAGGAAAGGGACACCCCTCGGGCCACCCCAGCCTTGCCCACGTCCACGCGGGGTGCCGCCCTTACACACTTGTTCTGCTCCTGGACAGCCTTGGCCGTGGCTTGTAGCCTCCACTAGTAGTTTCCTGCTCGTTTCCTTAAAGCTCTGTCCAGATGTCCACTCCGGAGTGTTTTCTTCTGACGGAGTCCAGCTGGGCCTCTAGCTTGTAGCAGAGTCTGGCCTTGAACTCCCTGACGCCGGGCGCACACCACCACCCTAAGGTGCGTGAACTTTAGAAGCATCTCTTTTCTTAGGAGGCTTTTACCCTAGGCATGATCTATTTACTATTCTTTCCATGCTTCCAGCTAGAAAAAGATGGAGTTCTTATCCACACTTAGCGATGCTAGGCGCTCACCTTAGCTCTCCGTCAAGCACCCAAGCACCCCTGGCTCAAGTGCGGCCCCTAGGCCTAGACTGACCTCCACCTGTCCACCAGAGGGACAAGCCGCTCCTGGAGTAAGCTGTGTCTCCATCCTCACTTCCCAAGAGACCCACTGTCTTATTTCTCTGGCTTGGCTGGGAGAAATCTAAGGGGTCTGCAAAGCCTAGCTGCAGACGGAGGGGGCCTCACTCCCTGGAGAGTCCTGAGGACTCTGGCATCTTCTTGGGTCCCGCCTAGTCCTTGTTCATCTAAACTGGGCATTGGGGGCAAAATCATAGATTTGGAAGGCAAGAGGAGAGATAAAGATCATTTGTTGAAAATGGTGTTGTCAATCATGTGCTGGAAAGAATGCATGTAAGAATCCTCCAAACAGCCGGGCAGTGGTGGCACACGCCTTTAATCCCAGCACTTGGGAGGCAGAGGCAGGTGGATCTCTGTGAGTTCGAGGCCAGCCTGGTCTACAAAGTGAGTCTAGGACAGCCAAGGCTACACAGAGAAATCCTGTCTCAAAAAATAAAACAAGGACTCCCCAAACTTAGGTTGGGGGGGGCCTAGCAGGGCTCCAGGCCAATTTGAAGTTGCCAACCTCTAGCCATCTCCTCTCTGTGCTTGAGGTTCCTATGGGTTCCCTTCTTTTCTCTGTCCGTATTATCTGAACTGCCCCTCACCCCCAGTCCTTTCCTCTCCCACCGGGGAAGGGTTTTGGGGTGGAAAGAGGCACCCCAGCCCACCCTGTTAAAGATTATATTTTTGAAAGAGCCTGGAGGGGAGATTCCCAAACTCCCAGTTTCCGAGTTTCAAGTTGAGGACAGCCAGATAAATAATGGCTTGCCAAATTAATTAATTATTTTATTAGCCTGAGTAATTATTAATCAGGCCATTAATCACCCAGCTGTGTCCTATGAATAGCAATTAGTTGGGTGGGGGTGAGGGCATCGGAGAATCAGGTCATGGTTGTAAGGTCTGCCAGCCTAAGAGACTTGGGGAGATTTCGCTGTGCCCCCATCTCTCTCTCCTTTCACCCTCACACCCAGGTGTGGATGTGGACTCCAGAGTGGGGTCTGGCAGGACGCCTTCGCCCTCTCTCTTGGCTTTCTGAGGTCATAGTGGGTAAGACCACATACACAGGGGAAAGGAAGTGAAAACTGGGTATAGAGATGGGCTGAGGAGACAGACGGTGACATACGCCAGATGTCTCCACAGCCCCGACTGGTCACCGACATAAGAGACGAATGACTGTCTTGCCCCTGACACAATGAATGTGACCATGGAGTGCAGAGATGGCTCAGTGACTAACAACACTTGCTATTTTCCAGAGGATCCAGGTTCAATTCCCAGCACGTAGAGACTCACAACTGTAACTTTATTTCTGCAATTCCAGTTCTAGGGAATCTGATGCCCTCTTTCTGGCTTCTGAGAGCACCAAGTGTCCCTGCGGAGCACAGACAGGCGAAACACTCATATAAAGCGATGATAAAAATGATTTTTTAAAAATCTGGTGTGGGGCTGGAGAGATGGCTCAGTGGTTAAGAGCGCCACCTGCTCTTCCAGAGGTCCTGAGTTCAATTCCCAGCAACCACATGGTGGCTCACAACCATCTAATGTAATCTGATACCCTCTTCTGCAGATAAAGCACTCATATAAAATAAATAAATCTTTAAAAAAATAAAAAAATAAAAAAATAAAAATCTGGTGTGTTGGGAGTGTGGAGGGGGGGTTGGAGGACCAAGGAGAGTAGGTCCGGTGGGATGGAGCACAGCTGGGTGGAGGGAAAAGGATAAAGGATGTGCTGGAGACAGATTGGCTTTTTACCTTGGAGTTAGGAGCCTGCCCCTCCAGAATAGATGTGGGGGTGGGGGCGGGGCGGTGCCATGGGGGACACTCACTGCTAAACCAGCTTTTGGTTTGGACCTGGCTCTTGATTCTCAGTCCCTTGATACTTTCTGGCACCCTGTCACTGCACCCTTGGGTAGGGGTGTGTGAGATGATGGAGAGCCGGTGAGGCTGCGATGGCCTGGATGCAGTCCCTGTGCTATCCCATTCCCTGCACTTCAGGTGTCTAAGAGCACCCCTCCCTCTGATGCCCTGGAGAGCCTCTCCCCTTTCTGTTTATGGAGGCCCTCCCCCCGCTTTGTATTTACAGTAGACCTGTTTGGTTTACAACCTACCCCCACCCCCCTCTCCACCCCCACCTCCCACCCCCACCTCTCCCCCACCTCCCCACATCTGCACTTGGGAATCTCAGGCCCTGTTCCTTGCACTGTGTTTACTCGTGAGTGAAGGAGACAGTCCTGACAGCTGGGGCGGGGGGGGGGGGTTGGGGGGGTGGCGGTGGAGGGGTTAAAGAGGCAGCACCCAGAACACAGACACACTGAGGAGGCAGGAGGGACCCCTTCAACCCGCTTGCTGCCAAGTCAGCTGGGAAAGAGGCTTCTCATGCCATGCCAACTTTTTGGGGCTCAGGCTAACTATGGAGAAACAGTTTTCCTCCAGCCTCAGACAGGGAGGGCCAGTCCACCAGTCCCTGCTCAATGTATCTTCCAGCAGAGCTCTGGGGGTCAGAGGTGGGCAGCTTCTGGCCAGACAGAGCTTGCCCTGACATAAACAGGGCCTGGATCCCAGCCTCTTGTTTGGAATTCTTGGCAGCTGGAGTGGTGGTGTGGGAAGGGATGGTTGGGCATCTGGTGGGAAAGGGAGTGGAGAGGGCAGGGCAGACCTCAGGGCCGGTGGGGATGGAGCGGCGCGGCACAGCTCCACGGACTGTGAATGTTGTGGACCTTGGCTTTCAAGAAAGGTCTACCACCCGAAGTCTGTTGAGCTTGCTTGACACCCTCTCTTGCACACGCAGGTGTGGACAGGGCAGGAAACAGGAAGAAAGAAGAGCTGCAAGACTTTATGGCTTGGGGCCACATAGACCTTCCCCTAGCCACCTTCCTCAGGCTGGGGGCATCTCAGGAAAAGGCCATGTCGGTGTTTTTTCTCTAGCTCCTCGGCGGAGCTAACGAACTACTGCCCCTGAAACCGTTCCACAAGGGTTACGCTCCACCTAGAGCCTCATTCCTACGCCCAAACCTCGCTAGTCTGCACGCCTGTGACTCCTTTGCAGATCCCTGGGGACCCGGGGACGCGGAGAGGAGCCCCTTCCAACCCCAGGTTCCCAGACAGTCCGTGGCAGAGAGTGCAGTTCTCCGCACTGCCAGCAGAGGGCAACACGAACGCAAGGCGGGAGAAGGGTGCGGAGGGGCGCTGGAGGTCCACCTCTAGGGGACGTAGCTTGGGCAGAATGAGTGGACCGAGTGTAGGGCTGCTGGCGAGGGGATTCTTCAGTTCTTTGGCTTATTTACAGAGTCCATAAAGCTAATCATATCAGCTATAACTTGAAGCAAGAAGTGTGTACCTGACATGTCACATTCTCGAAATAATCGTGAGGAGCGAAGATTTCCATTCTTCTAAGACCGAACTGAAGCTGGGGGGAAGGTTAAACCACGGAGCCCAAGGTCACGCGGCAGGAACAAGCAGGGGCACTTAGGTGGCGTTAGGTGGCCCTGCCTGGGGGGTCCTGCCCCTCCAGCTCAGTATGCCCCCCTGCAGGCCCCAGTCCCAGCCTCTTCCTTCCGGAGCCCAGCAGGGTTCAAAGGAGGGCTGGGCGGGGAACCACCCACCCCCCATCCCCGCCCCCCAAGCCTCCTGGCCAGGCCAGATGCCTTTGGGGCCTGGAGACAAGGGCTGGAAAATGGGGCAGCCATAAACAGTGTCCGGGGCTGCGGGAGGCTGTAAAACTAGCAGAGGCTGGAATGCGCAAGGATCCCGGAAGGGTTTTTCCGCAGGGTCTGGCTGATAGCATCTTTGGGGCCCCCGGGGTCAAAGGGGAGCTCACCTCCCTTCCCTCCCCCCAACCCTGCAGTCCCGCAGCAGCTCGGGCACTGTCTTGGGAGATGCTTGTCACGTGTCTGTCTCCCAGACTCTTCCTGCTCTTTCCCAGGAGTAAGGTTCCCCACTTGAGCCTGCTGGCTGTGTAGCCTCTTGCCCCCCTTCTCTGTGAAACCCTAATCACTGAGACCACATTCCCCCCAGATCTGCAAATCACGCAGGGCCAGGACCTAGCTCACATTTCGATTGTTTATTCATTTCTAAATACCACCGTGTTCCTGATTCCTTTTCTGTGGAGGGATCAGGGTCAGCGGAGCCTCTTTCTTGTTCTCCTCTCAGCCTTCCCTGGGACCCAGGAAGGAAGCAGTTGGGTAGGGTTGAGCCTAGGGACAGGGTGAAAGCTGGTCAGCCTAGCTGTGGCAGGAGAGGCTGCCACCCCACTCTTGGCCAGCAGGGAGCAGCAGACGCCCGGCCTGTGGCACTCAGAAGTAGCGTGCCAGCTGACTGGGCACTGGTGGCAAGGCTGAGGAAGACCAGGGCGTTCGAACCGCAAGGTCAGGCCAATGCCTTTAACTCAGAACCTCTGTGTGTACGAGAGTGAGGTAGGAAAGAGTCTCCTGGTCCCACTATAAAATCCCGGTGATATGTGTGTCTTAGAATGCAACACCGAGTCAGTTTCTTATTATGGTCAGAGGGGACTCGGACTGTTTGATGGCCCCAGTACCTTAACCTTGAGATGAGGTAGCTGGGGGAGGTTAAGCTGCTCATCCAGGCTTGCAGCGGTTTGTGCGTCACTGGTCTGGTCGGTGCAGAAGCTCAGCCTGGGGGCTCGCTCTTGCTGCGCCCCCAGTTCTAACTCTCCTGCCTCTGCCCTGGTCTCTCTCCCTTAAGGCTCAGGCGACCCACTTCGTGAAGGCAGAGCACTTTCTTCTTGAATTCCAGTGTTTGGAGCCAGGGCAGGACATCTGGTAATAAAAAGTGTAAACCTTGGTGGGTCTGGTGGTGCACGCCTTTAATCCCAGCAGGAGGCAGAGGCAGGTGGGTCTCTGTGAGTTTTGAGGCCAGCCTAGACTACACGGTGAGTTCTAGGACTGCCACAGCTACATGGTGAGACCCTGTCTCGGAAAACCAAAAAGAAAAAGAGAAAAGAAAAGAAAAGAAAAGAAAAAAAAAAAGAAAAAAAAAAAGAAAAGAAAATTCTCTCCCCCCCCCCCCACTCTGTCTTGAATAAGAAGCTAATTGTCCCAATGGGATCAAACCCACTATGTACTGACCTTGAATTCCTGTTTTTCTGCTTCCTCTCTCTCTTGCCACCACATCCTGAGTGCTGGTATTACCTGTGTGTCCCAATATGCCTATGATGGATAGAGTCTAGGGATTCATAGATGCTAGGCAAGCTCTGTACCAACTGAGCTCAGCCTAAAAGCCACTATTATTCCTATCACTGTTACAGCTGACATTTGTATGGAGATTGTTGCCACACACATCAGATCACTTAATTACTCTATCCCTCAATGGCCCCACAAGGGAGGCATCCTGACCATTTGTCCTTTATACACAAGACATCGAGGCTCAGAAGGGTCAAGGGTCTTGCCGGAAATCACACAGCCAGCCAGTGCCCAGGCTGTAAGTTCCAACCATAGTGTGTCCCACACAATGATGCCAGCCACCTGACAACCTGCCCCAGGTAGCCTCTAGGATGCTCATCCATCAAATGCCAAAAAAATCACTTCTCACTTACTATGACCCTGAATTGCCAGCCAAACCCTGTGAAGCACTTTACAGAGGAGTGAGGGTGTGGGTGGGGGAAGAGGCGCCAAGCCTCTCAGCCCGGTTGTCTGGCGTCTTCACTAAAGTCACAAGCACAGCGAAGTAGATTCTGAAACAAAACCTGGATTCCCGGGGCCTCTCTTCCAGAGGGCCCAGGTTCAAGTCTCAGCACCACACGGCTGCTGACAACCATCTGTAACTCCAGTTACAGGAGATCTGACACCGTCTTCTGGGCCCCATAGGTGTGCAGGTGATCTATGCCAGCAACCCACAGTCAGCCAGTCAGCCATACACACACACACACACACACACACACACACACACACACACAGAGGATTCCTGGTCTCTTGGATGCTCTCGGGAGGGCCCTGGTGTTCTCGGAAGGCAGGCTACTAGGTGAGACTGGACACCAAGGTTCTTTCATCTTCTTGGGTCTTGTTTTCCCCTTCGGCTCATCCCTCCTTTTCTGCTGCTTGCTGCTGTCTGTCCTCTCATCCCTCAGCTTCCCAGGTGGGCTCTAGGTCACTTGTTCACTGGCTTGTAGGTGTGGCTTTGAATGACAGTGCCAGTCTGCCCTGCAGTGCTGCTTAGGCTCTCGTGCTCACCTTACCTAAGATGATGCCTGCACCAGCTTCCTGCAAGAGAGCTTGAGGGCTGGCTGCTGGCTGAAGAAGGAGGCAGACCTTGGCACCGGGTGGGGGTGGGGGTGGGGTATCAGCCATACTCAGGCTGTGAGGGCAATGAGTTCCCAAGGTCACCCCTGGCTTGCAGTAGCCAGGCCCCGTTGTTGACTGCTCCTCGCCTTGGCTGGGGTGCTAGCGCTGCATTCCCCAGAGTTTTCCCTGTCCTGACTCCAGCATAGATTCAGGATCTTTGGTGCCCTGGCCAGCCCAACTGAGGGAGAACTGGGACCCAGGCCTTTTCCAGACCCTGGCAACATGCAGCTCTACAGTGTCCAGGGGCCCTTCCCGTGGCAGCCGCTGAGCTGGGCTCAGACTGGCAGAGCCTCTGGCTCTGGGGACTGAAAGGGGATTTGGGGTAGGGGCCACCACCATCAGAACCAGGGGATGCGCACTGAGAGGCAGGACAGTGTGTGTCCCCTCCCCAGAAGGTGGAAGCCAGGTTGGTGGGGCCTGGCCTTGTTTCCCTTTCTACGTCAGGTGTGCTCAAGCTAGGCCTCAGTCAGGGGCCATGCCTAGCCATTTCCATCTGAGGTGCGGTCATGAGGACGTGTCTGTCGCCTTCTCTCTGCTGCGTGTGCTTATTTTTTTCCTCTTCCTTCCCTGTCTCCTGTCCTCTTTCTCCCTGTCAGGCTCAGTTTCTAATTAGCTAATGTGTTTTCAGAGAATGTCATCGTGAGTCCTGTTCTGGGAAGTCCTCCCTGTGGTCTCTCTCAGGTCTCTCCTCTGAAGCAGCCCACGTCTCAGTTCATCCCTCAAGGGAGAAGACAGGCCCTGTACCGGTGTCTGCCCAGCTGTCACAGCACTGTCTGGTGCCACCCTGTCTCCCCTTCTGTTTACCTCTCTCTCTCTTCTCTTCAGAGTTCCAAAACAGTTTCTTGGGTTTGTCTGTCTGTCTGTTTGTTTGTTTGTTTGTTTTTCGAGACAGGGTCTCTGTAACGGCTCTGGCTTTCCTGGAACTCTGTAGTCCAGGCAAACTTCGAACTCACGGAGATCCACCTGCCTCTGTCTCCCAAGTGCTGGGATTAAGGGTGTGCGAAACCACTGCCCGGCTTCCAAAACAGTTTCTATGGCTTAAAAAAAAGGGCAAGAGGCGGGACTGGAGAGATGGCTCAGAGGTTAAGGGCACTGACTGCTCTTCCAGAGGTCCTGAGTTCAATTCCCAGCAACTACATGGTGGCTCACAACCATCTATAATGTGACTTGGTGCCTCCTTCTGGCCTGCAAGTGTACATGCAGGTAGAGCACTGCATGCATAATAAATAAATTTTTAAAAAAAGCAAGAAGCTAACCTAAGCCCCATAGTGAAACTCTCTAGGTTAGACATCTGGACGAACTTCCAAATAGCCCAGGAGAGTGCTAAAGAGTGTGGGTCTGGGAGGAGACTGGCCTCTGTGTTAGAGTTCCTCCCAAATTGGGCGTGGTGGTGCACACCTTTAATCCCAGCACTGCGGGGTGGGGGTTGGGGGGTGGGGGGGGCGGCGGTGAGGCAGAGGTAGGGGGATCACTGTGAGTTCGAGGACAGGCTGGTCTACAAAGCGAGTCCAGGACAGCCAAGAGTACACAGAGAAACCCTGTCTTGAAAAACCAAACCAAGACAAACAAACAAACAAAAAGGTCCTCCCACCTCCCATTCCTTCTTACCACACATTTCCTACCCTGTAAGGACCCTCGGCCTCCATCATAACAGCTAGCAAGGGCCCAAAGCTCCTGGTCTCCTCAGGGCCCCACCAATGCGCAGGCATCCCTTTGCTCCTGGTCTAGGACTTATACTCAGTCATCTGCTTATGGCCAGCCTATGGAGTCTCTGGGCGAGCCACATGTGGGGAGCCCCGAGTGTGGAGATGTGCCTGTGGCTTCAGTGGTGTGGGAGGCTGAGCATGTGTGAATGCCTCTTACATAGGACAGCAGCCTCTGGGCTCTGCTCCACCTTGACCCTAGGCTCTCTGTGTGGAGGGAGGACTCACAGCCCAAGCGCATAGTGACATGGCAAGGGGGATGCTAGCTCTTGAGGGTTCCCTGGTCTCCTGCTGGCCTGTTGTGGTCTCAGGACAAGGCTTGGAGACCACCCAGCCCAGAAGGCACTGCAGGAGGGCTTGAGTCTTCAGGGTCTCTCTGTGATTCCTTCTAGGGGATCCTGGGACCCCCAAAGATCTCAGCAGGGGGAGAGGTATCGGGGGATAGAGCCCTTGGTACCTCTGTGTCCAGTACCTGAGCCTTCACCCATACAATACACTGAAACCTTTTTGTCTTTGTTTGCTTTTTGTTTTGTTTTTTCAAGACAGGGTTTCTCTGTGTAGTCTTGGCTCTTCTGGAACTCCTCTCTGTAGACCAGGCTAGCCTCGAACTCAGAGGATCCTCCTGCCTCCTGAGTGCTGGGACTAAAGGAGTGTGCTTGCTGGAGTTTCACACGCTGAAGTCCTTATAACTGTTCACAGAAGGCCAGATATGGTAGTTTCAGCTTGTATTCTCAGCACTTGTAAGGCAGGAGGGTTGCAGTAAGTCTGAGGCCGGCCAGCTCCTCTGGCTTCAGTTCCCCCATCCCCCGGGGAGGATGGGGGCTGGGGTTACACATGTACAGGAATCATCCAAAGTCAATTTGATCTCTTTGGATGGATGAGGAGATGTGCCAAGGGCCAGTGACTGTGAGAACCCAAGGCACTAACCCCTGTCCTCTGCTCTGGGCTGTCCAGCCAGGCCTTACACCACAGCCAGGCTGGGTGCGAGCTCCGAAGCCAGTTCTGTCCAAAGCGGCCACAAGGGGGCTCTGGGACCAGGCTTTTTCCTTCTGGTGGCTGATGCTGCGAGGACTCCTGCCCTGCGAAGCCGGTATGCAGCACCTTGGGTAGTTACCCCAGTTCCTGCCCCTCCCTCTCACCCCCACCCCGCAGCTACCACCCAGAGGCCTGCCAGACCTATGCAGACTTTGACGCCATCTTCCTATCCCAGAATTCCTCCCTTGCCTCAGTCAGCCCTCCGTTTCAACTGCAACTAGGGGAGAGAGGAGGTGGTGGACGCTGCCTCCTCCTCACAGTCCTCCCGGTGCTCCTCCCTCATCCTCAGCCGGGTACTCCTCTTCCTCCCCCCACTCCCTCATCCAAGACTGACAGCTATACTTCGCTTGCCCACCATCCCCCAAAGCACTAGAGCTCTGGCTCTGCTCTGTCATTCTTCAAAAATGGAGTATTAAGAAAGATGTAAGCTCCGGCCCAGGAAGGAGTCATGAGCTACAGGATTTGGCGAACTGGAGGAGGCTGAATGCAGGAAAGCGGCTAGTTCCTCTGGAGCTGGGGCTCTGGTTCCGTGGAGGGGGGTGACCCACTGGCCCCAACCTACGTTCCCTCGGGAAGCAGAGGGGCAGTGGCAGTCCAGTTACCTGCACTGCGCATCTTTGCGCCTCGGACAACCGTGGACACGCGGCGCCAAAAGCGCCTGAGCCTTTTGCCAGGGTCAGAGGAAGGAAGCAGCTTCCGCAGTCGCTCGTGTGCCCGGAGGCTCAGATGGCTAGATAGAGGCTGATGGCTTCCCACGAAAGGGTAAACCCGCCTGCCTGCGCCCGGGGCTACACAGTACCGGGGTCTCAGCGGACAGGTGACAACCTTCTGCCGGCTCTTATTCCAAGGTCGGGGAGAGGGCAGTAGGGAGACGCATCCATTTCTCAGACGGATAAACTGGCTAAGGTGTGTGTATGGCAGCTCACACCTGTAATTGTAGCCTCGAGAGCTGAGGCTGGAGGATCACTGACAGTTCCAGGACAGCTGAGACCACACTGGGAGACCCTATCAAACAAACAAAGCCCAAATCAAACCAAACCGAAAAACCAGGGCAGGAATGACCAGGCCCAGACGGATTGGCACCACTGGGCTCTGCCCTGCCGTTCCTCCCCGCCTCTTCTATCCTTGCTTTGGGTTCCTCTACTTTTCTGAACCCTCCCTTCCAGGCCCTAGTTTCTCGTTCCTTCCCTCCACCTGGCCCTACCCTTCCATGCTCTGTATGCAGAGGGACCATTTGGGAATACAGGAGGCGTCCTTCGTGCACCCAGGACCCCAGCCTGGTCCTGGCTTCCGGAGTTGCTATTCCTTCCAGACCTCTCCTGGGGTGCGCCCCTGCTGGGTACTTGGAATGCTAAGGAGATCTGAGCCACGTCTCTTAAGTAGTGTGTTCTGGGGAAGGTTGAACAGGATGTGTGGCTCCGGCCTAGTGCTGGGGGGTGTTGTTGTTGAGGAGGAACGTTAGGGAGGGCTTCCCAGGGGAGGTGACTGTTGAATGGGTTTTGAGGGATGTGCTGGAGTTTGCCAGGTTCATAAAGGGAGAAAATAGTTCTACTTGAGAGATCGTCATGGGTTGGTCTATAAGCTGTGAAAGCCCTGTGCCATCCTCTGGTGACAAGTCGGACAGTTTTAAGGGCGCCTTTCCGCATGGAAGAGGCTGGCTGCAGTTGGGCTAAACAGTTGAGGGCCCGGGAGGGGTCAGGGATGGTCATAGGCGACCTGAGGCTGCGCAGCATGGGCTCCTGGGATTGGCGGGGCCTCCTGGGGCCGAGTGGCTTTAACCTGCGCAACGGTGACTAATGCTGCAGTGCGCAGTGACTCCCCTAGACTCCACTGGGCGACTTTCTCACGCCCAGTGTCACTGGGGCCTAGCTGAAGTCCAAGGCGGGGGTGGGGTGGGGTGGGGGTGCACTGCAGGGTCCGAGGGGGAGGACTGGGAACTGCTACATGTAAATGAGATGCAAATGATGCGCCGGCCACACCCACACTTTGGGCCTGGAGGAGCCACACCCGCGCATCCTATCAGCTTTGCTGGGGTGCCTCGGCCTTCTCCAGCCTAGAATGTGCCTTGCGTCTTCCTCCACTGGGGAGTCTGGAGAGATTCCCCACGCTCACAGAGATGTCTGTTTCCATGAATTAGGGCGAAGGGCAGGTCACGAGGTGCGGTGGCTGGACCGGGGTCACAGATAGGGGGGGAAGGAAGGAAGGGCAGGCGTGGTGAGCTCGGAGGCAGGAGAATGAGAGAGAAGCAGACTAGAGCCAAGCACCCCAGAGACCCCGGCCACATTCCTGCAGAGCCTTGAGTGACATGGGCAGGCGGGAGGGCTGGTTCACGTGCCTGTCGGCGGACGTGCAGCTGTCTCTGCCTCGTGGCTGTCTGCCTGTCCCCAGCTACAGTCCCTTTGTCTGTCCAGAGCTTTGTGTGTTTCTTTGTCTGCCCGCTTCTCTCCCATCCCCCTTTCTTCCTCTGCCGGCTGTCTGTTGGTCCAGACCCCGCTGTCTGTCCCTGCGCTGTGCGTCGGCGCCTTGGGTCCTAGCCTGTTTCCAGTTCGGGTCTCCATTTTCTTCTTTCTAGGATGGCCCAGCCGCCTGTCTTCTATCATGCTTGCAAAACTCAAGAGCGTGGGCAGGTGGCTTTACTTGGACTGCTCGGGCATTGTACCTAACAAAGGATTTAAAGCATGTGAGAGGCGGCACGGCTCTCTTATCTTCCAAAGACGAAACAAGAAGAAAATGAAGCATGAGGCACAATGGTTAGATAGTCAGAAGGACTTCCCCGAAGAGAGGTGCAGCAAATATTAGAAGCGGTCCATAGAGGTTAACCAAAGAGGTTAAACGACCACCATTATACTCTGCATCAGGAGGATGGACGACAAAACCTAGCCGCCCCAAGAAAAGGCAGCAGGGACTTGCACAGGACACAACCCGTGTGAGGCTGCCACCTGCAGAAGCTCTTAGGTGGGGAAGGGGCGAGCGGTCACGGGCGGCTCCCCACCTCCACCCGGCTTCCTCGCATCCTCAGCTCAGGACCCCGGCCAGCCCCCCCACCCCGACTCCCCGCCGCTCGCTGAGAGATGTCTGCTGGGGACGGAGTGATGTATGGAACGCAGATAAAATGTCAGCAGTTCTAAATGGGTCCGGAGATGCAGCCGTGGGGGGCGCGGGGTCCCACCCCCACTCCCTGCGAGCCCCACGGCCGGAGCCCAAATGAGGTTTTGAAGAGGAGCCGGCGGGCGGGGCGGCGGCCGGGCGGGGCGGCGGGCGCTGATGTATGGCGGTTTCATAACTTCCTCGGTATTAAAGGCGGGTTCACGCGGAGGGCAGCGCCATCAATCAGCGGCCTCAATGGGCTGGGATCCTCCGCGAGACGCGCGGCTGCGCGGCCCGGCCGGCGCGGGGGCGCGGGGACCCAGGCCGCACCCCGGAGGATGTGCGGGGTGGCCCGCCCGCACGGGGCGAGGGGCAGGCTTTGAACGTGAAGTTGATCACATGCAAATCGCATGCAAATGTATGCAAGGGAGCTTTTGCTGCGGGGGGCCCGCCGCTACCGCGTCCTCCTTCCCCGGGGAAGGCTGGGGAGGGTTTGCATCCGGTTCCGCCTGGTGCCCCGGGGTGCCTGGGCTCCCTCTTCATCCTGGTTGCGGGGGGCGGGGGGGGGGGGGATAGGGGGGGGGGCGAGATGGGACCAGCCAGAGTGACAGGGAGTGTTGGGAAAGGCAGCTGACAGACTGGACAAGGAGCAGAAGGTCCCTGAGGCCCGGGGCCTGGGCCTGGGGTCCTCTCTGACAGGTGGAGTGTCAGCCCAGCATAGGTGGCAAGCATGTATCCCAAGTCTGCTCTGATACTTTGATTCTTAACGAGCTGGATTCAGACTCCCGATGTAGCTGAGGAGGATGACCTTGAGCACCCGAAGCTCCTGCCTCCACCTCTCCCTGCTGGACTGCAGGTGTGTGCCACCTTGCCTATTCTGTGATTTTCTTTCTTCCTTGTGGGGGTTAGAACCCAGGACCTGGAAGCTGCTAAACCAGGGCTCCCCAGCCCCGCACAGGGAGTCACTAGACACCCTGGAGAGAAGCAAGTGCCAACCTCCAGGGACACACACAGGCTGGCAGAGCCATAAGCCCTAAAGCTCCACCAGACACGCTGAACTATCGGTTCCAAGGGTTGCCAGCCTGACTCAGGCAAAGGGGAATCCTTCCCATAGGGGGACTTGGGATATGGGAATAATTCCAGGCCAGGGGCAGGAGTGGTGCAGCATGGAGGATGAGAAAGTCAAAGTGCTGGATGGGGAGGGCTGGGAGCCCTCCTGAGGCACTTCCGTGGTGGTGTCCAGTGTGGGAGGAGACTCAGCAGAGATCAGCCTCTCCTGCTGGCTTCCCAACACTGTTCTGTAAGCTGTGGAGTATAGAGGTGAGGAGAGGGTCATGTGTGTGTGTGTGTGTGTGTGTGTGTGTGTGTGTGTGTGT
>OU015748.1:125841033-125857561 GCA_907169655.1 Acomys percivali | reverse complement strand
TGTGTGTGTGTGTGTGTGTGTGTGTGTGTGTGTGTGTGTGTGTGTGTGTAGGGGGTGTCGGGGGCGTTGGA
The DNA here is from genome assembly GCA_907169655.1 of Acomys percivali. Taxonomy (NCBI): domain Eukaryota; kingdom Metazoa; phylum Chordata; class Mammalia; order Rodentia; family Muridae; genus Acomys; species Acomys percivali. The sequence goes on along the minus strand of OU015748.1, from coordinate 125,857,490 downwards.
GAGTACTGCATGGGACGGAGTCAAAGAAGGGGGCTGTGGGAGAAGGCTGTGAGAGAACAGGGTTAAGTGTGGCCTTCAAGTCTTCCTTTGTGTCCAGCCAGCTGTGGACACAGTCAGGGGTCAGGGTGATGGCTAGGTGGCATGTTGGGTCACAGGACACCTTCCCACTTGGCTTTGTGGCCTTGTTTCTGGCCTGGATCTCCTTCCTTTCCTAGTTGCTCTGCTCGGCTCAAGCGTGGGAGATGCTCTCATTCTGCAAAAATCGAAACCTGACGTCCATTTTTCTCATTCCAAGACCTGGGCATCAGTCCCCCACCCCCACCCCAAATGCTGTCTGTCTGATGTCTGTGTGGTCCCCTCAGGATAACTGGTCTGAACAGCTCTAACACCACTCAGACAGATTACCAGGCCTCCTAGCTCCCGACCTCTCCCACCACTGCATCCAGCCAAATTACTCAACACCCCCCTCCCCCAGCCCGGGGCTCAGATGAAATCAGATTAGTGAGAAGTGAGCCTCACTGAGCTGACGGGTCCTCCGATAATTGCTTCCCAAGTAAGCAACGCACATCAGCTCTCGAGCTGCCCACTCCTCTCCTGGGTACCCACGCATCCAGAGCCAGGAGCTGGGCATCTGAGCTGCAAGATTAGGAAGCTGCCACCTACCTTCAGTTAAGTGGGTTTAAGCCCAAAAGGTTGGTTTCTGTTGGCTTGGGACTGAGAGTCAGAGTAAAGCTTTAGCCAATGGATACCCACATTTCTACCTTCTCACCACACTGGGGAAATCTCTGTACCCATTTCTCCGTAGGATAGAGGAAGGCAGGCGTAGAGACAAGAGGCTGGGAATTGGCTTGATATGAACTCAGCTTCCCCGCTTGGGAATTGGGGCCTGGGCACCTGCAGGCAGCATCCTGGAAGTACTGGACAGTCCTGTAACAGATGCCTTTGCAGGCTGATCAGCCTTTGAGGTTTCTGAGCCAGAGTCAAGGATGGCCTTGGCTTCACGCACACGCTTACACACACACACACACACACACACACACACACACACACACACACAGCCTGCCCTCCTCTTCTCCAAAGCAGGACATTTAGTGGGTTTGGTGTCTGCTTGACATTTATTTATTTATGAATGTGTGATCGTGTGCCACTACACATATAAAGGCCAGAAGACAGCCGCAGGGTCCGCTCTCTCCTTCTACCATGTGGACTGGAGTCCTTTACCTGCTGAGGCACCCTGCCAGTCTCCCCCGCCTTTTCTTTCTTTTTCTTTTTCTTTTTTCTTTTATACAAGGTCTGGCTGCATAGCCCAGGCTGGTTTCAAACTTGTGGTCTTCCGGCCTCAGTCTCCAGTGTTGACATTACAGGTCTATGGAGCTATACCCAGCAAGACGGGCTTTTTTTATGTGCCTGCTAATCTCTCCTTAGTGTCTTTCAGTGGTGTGTGCGCTGGCATGGGACCCAGTGTGTGCATGCTAATCTGTACTTCACCACTGAGCTATACTCTGCCCTCCTTCCTTCATCTCTACTGAAAACCCTTCCTTTTTCTGATGGCTCATCTGATCTCCTCCTGACCTTTGGAGACTGAAAGGTACTGTGCACCACTGACTCCCAGGGCTAATCCTAACTCTGGCAGAGTGTGGTCTCTGATGAACTCTCTCGGGGGATGAGTTGGCTAGTACTGTGCCTTTGTGTCTGGCCATGAGGTGGAGGGCTCGGTCCAGCATCCGCCTGAAGGCCCGCCTGTAGCCATAGCGACAAGGACTAACCTTCACACGGCCCCTTCTGGGCCAGGGCTTAATAAAGCACCTTGCCAGTTAATTTATCACGAAAGATATAGAGATTTCAAGGACTGTACCATTTTACAGCTGGGATAACCAAGGCGCAGAGAAGTGAAGTAATCTGCCTGAGGTCCTCATTGGTAAGCCAGGATCATGTCTGCAGATCTAGCCCCTGTTCCAGGCTATCAGTTTTCATTCTGATGTTCCCTCATGTTTGCTGACCTGGCAGGGAAAGAGGGGATCAGAGCGTGGAGAGAAACCCTAGAAAGCCCTTTGGAGTTCCCCAGGGAAGTGGCCAGGTGACACCTGGTACCCGGAGAGGGGGAAACGTGGCTTGCATTCATCCAATAGGCAATTTTAGCTTTGTGCAGCCATGGAGGCCCTTTGCAAGGGAAGGGAAGGGCTGCCTGGCCTAAAAATCTCAGCGAGGCAAAACCAGCTCCCTCAACAGCCGATAGATGGCACTCGTGGCCCAACACAGCTCCCACAGCCTGGGGAAATCCTAGGGAAAGAAGAAAGCAAATTAACCCTTCTGCAGGCTGAGTAGCAGCTGTTGGCCCTCAGAGGCCTCTCCAAAGCCCAGGGCACACCTGCTGGCTCCTCCTGAGCCATGGCCAGGATCTACTGTCCCCCCTGCCTCTCAAGGCCATGAACCACTGTCAGCCTGTGGATTGAAGGCTCCTGGAGGGCCAGGAGACTAGGGAAGGGCTATGCCCACGCTCATCTCTGGGAAGTCTCTGGGTCTCATCTCTAAGTATCTTTCCTCCAGCAGAGCTGTAAGCCCATGACTTCTGAAAGAGAGAAGGACTTTTGGGGAGGGCTTCCTGAGCAAACTGTTCTAGGAGAACTTGGAAAGATGGGGTGTGTAATGGCTCACAGGGTTCAGCGTTAGCAGTTCAAAGTGACTGCCAGGAGTGGGCTCATAGGGACAGAAAAGCTGCTCAGTTCTACAGAAGTGGACATTAGGTGGTGAGCATCTTTTTTTGTTTTTGTTTTTGTTGTTGTTGGTTTTTTGGTTTTGTTCTTGTTTTTTTTGTTGTTGTTGTTTTTTGTTTTTTTTTTGTTTTTTTTTTTGAGAGAGGGTCTCACTATATATTCCAGAGATCTGTCTTCTCCAGCTCACTGAATGCTGGCATTAAAGGCAAGAGCCACCATGCCAGGCATGTGGGGGGCATTTTTTACTCTCGTTTTCCAGTTACTCACTTTACTGATTGTTGTTCTGCCTGAGGCTAACTTGGGTGCTGAGGGGTTGTTGTAAATAATTGGCCTTGGGGTGGTGGCCCACATGGCCTTTTAGCCCTAGCATTCAGGAGACAGAGTCAGGCAGATCTTTGAGTTTGGGGCCAACCTGGTCTGCATAGTGAGTTCTGAATCAGCCAAGATGAGATCCTAGGGGCAGGGGCATCTAAAAGGATGGTGGGACATATACTTAATTTCTTCCATCCCTCCATCAATCTCATTTCTTTTTTGTCCCTTTTGGGCAAGATTTCACTTGGCCTTAGATGTGATATGTAGCAGAGGAATTTCTTGAACGTGTGATACTCCTGCATCCTTGGTGGGATTACCTCACCAGGTTCTTAGGATTTTAAAAAAGATGTACATTGGTGTTTTGACTGGACATACATCTGTGTGAAGGTGTTAGACCCCCTGGAACAGGAGTTACAGACAGTTGTAAGCTGCCATGTGGGTACTGGGAATTGAACCTGGGTCCTCTGGAAGAGCAGCCAGTGCTCTTAACCACTGAGCCATAGGTCCAGCCTGCTCTTAGGCTCCTTAAATAATACAACGACCACTACGGTGAAGTCCCTCCTCCATTATTTTTGTTTGGAGAAAGGAGAATGTACAAATAATGAAATAGAAGTTTATTTTCATTTATTGCAGAGGAAGCAGAGACATTGAGATACACCCAGGGGAAGAGAGGGGCGGCTAGCCACAGAGAGAGAGCCATGCAAGAGGCAAGTGACAAATCTAGATTTGCCCAGCAGAAAAGGGGCAAGACTCAGAGGGAAGAGGCTGCTGCACGTTATAGCTCAGCAAACAACGGGCAGTCTATGGTGTCGTGGGAATGCAGGTGCCTCCTCACCTCTATGCTGGAGGTCATAGCAGCTGCACCCATTACTTGTATCTGTTTATGGGGCACTAGAACAGTCTTGGCAAAGGGATAGTGTTTTGGGCACACTGGTTTTCTTCCCTAACACCTGCTGGGGGACCTTACTTTAGCGTTGAGAACCCTGGATTTCTCAGGCATGTGTGTTGGGGGAGGCAGAGGACCCAGAAGATAACTATCTGTATAAAAGATTCCACAGTCAGCACTCAGAAGCATCCAGATGGCCAGTAGCAAAGCAGGAACCGAACAGCTTTGGAAGTCAGTGCAGAGGAGACAGATAGTCAGGTGCGTTTGAGAGTTAGGAGTTGTTGGGGAAGGTTTCGTGGGTAGACTATAGTAGGAGAATTTGGAAAGGTGGGATATGCAATGGCTGTGTTTGTTTGTTTGTTTTCCAAGACAGGGTCTCTCTGTGCTAGCCTTTTTGTAGACCCGGCTGGTCTCGAACTCACAGCGATCCACCTGCCTCTGCCTCCCGAGTGCTGGGATTAAAGGCGTGAGGCACCACTACACCCGGCGCAGTGGCTATTTTTATATGTCCACTTATATGTGGGCTAAGGGACACCCAGAGCTGGTAAACAACAAACGTCCGAGGTTTGAATTGGCACACCAAGTCGGGAGAATTCTCCTGGGTGGGCAGCACCCAACCTCTTCAGAGCCCAGTGGAACAAGTGACTGAGCAAGGCTCTCTCTCCAGGGCCTCCCTGTGTAGCCCAGGCTGGCCCTCAGCTGATGGTCCTGCTTCAGCCACTCAAGTCATTGGATTACAGGTATGCGCCACCACACCGGCCACACTGGCTTCCAATTCTGCCCCTGCAGACTGGGCATTGTCTACCCTCTGCCTTCAGGCATCATGGGAGACTTGTCTGAGAGCCTTGGTTCTCAGATCTTTCTGTCTCTGCGGCTTCTCTCAGAAGCTTCTCTGTAGAACCACTTCAGGCTCAGGCAACTGCACAGAGGGCTCTCCTCATAACTTGGGGCAGCAGGAGGGCTAAAAAGGGTCTCTGGTGGGTGAAGGATTGGAGATGGCTGGAGAGTCCAGACTGTTGTGACGTCTTAATTTAAATCACATTATTAAACTACAATCCCCAGCGACCCGTGGAGCTCCTGTAGCGAGCTTTCCGGGGATCTGGCATTTCCGGAGGAAGCGGACGCTGCTAGCCATTCTCCTTATTTAAATGCTGTTGACTACGACTCCCAGTGTCCTTCTCGCCGGAACGAAGAAAGGAAGCGGAAGCTGCAAGGGGAGCCGGTGCAGGTGAGGGCGTAGTGGGGCTGCATCTTTGCGCTGGGCGGAGGGGGTTCGCGGGGCTCTGGAGAGGCGGGGGCGCTGCAACGCCGAGGCCTTACAGGGACCCCCCCCCTGAGCCCTGCAGCGCTATTTTGATTGAAATCCTGTGGATTCCTGGAGTGCCTACAACGGCAGGGGCTAGCTAGTGGCTTGATCTTGTTTTTATTTTAGGTTTATTTATTTATGTATTTTACACATATGGGTGTTTTGTCTGCACACCAGAAGAGGGCACTGGAGCCTATGGGATTACAGTTAGATTGTTGTGAGCTGCTTTGTGGGTGCTGGGAATTGAACTCAGGGCCATTGGAAGATCAGCCAGTGCTCTTGCCGGCTGAGCCATCTCTCTACCCCAGTGTGGGCTGGATTCTATTAAACTTCTTGGAGTTAATTTCGCAAAGGTTGCATAAAAGTATGAAGTTTACCCCTGACCATATGTATCTCAGTGTCGCCCTTTGCTTTTAAATGTATTTTGAAATGTGTGATACATTTCTTAAGCTTTTGGGTTTTTTCTTTTTGAGAAAAGAAAACACGTAGTCCAAGTTGGTCTAACCCTTGGTATGGGAGATCGCTCTTGGTCCTATCATCTTTTTGCCTCTACCTCCTGAGTGCTGGGCTTACAGGCATGTGCCTCCACACCTGGCTGCAGTGCTGGGGATTGATCCCAAAGCTTCATACATCCTTGGTAACCACTCCACTGAGTTGCAGCATCACCCCATAAAGCTTATGGCTGTTGGTGACTCTAGGTAGAACTACCAGGCTTCTCCTTAGAGCTCCTAATGTTTTGTCCAGGATCGTAAAGCTCAGATCATACTGTATTTCCGAATGTTTATCTCCCCCTCTTAATTCTTGGCTTACCTTAAGCCTGTCTTACATTTTATTCATTTTACATTATTCATTTAGGAGACCGATATGTAAGGGACCTATAAATATTTAAAAATAAACATCAGGGACTGGAGAGATGGCTCAGTGGTTAAGAGCACTGACTGCTCTTCCAGAGGTCCTGGGTTCAATTCCCAGCAACCACATGGTGGCTCACAACCATCTATAAATGAGATCTGCTGCCCTCTTCTGGCCTCCAGGAGTACAAGCAGGCAGAGCAATGTATACGTAATAAATAAATAAATAAGTAAATAAATAAATAAATAAATAAATATAAACATCAGCTGGTGGTAAGTTGGGGGAATATGTGGCTCCTACAGAGAAGAGCCTTAAAATGCAGGAGAGTCCTTCTTAGGTTCTTAGGTATCTTGGCTGGGAGGGCACTTGCTGCCAAACCTCATGACCTGAGCTCGATCCTCAGAGTCTTGTCAGAAGAAGAAGAGAGCCAGCTCTCAAAAGTTGTCTACGACCACACGTGTGATACGGCACACTTTCTGTCCCCAGTAAATACATAAATGTTAAGAGGAAATAAACCAGGACTAGAATTCAAGTCAGATGACTTTTAGCTTGTGGTACCTGCTGTCAGACTGGGCTTTAACAGTTGAATAGTGAAAACAAGGTCTTAACGTTTTCTGTTTGTCCATTTTCTGTATGTCTGTCCTTGCTGTCTTCAGCAAACAGCAGGTCGACCTCAGACCTGAGAGAGATCATGACTGCTGCTTTTTCTAATATTGGTCCTGCACAGGGAACTGCGAAGCAAGGTCCCAGAAAACCCAGTTCAGCACACCATTCTCAGTTTTCCAGAATGTTCTGGGAGCCCATGTGGACAAATCAGTTAAATATTTCTGGCCTGGTATGGTGACATATGCAGGTAATCCTAGCACTCAGGAGACCGAGGCGGGAAGGATGCCGCCAGTTTGCGGTTCATCTGGTCTACGTCTTCAGTTTCAGGACAGCGAAAGCCATGTAGTGAGACTTTGTCTCAGAGCACATAACTTAAAGATAAAGTCGAAAAGAAAGGAGGAGGAAGAGGAGGAGGCGGCAGCAGCTGGTGATGTTGCTTAGTGATATAGCACTATTATACTGTCATAACTGTCTTCCATACTGGGGCTATGGGCTCCATCACGAATGGTTCATTGATCGATGGTTCAGTGATCAGGGCAGCTCAGTAGTAAAGTCCTTGTCTGGCCGCAGGGCTCTATCCCCAACACAGAGAAGCAAAAACGCATTGTTTGAAGGTAGCTTTATTTATTTATTTATTTTTTTGTTTTTTCGAGACAGGGTTTCTCTGTGTAGCCCTGGCTGTCCTGGACTCACTTTGTAGACCAGGCTGGCCTCGAACTCACAGCGATCCGCCTGCCTCTGCCTCCCGAGTGCTGGGATTAAAGGCGTGCGCCACCACTGCCCAGCTCTGAAGGTAGCTTTGAACAAGACTGATAAAGTAGAAATGGAGAGAATTGGGCAGGGATTGTTAAGAACCTAATAATTTCTAGGGTCTTGTAGGTGTGGCAGGGAATCGAACAGAGCCTGGCCCCTGATCTCCCTGGCTCTGGTTGGGGAGGCAAAGGGTGAATTCATGAAGAAGCCACTAACTTTGGCAGCACCCCGGGGCTCTCAGCTTTCACCGTGCACGTGCGAACCACGCATTGTTTGAGACACTTAGACATTTACGTCTTGGCTTCGCAGCCAGTCTCCTTGTGTGCGATCTGTCGGGATTTATTGCTGGGATAGATCCCTGAGAAGAAGAGCACGGGAGAGGAAAGATAACCCTGGCTCACACTCTCAGAGGGTCCAGTCCCCGGTGGCTTGTGCGGAGGCAGGGCACCCATGATGGAAAGGTGGGTACAGGGCAAAGCTGCTGGTAGCCTGTTAGCCAGGAAGCAGAGCAGTGGGTGGCTGGAGGGGACCAGGGCCAAGATACACCCTTCAAAGACCCTACTTCCCTCCAAAGTTGGCATCCTCATTCAGAGCCATCTCTCGATAGTGCCGCCAGCTGGGGGCCAAGCCTTCCACATTGTATAATCCTAGCTGTGGGGGCGGGGCTGGGCTCTGAGGACTGCCCTAGTACACTGAAGAGGCAAAGCACCAGGGAGATGGTTTGAGCTGCACCTTGAAGGATGAGTATGAACCGGGTCGCCCTCTTGGCTGGCGGTGGTTGGTGTCCTGGTTAACTCGGGGATCGTATTAGGTTGGGTTGGTAGAAGTGACCTGGGCAAAGTGTTGGGAGTTGGGGGTTAGGAGAAACATTTTGAAAGTGAACGAGATGGCCAGCGACAAGCCCTGGGTGTGCATAGGCGTGTGAGAAAGGACAGCTGTTGCAGCTTAGAAGGCTTGCTGCTGCGTCCCTTCCCCTCTCCCCATTTATAGACAGCTTTATGAAGTGGGTATTATTATGATGCCCCGTATTCAGATGTGAAAGCCCGGAGCTCTGGCCATGGTTGCGTAGCTTGTAAGAGTCTATTCGTAGTCTAGTAATCATTCCACTTACCTCTGAGGATTCTTGAGTGTGGGAGATAAGCTGGGCTGGCCTGGGGTTAGGGGCTTGTAGAATTAGTAGGGTGCCCATAAAACCATCTAAGGCGAGATGGCGTGGGTGGTTAAGAGCATAGCGTGAGTCAGATAGTGTGGGTTCAAATCCCAGCTTCATTACTTGCTAACTGCATGACCCTAGGCAGCTTGCTTGATCTCGTTAAGCCTCAGTCTCCTGGCTTGTAACTTGGGAGCAATAGTACCCACCTCGTGGGGTTGTTATGGAGCTCAATGATGTGTACCTGGCGTAGAGCAATTGCTCGCCACCTGGAAGATGCTGTAATTAGCCCTCTCAAGTCTCTGGGCTGTGGCTGTGCACCTGCATCTCATCCGTCAGCTCGGTGTTTCCAGGACGTGCCCATCCTGGCTGGACTGGCTTTTTTTTTTTTTTTTTTTTTTTTAATTAAGGATGACATTGGAGAGAAAGGATGCCATAGATGTGTCCTGACGGTGTAGCCTAGCTTGGTGCTGTTATCCCAGCACTTTAGAAGTGGAGGCAAGAGGATCGGGAGTTTCTGACCATCAGCAGCTACGTAGCAAGCTTGAGACCAGTCTGGGCACCTGTGACCCCATCTCAATAGATACGTATGGAAGGGGGTAAGGATGACCTAGTGGCTAAGAGTGTGCTCTGCTCTTGCACCCACCTCCTTGCTCACCACACATACGTAGCGCACGCGCACGCATGCGCGCACACACACACACACAAACACACGGGGGGGGGGGCAGATAGACAGGCAGGCAGACAGGCAGACAGAGACATACACACAAATAAAGACAAATATTTTTCTTTTGTGGGGAGGTGTTGTGGGTTTATTTTTTTGTGTTGGTTTCTTTCTTTTTTCTTTTGTTTTTTTGAGACAGGCTTTCTCTGTGAAATAGTCCTGGCTGTCCTAGAATTCTCTTTGTAGACCAGGCTGGCCTCGAACTCACAGAGATCTGTCTGCCTCTGCCTCCCGAGTGCTGGGATTAAAAGCGTGTGCCACCACGCCCAGCTCTGGTTTTGATTTTGGTTTTTTTTTTGAGACAGGGTCTCTCTTTGTAGGCCTGTCTGTCTTGGAACTCACTCTGTAGACATGGCTGGCCTCAGAATTCACTCCCTGCCTCTGCCTCCTGCGTGCCGGGATTAACGGTGTGTGCCACCACCACCTGGAGGCTTGAGGCGTTTCTTTGAGATAGTCTCCGACATAGCCCTGAATTTACTATCTAGATCAGGCTGCCTTCAAAGTCACAGAGATCCACCTGCCTCTGAAGTGCTGATTAAAGGCATTACCAAAATACCGGGCATTTTTTTTATAAAAAGGATTTATTTATTATTTATACAGTATTCTGCCCACATGTCTTCCTGCACTCCAGAAGAGGGCACCAAATCTCACCAAAGATGGTTATGAGCCACCATGTGGTTGCTGGGAATTCAACTCAGAATTCAGGACCTTTGGAAGAACAGACAGTGCTCTTAACCTTTGAGCCATCTCTCCAGCCCCACTTTTTTTTTTTTTTTTTTTTAAAGAAATGTCAGCCAGGCCTGGTGGCACACATCTATAATCCCAGCACTCCAGGGAGGCAGAGGCAGGCGGATCTCTGTGAGTTCAAGGCCAGCCTAATCTACAAATTGAGTCCAAGACAGCCAGGGCTATACAGAGAAACCATGTCTCAGAAAAACAAAACAGAACAACAACAAAAACAAAAAAAGAGAGAAAAGAAATATATTAGGTAACCATGCCTGATTGTGCAGGTTGAAATCCCAGTTATTTCAGAGGCTTGAAGCAGGCAACAGGATCACAAGTTCAGGGCCAACCTAGGCTAGAATAAATTAAAGTCCAGCTTGAGTAACTTAGTGAGACATCCCCATCAAAACGTGGAATGGTTTAGGACTGTAGAGCACTTGCCTAGCATGGTCAATAGCTCGGGTTTAATTTGTCACTGGAGGGAAAAAAAAAGAAAGAGAGAGAGAAAAGGAAGAAAGGAAATGTGCTGTGTGTTCAGCATGGCCTAAGAACCGTTGGCTCTGGCCTCGGCTGGTGGAAGGTTTGGGATGGGTACCGTTATGGATAATATCTAGGCCAATGTGATAGGATCTGGAATGGCTTTGAAGGCGAGTCTCTGGGTGTGTCTGGGAAAGACTTTCTTTCTTTCTTTCTTTTTTTTTTTTTTAAAGATTTATTTGTTTATGTATACAGTGCTGTGTCTGCATGTACACCTGCAGGCCAGAAGAGGGCATCAGATCACATTACAGATGGTTGTGAGCCACCATGTGGTTGCTGGAAATTGAATTCAGGACCTTTGGAAGAGCAGTCAGTGCTCTTAACCTCTAAGCCATCTCTCCAGCCCCATGAAAGACTTTCTAAATTAGGCTAATTGAGGTGAGAGAACCTGTACTGTGTGCGCGTGGTACCATGGGCTCGGGGCTGTGGACTGTCTTAGGGTTTCTATTACTAGCACAAAACACCATGACCAAAAGCAACTAAGGGAGGGAATGGTTTGTTTTAGCTTGCTGTTTCATGTCACAGTCCCTCACCAAGGATGTCAGCGCAGGAAGCCGAATCAGAGGCCGTGAAGGGGTGCTGCTCACAGGCTTGCTCCCCCCCTTGGCTTGCTCAGCCTGCTTTCTGATAGCACCCAGGACCACCAGCTCAGGGGTGCCCCCACCCACAGTGGGCTGGGCCCTTCCATGTTAATCAGTAAAATGCAGCACAGGCCGGTCTGGTGGGGGATGTTTTCTCAGTTGAGGATCCATCTTCCAACATGACTTTAGCTCATGTCAAGTTGACGTTAAAAACTAGGCCTGTAATCCCAAGAGGCAGGTGGATCGCTGTGAGTTCGAGGCCAGCCTGGTCTACAAAGTGAGTCCAGGACAGCCAAGGCTACACAGAGAAACTCTGTCTTGAAAAAACCAAAACCAAAAAAAAAAAAAAAAAAAACCCCAAAACTAAAAACCCAAGCTAGCACAGCATAAAAAGGAGAACTCTAGCCAGGTATGGTAACACACACTTTTAATCCCACATAGAGACAGGAGGATGTCTATGAGTTCAAGGCCAGCCTGGTCAGCATGCTGAGGTTACATAGTGAGAACCTGTCTCATAAAACCAAGGCAGGTGGTGGTGTTCAGGGAGAGAGGTCTAATTGTTCATTGCTTTCTGAGTCTTCACTATGACTCCTGCAGCCGTGTCCCACTTCCATGAACTGTATCCTCTGTGAGCTGGGATAAATCCTTCCTCCATTTGCCTGTGAGGGACTTTGTTGAAACAAGACAGGTAACTATGTAGCGCGCTCTTGACATATCAGGAAGAGGGTGTGTCTGGACGCCAGGAGCAAAGGCCGGGAAATGATAGTAGGAGCCCGCAGCTAGTACAGAACCTAACATTGGGTTGAGGTTGAAGGAAATGCTGTCCCCTTCTTTTCCAGGTGACAGCAACATGGCTGTGCCCCAGACTTTTCCACCAGGACCTACCCATGAGCCCTCAGGTGCCCTGACGGAGCCTCTGTCTTGCACTGGAAGCTTGGCTGAGGCTTTCCTGAAAGAGGAGCTCCGGCTCAATGCTGAGCTGAGCCAGCTGCAGTTTCCAGAGCCTGTGGGTGTCATCTACAACCCAGTGGACTATGCTTGGGAGCCACACCAAAACTACGTCACTCGCTACTGCCAAGGCCCCAAGGAAGTGCTCTTCCTGGGCATGAACCCAGGGCCCTTTGGCATGGCCCAGACTGGGGTAAAGGCCTGGCTTCCTCTGGTGGGTGGGTCTGGGGCTGTGGAGGAGGGATGTGTAATTGGCTGGGACGTGGGTGGGTCCCCTGCCCCACCCCCTGCAGGACACACACTGGCTCCTGTGGTCTCAAGCACTCTCCCGGCTTCTCTGTGCCTAGTTAACCAAGCACGCGCTAATGGTAGTTCCGTTTCCCCTGTGAGCTCTCCACTAATTGCCTCTGAGAGCCCTTCCTTCCTGCCCCATACCTTACCTTGCCGGATCTCCCTTGTCCCTAGAGTGTGGTTGGAGTCAGGACTGGGACTGCTGGATCCTCCAGGAAGATTGGCTGGGGGTGGGATGAAGGTGCAGGAGCCGCAGGGCATTCTGGTGGCAAATCCCTCAGTCTCAGAAAGGCTCAGAACAGAGCCAAGCTTAGGGGCTGCCTGCTTTTCCCTTAGGGATCAGGGTGAGTGACTGTGGTTCAGTAGCGGGGTACACTGCAGCTGGGGGAGGTAAGGAGGCCTCAGGGCAGGAGGCTCAATCGCTTTTATTGACCCCAACCGAGTGCTGAAAGGTGATCAATGATGATCGATGAAATAGCAGCCTGAGGCCTGAGGCTCGGAGGGTGCTCAGAGATCAGCGGTCAGCCTGCCCTGTCTCCTTTCACCCTGGTGATCTGTCTGTCACCAGCGTTAGAATCATGTCCTCTGTAGGGCCAAATGCCCTAGTGTGCTGCCCATATTTGGCCCCAGTGTCTGGAGAAAGTAGAGGCACACAGTTTCTGCTGGGCACAGGCCACAGTGGGGGGAAAAAACCGAAAGAAAACCAACAGCCACAAACCACAGGGCAGAGAGTCCTTAACACAGACCTGTGGGTGATGGTGGGGGTGGGCGAGATCATCACGGTAGGTGGAGAGAGGGTCAGGTCTCCAGGGTGAAATCCCACGTGTGTCTCTCTCCTTCCCTCACAGGTACCTTTTGGGGAAGTGAATGTGGTCCGGGACTGGTTGGGCATTGGGGGCCCTGTGCTGACCCCTCCCCAAGAGCATCCCAAGCGACCAGTGCTGGGACTGGAGTGCCCACAGTCAGAGGTGAGCGGAGCCCGATTCTGGGGCTTCTTCCGGACCCTCTGTGGACAGCCCCAGGTCTTCTTCCGGCACTGCTTTGTCCACAACCTGTGCCCTCTGCTTTTCTTGGCTCCCAGCGGACGAAACCTCACCCCGGCTGAGCTGCCTGCCAAGCAGCGGGAGCAGCTTCTGGCGATCTGCGAGGCGGCCCTCTGCAGGCAGGTGCAGCTGCTCGGGGTGCGGCTGGTAGTGGGAGTTGGGCGTCTGGCCGAGCAGCGGGCACGAAAAGCTCTGTCAGGGCTGACGCCAGAGGTGCAGGTGGAGGGGCTCCTGCATCCCTCTCCTCGAAGCCCACAGGCCAACAAGGGTTGGGAGGCAGCAGCCAGGGAAAGACTCCAAGAGTTGGGGCTGCTGCCTCTGCTAACGGAAGAATGCCAGGGCCAGGCCTAGGCCCCCAGTAGAGACCCCAGTCAGTCTTGCACAGCAAGATGGCTACACACAAGGTTTGCTGCGCTCCCTGATGCAGGAAACAGTGCTTCAGCCTGCTGTGCTGTCCTCTAATGGCCAGGCAGCTCCCCTGCTGTCTTCCCCTTTCTACGGTGGCCGGTTGCGCACAGCATTAGCAGAGGGTGAGCATTTTCTTGTGAGCCTCTGTGTCTGAGGTCATATTTGCAGTTTCGGAGGAAAGGGTTTTTTTTGTTGGCACTGCCTTGTGTACACTGGGAAAGCTCTTGAACACTGATCTACCTCAGCCTTTTTGACACTAGCTGTACATATTAGAGGGGTTCAGTGTGATGCTTCGACACGTGTATTCAGTGTACACAGATGGAGTGCAGCCTCCCGTTATCAGTGCTCCCCACACTTCCCTTCCCCCAACCAGAGGGCACTCTTCCCAGGATCTCCTCTGGCAGACCCCAAGGGGGCTTGGGACCAGAACAGACATCACATTGAGAGCGAACTTCTTAGCCAGGTGTCCAGGCATACCCTTGTAATCTCATCACTAAGAGGGAGGAGGATCGGGAGTTCAAGGCCAGCCTGGACTGCATTAGGCTGTCTCAAAAATGAGTAAGTAAATAAGTAATTTTTTAAAAAAGTTAATTTTGCCAGGTGGTGGTGGTGGTGCACGCCTTTAATCCCAGCACTCGGGAGGCAGAGGCAGGGGGATTGCTGTGAGTTTGAGGCCAGCCTGGTCTACAAAGTAAGTCCAGGACAGCCAAGGCTACACAGAGAGACCCTGTCTCAGAAAACAAAAACAAAAACAAAAACAGTGAATTTCTTCAGGGAGACCAGGGCTTGATTGATCTGAGGGAGACTTCTGTTGGTAGACTAGGAAAGATTTAGATTTTCATCCTTTTTTCTCCCATAAGGCCTATGAACTTTGAAAATTATTTTATTTTAGTCTTTGGTTTTTCAAGGTTAAGGTTTTGTCTTTGTAGACCCCGACCTGGAACTCATTTTGTAGACCAGGTTGATCTCAAACTCAAAACTTTTGTTTAAAAAAAAAAACCTCCTTCTGTTTTGTTTTTTGTTATTGATACTTGTTTTTAAATTTTTAAATAAGTCTCATTGTCTTGGCCTGGAACTCATTGTATAGACAGGATCTGCCTGCCTCTGCCTACTGAGTGCTGGGATTAAAAGTGCCACCCTGCCTGCCCTGTTTATGAACAACTTCTCTACACCTCAAGATCCTTTGTAAAAATGGGGGCGCTGCCTCCTGGAACTGGTGTCGGGTGTGAGGATTGCCTGAGGTAACACTGCAGAGTGCTTTGCAGACAGCTGGCACATGGTACTCACTACACACTCTTTCTGCTGGCCTCCCTCTGTGCTGGGTGGGTCTCCTCCCGCTGCGCTGGGGGTCTCCTCCCGCTGCGCTGGGGGTCTCCATCCACTCCCAAGGCCTTTGCCTACTTTCCTGCTGAGGAAGGACCAATGATGTGAAAAACTCAGCCTGTGAGTTTTCAGACTAAGCGTTAAAGACTCTCAAGCCTTCTTGTGTGAGTTCCCTCTTCTTCCTTCTGCACTTCATTGAGGTGGGGGAAATGCTGCTTTTAGGACACTCCCTTTTCTTACTGTTTGCAAACACTTCTCTCAGGTAGCTTGGAGAGGGCTGTATGAGGCCTCCGACTGCCTGTCCTGAAGCTCATCAGGTTCTGCGCACCGTTGGGGTCGATGGGGAAGCCGGTGTCTCATATGGCTCTTGAATGGTTGGTTGCGTGATCTGTGATAAGGGCTGGAAAGTGAGCCACAGCGGGAGCTCCTTAATGAGAGCTCGTGGTCTTCTGGGACACAAGTCATCTCCAGCATTTTAAGCATTAGCAAGATTTTATTTTTTGGTTTTTTTCAGACAGGGTTTCTCTGTGTAGCCTTGACTATTGTGGACTCGCTTTGTAGACTAGGCGGGCCTCGAACTCACAGTGATCCGCCTGTCTCTGCCTCCCAAGTGCTGGGATTAAAAGCGTGCGCCACCACCACCCGGCAAACATTAGCCATCTTTAGCTCCTAACTGGGAGACTAAATCTTTGAGTGTTCTCCAGTGATAGGAGTGTCATTATTATTCATGTTGGGGGCTCAGCGCATACTAGAATTTGTAGGCCAACCCTCCAGGGTTGGGACTCAGCCTGAGTGCCAGGATGGGATGAGGACAGAGGTTGAGTTCTGCCATGTGGCCCATGCATGATCTCAACCTCTGGACACCAAATTTCTGCCAGGCTTGCTGGTTGGTGAACACACACACACATACACACACACACACACACACACACACACACACACGACATGTAAATTTCTTTTGAGGTAGTTGGTGCTGGTTTGTACATTCTTTCTCTCACTCACATGCTCTGGGTGTCATTTTGGAGTTCTGGGGATTGAGCCCAGGGCTTTGTGGGTGCGAAGTGCGTGCCATTCTATACTGAGTTACATCCCTTGATTTGTATTTGTGATAAATGGTAATAAATAAACACTGTCTTTCCCCCTGAGTTTTGTTTTGCATATTACTGAAACTGAAAGGGTCTCTGGGAACTCTCGAGTTTATAGATCATTGGTCAGAAGTACAACTGGTTTCTGAGGTGACAGCATCATGTTGGGGACCCTCCCGCAGCTGGTAGGGTCTGTGAAGACTCCAGGTAGTCAT
>OU015748.1:125806889-125827340 GCA_907169655.1 Acomys percivali | reverse complement strand
GGGGGGCTTGGCTGGGTGTAGGGCCAAGAGTTTGCATGTCCAGCATTCTTCTGGACATGCGTATGCAGAAGCTTCTTAGGTTACACTTTGAGGAACCTCCTCTCAGATACAAGATGCCCTCAGCCTAAAACTGAGAGATCACAGACTGAGGGAAAGAGGCAAACTCCAAGCCTCCCAAAGCCACTCAGAAGTCCCTAGCTGGATGGTTTCAAGAAGGTTAGAAACACCACTGCACATCAAAGTCTCCTTCTCAAAGGCCCCACCCATGATGGGGACAGGCCTTATGGAGTCACTGCTGTCCTCCAGTCCCTAGGTGGCCTCCTTACTCTGGGAACCCTGTGAGGCACAGAGGGGATGAGGTCAGGTCCAGAGTTCTCGTTCTCAGCTCTCAACACCAGGCACACAGGTGCACTCAAGACAGAGGCCCGTCCAGGGAGAGGGGAGAGACGCGGGGACAAGCAGGGACTGCGGATGCAGTTAGCTTGGTAGAGTGCCTATCTACCACGCATGGGGCCTCGGGTTTCATCCCCAGTACTGCACACAATGGGCTTGTACAGGATATACACCTGTAATCCCAGCACTCGAGAGACAGAGGCAGGAGGATCATAAGTTCAAGGGTATCTTGGCTACAGAGTGAGTTCTAGGGCAGTCTGGGATATGTGAGACACTGCTTTGTTTTTGTTTTTGTTTTTGTTGTTTTGTTTTCCAAGTAAGCGAATGAGAGAAGTGGGATTTAAATTTTCTCTTGGAGGAGGAGGGAGGGTATACTGATGAGAGTGCTGGGCCCTGGGAAAGGTGTGCCAGCACAGTGAATGGGAAATGTGTGACTCAAGGCGTTGTCCCGTGGAAGTGGAAGGCGTGGGATATTATTTTCACTTGGTTTCTTTCGTTTGCCGCTGATGTGCTGCAAATGGCCAGAAGCCGTGAGGAGCGTTAGTGGCGTCATTGAGAAGAAGGCAGAGCCGCTGGCTGACAGGGGCTGAGTGTGTGTGCAGGGCTGGAGGCAGGAGCCCACTGGAGGACTGGCACCTCCCCCTGGGTTTGGCTTCTCTGCTCTGGGAGCTCTGTGACCTCTGTCTTTTCCGTTTCTCTCAGATCTTTAGCTCCTCCATCCCAGCTGCCCTCCAGTCCCATAGCAAACGTTCACTGCCTCACATCTCAGGAAAACAACAAACCCTCGAACTTATACAGTGATGAGGTGAGACTGTTGGTGACAGTTTTTCTCATTTATTATTATTATTTTTAATTCCTAGAGAAGTTCTTTCTGTGTAGTCCTGACTGGCTTGGATCTCACAGATATCCTCCTGGATCCACCTTTCCAATGCTGAGATAATTTTTTTTTTAATTGTTTTTATTTTTATTATGTGTACGCATGTGTCTGTAAGTAGGTGTTTATATGTGAATGGAGGTACCCACAGAAGACAGAAGAGGCTGCTGGGTTCCCTAAAATTGGAATTACAGGTATCTTAGCTGCCCAACATGCTGGCTGGGAGCAGAATTCATGCCTTCTGCAAGAACAGTGACCCCCTTCAGCGGATGAGCCAGCTTGCCAGCTGCTCGCACCATTGTTCTTTAAAGGTTTTTAAAATGTTTGTTTTGGGGCTGGAGAGGTGGCTCAGAGGCTAAGGGTGCTGCTTGCTCTTCCAGAGGTCCTGAGTTCAATTCCCAGCAACCACATGGTGGCTCACAACCATCTGATGCCCTCTTCTGCAGATAAAGCACTCACATACAATAAATAAAACAAATAAATCTTTAGAAAATGTTTGTTTTATTTTATATATGTGTTATTCTGCCTGAGTGTATGTATGTGTACCACATGTGTGCCTGGTGGTGCGCGCGCGCGCGCGCGCGCACACACACACACACACACACACACACACACACACACAGATGCATGTTTTCTTTAATTTCATTTATTGGTTGAACAGATGTTTTTTGACATTTTTTAATTAATTTATTCATATTACATCTCAATTGTTAGCCCATCTCTTGTATCCTCCCTTTCTTTCCTCCCTCCCGCTTCCCCCTCTACTCCCTTCCCCTATGTCTGTGACTGAGGGGGACCTCCTCCCCCTGTATATGCTCCTAGGGTATCGAGTCTCTTCTTGGTGACTTATTATCTTTCCTCTGAGTGCCACCAGGCCTCCCCATCCAAGGGACATGGGGTTGGACAGATGTTTAAGTGGTTAAGAGAACTTGAACTTGCTACTCTCGTAGAAGACTGACTTTGGTGGCTCATACCTGTCTGAAACTCCAGTTCCAGGGGACCAGATATATACCCTCTTATGACCTTCATGGGTACCATATATGCACATGGTATATATATATACCATACGTACGTACATACGTACATACATACATACATACATACATGCATGCATGCATGCATGCAAGCACTCACGCACATAAAAGTAGGCACATCTTTAAAAATTACTGTAGCCGGGCATGGTGGCGCACGCCTTTAATCCCAGCACTCGGGAGGCAGAGGCAATCGGATCGCTTTGAGTTCGAGGCCAGCCTGGACTACAAAGTGAGTCCAGGACAGTCAAGGCTATACAGAGAAACCCTGTCTCCAAAAAAAAAAAAAAAAATTATTTATCAGTGTGTGCATGTGCCATTGAAGGCTCGCTTGAAGGTCAGAGGGCAGCTCCGTGGAGTTCATTGTCTCCTTCCTCCTTACCCGGATCTAACTTAGGTCATCAGTACCTTTAACCCGCCGAGCCATCTTACTGTCCCTGCCTGATCATGCTTTTGCTGCAAGGCTGGGAGCAGGAACGGTAAGCCTTCCGGTACGGGGGGGAGACTTATTCATTATTTGAAACAGAGTCTCATGTAGCCCAGGCTATCCTGGGACTCAGTATGTACTTGAGGTTTAACTCCTGGTCCTCCGAGTTCCGTCTCCAAATGCTGAGATTGCCGATGAACACCGCCGTGTCCGGCTAGGGAGAATTTTGAAGCTGCTGTCTAGTTCCCTTTATCTTTATGTTGGAAGTCAAGGGTTAGGTTTTTGAGTCCCTCTCCAGTAGCTGTACATTCTTGGCTCTTCTTCCCAGGAACATTTCTCAGCCCACTTCTTTATTTGTTTTGGTTCTCCGGCGGGTGGGGGTCTCAGATGGCAGGTCATCTCTGGTCCTTTGGGGTGGAGAGTGCGGAGACGGAGGTCCAGAAGATACGGCTGTCATCCGTCACAGCGTGCTGCAGCTGCCGTGTGATCTCCTTTTTGGGTTGCCGCCTTCCAGCTTATTCCCAAGTAAAGGGGCTCCAGGCTGTATGCCGCCGCACCCACCTTCTGTTGGGAACCCCTGGAAAGGGAACAGAAGGAAAGGCACCTTGAGATTTTGTGAGGCGGCGCGTTAGGAAGAAAGAAGTGAAGACTGCATAACAGAAAGCGGCTCAGTGGCGGGGTGGGGGTGGGGGTGGGGTGGGGTGTAGTCTCCTGATCGTATTACACCAGGTCTTGGTGTGTATCTGGGAAATGGGTATGACAGCCGGCTCAGGAATTGGTCAATACCCGTAATGTTCTGGAATGTGTGTGGAGGGTTCTTTGAGACTGGGACTTGTAGATGTGAAGTGCTTCTCTTTGGTTTTTTCTTTGTGTGTTTTTGTTTTTTTGTTTCTTTGTTTTTGTTTTTTTGAGACAGGGTCTCTCTGTGTGTAGCCTTGACTGTCCTGGACCCACTGGCCTTGAACTCACAGCGATCCACCTGCCTCTGCCTCCCGAGTGCTGGGATTAAAGGCGTGCGCCACCACGCTCGGCTATGAAGTGCTTTTCTTTTCTCTGCTGTGGCAACTGCTACTTTCCTGGAGGTCAACCTGCTGGTGTAGGGGGCTCTACCAGGAGGAGGCTGGACATTGGGGCTCTGCTTGGGACTCTTCTTTCCCTGCCACCCGGTGTCCAGAGTCCAGGCACCCCAACATGCTCCTCTAGCAGGCTTGGTGTATGACGGTGTGTGTGTGTGTAGGGGGGGGAGGCTGAGGGTAGGCAGGCTCTGAAAGTGAGAGCTGGGAGGAGGCCGTGGAGCCAGCTTGAAATCGTGCTCTGGGAGAAGCAGGCACTGCCCGCTGCGGTGTCCCCTGTGCCGCAAGCACTGACGTCTGTGTGGACTGCTGGCCCTAATGGGCTCCTGGGGGGATTTATAGACAGTTATTCCCAGGGAGCAGGAACAAGTGTTTTCCTCTCTAGCCCCACTGTGCAGCCTCCCAGCCCAACGGCTCCCGCGTTCCGGCCCATCGGCCCATCGCAGCAGCTGATTTAACTCCGTGGCTGGGGGATTTAGCTGCGGTACTGGTTCCTACTATAAATCCCCGGGCAAATAACCAAGTTGTGCATCAAAGCTGCCCAGGAGCGAGTGGGAGCAGATGGTGATATGGCCTCAGGGCGGGGCAGGTGGGGAAGACTCCAAGCCTTCCCATCCACCGCTGGCCACAAGACCAGGCCACACCTTCAGGCCCACCATGCAGTCAGTCAAATCTCACCAGCCTTGTGTGTTTACCACCTCAGATGCAGGCTCTGGCTGGCAGCAGAGTCTGATCTCTACCATCCACCTGACATCCTCTCTTCCCCAGAAAAGGACAAAACTGATTACTGCCCTAGGGTCTGGTCCTGTTTCTCAGCTGGGCTCTGCTTGGTTTCTCCTTAGCTGTCCAACCTAGGCTCAGCTAGAAGGGATGAGATGCTTAGAACGTAGGGACCAGCGTTGGGGCTGAGGCAAACTTAAAGACCAGAAAAGGGTGGGTGAACCCCAGAGGTTAGAGGCCATTTTCTAAGAGTGAAGAAGAGAGGGATGGGTAGCCATAATTGGGATCCCCCAAACTTTCTATGCACTGTGTGGCCTCTGAGGGTTCGCACGGATCTGGGGGACTGAGGTGGCATTCTGTCGTGTTTGCCAGCTCTTCTGATGCTTCTGACACCTCTCTTGGCTTCCTCAGTAACTGTTCCTTGCACCCCTCCCCCTCCCTCTGCTTCTGTGTGTTTTTCATTTCTTTTTGCATAGCGTTCTTCCTCCATACCTTGAAGCCGCCTTTGCCTGGGCTTACCAGCTGGTGGTGATGGGGCCATGTTGGAGCTCTGGTTCTGGTTTTGCTCTCTGGAAAACCCCCTCCTCCAGAGCGTGTGTCTGGTGTCCATGCTCTTTTCGTCCTCATCCATCTTCTCTGTCCCTGTCCCTGCCCCCCTGCCAGCCGACAGCCTCGGCTTGGGAGATTACAGACACTGAATCAGCAGCCCTCACCAGTGTTCTGCTGACAGGGAACTTTCTGCCTCTGAGGGCTCCTGGGTGGGATCAGGGTCCCCTCCTGGGGCCTGCAGGCATGCAGCAGGGGAAGGAAGGAAGGAAGGAAGGAATGGGAGAGAGAGGGAGAGATGAAGAGCAGACAGTAAGAGGGCAGGAAGGAACGTGGCCAGACAAAGAAGAGCAGAGGGAACCTGGGAAAATATAGGGTGGGTGTAGTGGTGTGGGCCTGAAATCCACAGAGGTGGCAGAGGCAGGTGGATTGCTGTGAGTTTGAGGGCAGCCTGGTCTACACAGTGAGTTTCGGGTCAGCAAGAGATACATAGTGAGAACTTCTTTTGAAATAAGATAGATAGATAGATAGATAGATAAATAGATAGATGATAGATAGATAAAAGCAAGGCTGGAGAGACAGCTCAGTGGTTAAGAGCACTGGCTACTCTTCTATAGGACCCAGGTTCAATTCTCAGCACCCACATAGCAGCTCACACCTGTCTATAGCTCCAGCTCCAAGGCTTCTGACACCCTCACACACACACACATGCAGGAAAAACATGCACCAATGTATTTATACATACATACATACATACATACACACATACACACATACATACATACATACATATATACATACATACACACACACATACACACACATACACACACATACATACATACACACATACATACATACATACATGCACCAATGAACATAAAATAAAATTTAAAAATAGTAACTCCTTACCCAATTGACAGGGTAGTAAAGGATAATTGATTTGGTTTTTTGTGTTTTTTTTTTTTTAACAAAGAAAAATAAAAATAAAAAGAAGAAGAAGAAGAAGAAGAAGAAGAAGAAAAAGAAGAAGAAGAAGAAGAGGTGCATCAAAGATGGGAGAACAATGCAGGAAATAGAAAGGCAGAGGCAGAGAGGCGAGAGAGGCATGGAGTATCAGCAGTGTGTGAACCCCTCTCCCCCACCGCTGTGCTCACCCCAACCACCCTTGGGCCCAGAAGGTACCTAGGAGGCCCAGGTTCACTGGGCCTAGGTTGAGGGGTGCAGACTGGGGCCTGATGGCCCTGGGCCTGGGGCTCTCCCTGGTACCTCCCTCTCTCCCTCTCACGTGGTAGTTTGCACTTCATCTTGTTTGCGGGGCGGCTGGGCCTGCTCTCGGGGTTTAATGATCTGTGCCATTATTTATAGCTTTGCGCGCCGAGAAACACACTGAATTTATCGCTTGCTTCTATAAATAACCCTGGCAAACGGGTGCCCAGGGATGAGGGAGGGAGAGGGAGGGAGAAAGCAAAGAAAAAGAGAGGTGGGGGTAGTGCAGGGGAGGTCTCTGTGGACTCTGTCCCTAAAACAGGGTGGTATGCGCGCACAAGGACAGCGGACAGCGGAAGCTGGGGAGAGCGTGGGTGGGTGGGTGTGTGGTTAAGAGCAAGCTGATAGGAGCAGGGCGGCCTGTGCCTCTGTGAGGGGGCTGAGCAGATGCTTGTGTGTTTCTGAGGACGCTCGTGGGTTGATTGTTACTGGTTGTGTTTGTTTCTGGTGCCATGTTGGTGACAGTGAGATCGAAACAACACAAATGAGCCCCAAGAAATGGCTCGTTTGTACAGGAGCTGGGGTAGGGGGATGGAGAATTCGACTCTTTTCTCTGTAGTTGGGGTGACAGACTGTGGGGCTGATTTTTCTTTCTCCCTCCTTTCTCTTTCTGTGTGTTCAAAGCTGTAGGTGGGAAGAAATGAGGCCAGAGGATGCGGGGTAAACCAGTGAGAGGGAGAGGTCCCCGGTGTCCTAGGGGGCAGGGACCTGGGTCATCCTCCACAAGACCTGGGAGGACCACAGCTTTGGGCTTGGGAGATGGAGAGGTGGGGCGGGTGTTGAGGAGAATGCTGCACTTGGCACCAGCATTCCTCCTCCTGGTCTTGTTCCTGACAGGAGCAGTGCTCTGCTCTGTCCCGTCGGCCCAGGCGGCCCAGGAGTAGTCAAACACCCTGTGCAAAGCATTCTGGTTGCCGACCCACAGCTACCCTTTGACCCTACCATAGGCTCCTCCCACTCCCCTCCTGAGGCCTGAGGTCTAGGATCAGCTTTAGGGATGGAGGGCCCTGGCATACCTCTTCTCCTACCCATAATCCTCCCTGCCCCAAACCCCACCCCCCAGCACATCTTCACAGGAACACTGCAGCCATCAACTCAGGAAGTGCTCCGCATGGCTAATGAGGACATTTGCATACATAATGAGGACCCTTCACAGGTGTTGGGGAAGGCTCCCTCCTCGTCTTTTCTCCTTTTCTTCTCTCCTGCCAGCTGCCACCTTGACCCTGTAGCTCTGGGGCTGAGGAGGGGGTTTGAAGACGCGTCAAGGGGTTAGAGAGCTAAGTAAGTAGCAGGGGTTCCTTACCTGGGTCAGACACAGTCAAGGTGAAGTCCATTGTGTCAGCGTCCAGGACAGGTCCAGGGACGGTGACTGTAAGCCTGTGCACACTTACAGAGAGTAAGTACAAGGTCATCGTGTCCCACTCTGCCTTGTGCACTGTGTGGCACATTAGGTAATATATCCCATCAGTGCAGGTATTCAAAAAACGTGTCCTGGGCTACACCCACCCCACACGTACACAGCCGCCAGCACACGCATCTTCGCACGCGCTGCCTGGCAAGGCTTGGCATGACCTGGCACGCACATAGGCAAGCGGGGATTACACCTGCCTCGGTGTTTCCTCCGTTCAGCCTCTACCCTTCCCTTCCTCCCTCATGGAGGGGTCAGCACCTACCTAGTCAGGCCAGAAAGCTGTGTCCACCTCACTAGTACTAGGTAAGCACACAAGACACCATCGCCCTTTAACAAGAGAGAGAGGAGCACTCGGGTCTAAACCAGTGAGGTGGAAGGGCAGGAAAAAGTGCTAGAGCTAGGGAGGTGGGCCTCAGGTGAGGAGCTGGAGGCAGACGGAAGGCTGTCTTGGGAGACTGGGCAGAGCCAGGGGCACTAAAGTCCCTACAAGGTCATGCTCAGGTTATTCCCCCCCCCCAACAGCTCTCAATGCTCCTGCTTCAGCCCAGCCAATCCCTAGCTCAGGGGCCTCCCTTTACCCTCCGGTAGGTCCTGCCCAGTCACGTGACCCTTTCCCATGTCTGGCAGCTGCCCTGATGATGGATGCTGCTGCTTAGCTGTACCTGTTGGGGGACAAGGACTGCGCAGCTCCTAATTACTTCCTTCTAGAACACAGACTTGGGGGGCTGGGCTGTGTGAGGCAGCGTTCCCTCTGGGGCTAGGGCTGCCATCCCGAGCTGGAGGCAGGTGTTCCCTCGGTGCCCCTGGCGACGGGGAAGCTACAGGGCCATCGGTCAGGGCTGTGAAATGAAAGAAGCCATTCTGAAAGGCTGGTACAATGAAAGCTTGTCAGAGCCACAACGCCAGTGACCTGGTATCCTGGCATAGGACTTAAAAATAAATGGCCTTTGCCCCACGTCCTTCCTACAGAGGGCAAGCTCAAGGACAAGCATCACAAAGGGATGCCTAGTAGTCAAGGGTAAGACACATTTGACAGAAGGCAGAAGTGAGGGACCAGGAAGATGGGGATGCTGCTGGTGCTGAGGTGGGGCTCCTTTTCTTACCCATAGGCCTCAGCTGCAGAAGTGGTCTATAGTTAGAGCAGGAGAGCATGAGGGAAAGCCTGGGATCATTGCTTGGAGGGGAGGAGTGGGTGACACTGGCTGGCTGTTTGAGAAGGGCGTCATATGCTGGTGCAGGAGGCTCTGGTCTGGGTTGGCTTGGGGAGGAAGGAAAGACCTCAGGATTGGAAAGACCGCAAATCTCCTGCTGACGTTTACCCCGGGGGCACCAAGGTCTTCAGAGTCAGAAGCTTGTGTTCAGCAGCTCCCCGTGTCCAGAGCTTGAGGGACAAGCAGACAGACATGGAAGGTATGGGACCTCCACAAGGTTTGCTGCTTCTGAGTGAGAATTCTCCACACATGTCAAGAAGGGGAACCGGGGAAGGGTTGGCAGAGAGCTGGTAGACAGCAGCAGGCACCCAGCCTGTCTCTGTGCTCTGGGTGGCGGAGGCCACAATGAGGTAGCGCTGATAATTGCTAAGCACTGTTAATTGATGCATCTCAGTGATGACTACCTTGCCAGGATTTATTATTTGCAGTCACCTATCATTGGGGGTCTTGGGTGAAGGAGGAAGGGTGAGGCACAGCCTAAGCACCTTGGGACCCAGGGTTCGGGGAAAAAGACAAAAGAAAAGAGCCATCTGGCATGTGATATGAGAGGGTTCTTGTGACCGCAGTACCTGACAATGGCTTTCAGCTGATGCTGAGAGGAAAGATGCGTTGTGGCTCATGGTTCCAACTCCTCACAGTGAGGAAAGCTTGGTGAGTCATCTTAGCTCGCAGTGGTGGGAGGGCTTGGCAGATGCCATTCACACCACAGCAGAGCAGGAAGCAAAGAGGAACCAGTGGCTGGGTCTAAATACCAAGGATCCTTCCACCGGCAAGGTCCCCTTTGTGTGTGTGTTTGTACTCACACGTGGCAGGTGCACATCTGTTTGTGTGTGTGCACCGTTAGCTTATTTGCATATGGTGGTGAGAGGTTAGCCTCGGGTGTTACTCCCCAGCAGCTCTGTTTTGTCTTTGGTCAGAGCTTGACAATTAGCCTAGGTTGGCTGACCTAGCTATAATACCCTCCTCTCTCCTCTCCATCGCTGAGATGGCTTTTTTTTTTTGTTTTGTTTTGTTTCGTATTGTTTTTTTGTTTGTTTGTTTCGAGACAGAGTCTGTGTTAGCCTTGGCTGTTGTAGACTCGATTTGTAGACCAGGCTGCCCTTGAACTCACAGAGATCCGCCTGCCTCTGCCTCTGCTGGGATTAAAGGTGTGCACCACCATGCCCAGCTCTGAGACTGTTTTGTACTTAGCTTCTGGGGATTTGTCTTAGGTCCTTATATGTGTACGGCAAGCACTTTACTGATGCAGCATCTCAGCATCCCTGGCTGGGCTCACTTTTTCCCCCACCCCCACCACCAAGACAGGTCTCTCTGTGTAGCTTTAGCTGTCCTGGAATTCACTCTGTAAACCAGGCTGTCCTTGAACTCACAGAGATCTGCCTGCCTCTGCCACTTGAGTGCTGCTGGGATTAAAGGCGTGCACCACCACAGGGCTAGGCTCACCTTCTAAAGGTTCCAAGGGCTCTCAAAACAACACCACTAGTCGAGCAACGAGCATGTGAAGCTTGGACCTGTGAGGGACATTTCCACTTTAAACCACGCCAGTGGGCCTCCCTGACTTCCGCGAGGAGTGGGGAGAGCAGGAGGAAACGGTCAGGAGGTCCCTAGCGCCTCCCACTGACTTCTCTATACATAGTTTCCCCAACTCTGCTTATATCTTTCTAAGGTGTTGTTTTTCAGTTATGTCTCCACCTTAGAGTTTAAGTGGGTCCCATCAGTTGGCTTGTCCTCACCAGCAAATGTCTCGCCACCCCCCCTCCGAGCACCTGACTCAGGGTGCTACCCCTTGGAGCGCATCATTAGGCCGCAGGATGGTCAGTCCCCCTCCCATGCTGTGGTGTCAGCTACTACTACTGGCATTAGATGTGGGGGCGTTGCCAGGTGGGGGAGATGCTTACTCTGTTGCTGGGTGTGTGTGTGTGTGTGTGTGTGTGTGTGTGTGTGTAGAAGTAACTGCAGAAATAGATTGGAGTTAGAGCAGGAGACCAAGGGAGAGCCTGGATACACAAGATGCCTGGGGGAGGTGGACGCATTCTTGTCCATCCTGGTGGTTAGAAGGATGAGGAGGCAAAAGGGGAAGGCAAATAATGATCCATGGTCTCCCCAGTGCAGCAGGCTGGGGTAGTTCGGTGGAAGCAGGCTTTCTGGACTGAGCACCAGGCTTACATAGACATGTGTCTGTGTGTGTGTGAGCACACACTCACCTCCAGAGGTAGTATCACACCAACATTCTTTTTTTTTTTTTTTTTTTTTTAAAGATTTATTTATTATGTATACAGTGTTGTCTGCTTGTAAGCCAGAAGAGGACATCCGGTTACATTATAGATGGTTGTGAGCCACCATGTGGTTGCTGGGAATTGAACTCAGGACCTTTGGAAGAGCAGGCGGCGCTCTTAACCACTGAGCCATCTCTCCAGCCCCCACACCAACATTCTTGTTGCTTCAAGTTTTCTTGCAGGCAGCCTGATTTGTGAGCGGCCTCCAGGGCTCACTCTATAATCCTGTGCTTTCACTCCAGATAGAAACCGCCTGTAACTCCTTAGTACTGATGAAGAAGAGTCAAGAAGTCCAGTAGGAATTCACAGCTTTCTCTGATCTGGTCCCAGCTGGCCTCCTGCTTTATCTCACAAGCCTCCAGTGAAGACTCTGTTTGTGTCTGCATTGCCTCAGGCTGAGTGACCAAAGCTGCCGGAGGCCCACAGTGCCACTCGTAGCTGCTGGATTTGTGCCTGTCTCATCCAGGAGGCATGGGGACAGGGTAGAGGACAACTTTCGGTGTCATTTCTCAGGCTACCTCCACCTTTAAGAAATATTTCCTTTTATCTTACGTGTGGTTTTTTTTGTTTGTTTTTTTCTCCTGCGTTTGCCTGTGTACCATGTAGTACCTACAGAGGCCAGAAGAGGGCGAAAGATCCTCTGAAATGGGAATCACAAATGTTTATGAGCTGTTATGAGGTTGCTGGGAATGGAACCTGGGTCCTCTGGAAGAACAGCAAGTGCTCTTAACTGCTGAGCCATCTCTCCAGCCCCTCTCCAAACTTGCTTTTGGCTGGTTTAGTTGACTGTATTTATTTGAGGCCGGGTCTTACTATGTAGCTCTGGTTGTCCTGGAACTCACTGTATAGATCGTGCTGGCTTCAGACTCACAGAGATCCACTTGCCTCTGCCTCCCCAGTGTTGGGATTAAAGGCAGGCACCACCATGCCCAGCCCTGTTCAGTCCTATTTTGAGGCAGGGTCTTGCTGTGTAACCCAGACTGGCTGTGAACTCCTGATTCACTTCCTTCCCTGTTGAGCGCTTGGATTACAGAACCGTGTCAGTATACGCGGCTCAGGAGGTTTGTTTTTGTTTGTTTGAAAGGGTCTCGTGTAGCCCAGGCTGGCCTTGAACTTAATATGTGACTTAGAATAACCTTAGACTTCTGCTCTGCTTTTATTTTCCAAGTGTCAGCATGACCTGGTCCGTGCAGTGCTGGGCGTCGGGCCTTCTCAGGGTCCCCACTGGGATCCCTGGGCTGCAGAAGTTCAGCAAGTTTCCAGTGGGCGCCCTGGCGAGGTCTCCGCTCCTGCTGCTACCTCAGGGACCAGAGTTTCCCATCACCCTGGGTTCCCATATTCCTGCCTCCAGGCCCACAGCCAAGCCATTCTGCCTTCCATGCCTGACCCTGACCTCTGGGGCCCTTCTCAGCCTGAGAACGGGCCTCCTTTGCTTTATCACCCCTGCCCTGAGAACAGAAAAATTCTAAGAGAGCAGAGGAATTCTTCCAAAGTGTGAAGAAAGTGGGAGGACCCCTACAAGACCCCTATCCCACATTTCCGCTTCTGGCTAGGCCTCATGTTCCCACAGCACCCCTGGGAGAGGAGTTGGTGGAAGCTCCATAGAGTGTACCCCTAGACTTCTGAGCTTCACATATCTTACAGACAGGCGCTGAAGGGGGTTAGCACATGTTCAAAGCGCCCCAGGGTCCTGGCCCGCACATCTCCCAGTCTCCTGGTGCTCCCGATGCTCCCGAAGATCTTGGATCTATCCAGAGGCCCAAGAGCAGCTGCCCCCTTAGCTTGCTCCAGGGAGAAGAGGGGAAAGGCCATGGGAAAAGCCGGGAAAAACGTTAAGAAGACGTTGACGGGTGGTGGCTCCTTCCTCAGAGCAGCCTAATAAAATCCACCTTTGAAGACTGAGGGCAGAGGAGGGTCTGTGGTTGCCGGGGGCCTGAAATTGCTCTTAGTGAGAGACCTGGCAAGATCCCAAAAATGAACCCTGCCAGGGCTCTGTGAGTGAAGTTTGGCTGTGAATGTCATGTCAGAGCATCTCATCTTGAGTAGGTGTGAGGCTCCCAGAGGCGAGGGCTGAGTCACACTTCATTTTATGAGAGCTTTGCTAACAAGTGACCCAGAGACGGAAAAGATTCGGGCCAGATCACACAGTATTTGTCTGCTCCTCAGGGTTGGCTGGGCCTGGCTTTCTCCTGCTCTCATTTTCCCAGCTGCTCTTCATGTAACTTAGAGAAATACACGTACCCTCTGCTCCACACTAACCCCATGCTTATTCCAAACCGTCTTCCCTCCAGCTCCTCAGACACCTGTGAACTTTGACCTCAGGAATCCATTTGGGAACTTTGAGAGAACAAGATAGAGCCACTTAACTCCCCAGAGCTTGCATACAGTCTGCTAAATTGCCCCTTCAGAGGACAGTTAAAGTAACGCGCGCTTATGCCATCGTTTTCTTGGGCTGTAGGGCGAGTGCAGCCCAGGACTGAGATACATGTCAGGGTGAGACACCTGGGCCAGCAGGGCCTGACACAGCTGCTCCAAACCCTGGTACCCCCGCTGCCTGTCAGAGTAGACAAGCCTATCCAACCTACCCCAGGAACTCCTTCCTGGGGCCGTTCTTCTTTCCCAAGGAGGCCCTTTAGAGTACCTGTTCTTTCTGGGGCCTCACCTCCCGGAGCATCAGTGGTGGGGATTCTGAGACCACATTGCCAGGGTCTGTGGACACCCCAGGGTTTTTTCTGACAGGCCGCTTGGGTACAGGGAAGAGGACCCTCAGTTTAGGCTCAGGCTGTCTTGTTCTTGGCCCTGCACTGTTTTCTCCAGACAGTCAAACCAGTTTTTTTTTGTTTTTGTTTTTATTTTTGTTCTTGTTTTGTTTGTTTGCTTGCTTGTTTTGTGTGCGTGTGTGTGTGTGTGTGTGTGTGTGTGTGTGTGTGTGTGTGCGTGTGTGTGTGTGCGCATGCGCGCGCCAGGGTTTCATGTAGCCCGGGCTGGCTTGGAAGTTGGTATGTAGCCAAGGATGTCCTCTACTTCCTGAGCGCTGGGAGTACAGGCATGAGCCACCACACCCAGCTTATAATGGCGGTGGGGATTGAACTTGGGCTTCATGCATTTTAGGCAAGCATTTACCAATTGCGCTGCCTCCTCCGGCTTCGTGGTCCCCACCTTTGCTGTGGGATTCAGAGTGAGTCATTTTTCCCCCTTTCCTTTATTTACTTCCAGGGAGGCCTTCTTGAAAAGAGGATCTACAGTACTTATCCTAATAGAATGGTCAGGACAGAGGAAGCCACTGTCTGCTCGTTATAGCTTTCATATGAGAGCTCTACCACACAGGCTAACATGTAGAACAAACTGGTCCTCAGCTGTGGGCGCTGCCTCGCTAGGGGGCAGGGCTTAGATGGAGGAAGGTGGCTGGCACATACCACTAAGGTTACCCAGTTCCTGGCTGCTGTGAGGGGGACAGCTCTGTCCTCTCTGACACCCCAACCTTGACCCTGTGCTTCACTGGACGTAGGGTTGCCCCAGCTGTAGCTGAAAGGTCCGGAACTGTGAGCAGAGACATGGCCTTTTCAGCTGTTCCTCAGGCATTGACGCAGTGACAGTAAAGCCAATACTACCTGTGCCAAATAAAGTCTCCATTGTTCAACTAAGGGCAGGGGCATGTCTTGGAAAAGACAGTTGGCCAGTAGGAAATCTGGGTTCGGTTTCTGACACTCATCTCTTCTCTCTGGGCCTTAGTTTCCTCATGGATAAGACATGGATCTGGGGGCCTGGAGAGATGCCTCAGGTTAAGAGCACTGCCTGCTCTTCCAAAGGTCCTGAGTTCAATCCCCAGCAACCACATGGTGGCTCACAACCATCTGTAATGTGATCTGGTTCCCTCTTCTGGCCTACAGGTGTATGTGCAGGCAGAACACTGTATGCATAATAATAGATAAATCTTAAAGAAAAAAAAAAAAAAGGCCATGGATCTGGGGTTCTGTGAGTGTCAAAGCTCCTGGAGAGGTGGGTGAGGGCTGACGTAAACTGAGCACAAGACGATGACAATAGCCAGCGCGTTTGACCCCTAGGATGTTCTGGGTCCTGAAATTCAGCCACATGGTGACATAGCATCATTCCTACGAGGAAACCAAGGCACAGCGAGGCTCAGTAACTGAGGTCTGTAGGTGGCAAAGGCAGAATCAGGACCTACGCAACCCCTATCCAGGGCTTGGCTCTCACTTACTGTCATGTTGCCACGTGAGGTCTGGATCCAGGTCTCTTCACCAGGGTCAGGGACCTAGCCCTGCTGCCTGCGGTCCAGTGTTCCTCCACTTGGTTCAGCCACCCGCTCAGCCATGCCAGGGTGACTTCCAGCTATCTGGAACTAGAGCTAAGCTCTACCCCACTGCATACACTTTGAGAAAAGGCCTCAGGACAGCATGAGGATTCTTGGTTGTTGTTTTGTTTTATTTTATTATTTTGAGAGAGGGCCTTGCGGTGTGGTCCAGCCTGGTCTTGAACTAGAGATCTTCCTGTTTCAGCCTCAGAGGCAGGTGGATCACTGTGAGCTCGAGACCAGCTTGGTCTACAAAGTGAGCCCAGGACAGCCGAGATAACACAGAGAAACCCTGTCTCAAAAAACAAACAAACAAACAAACAAAAAATCTCTTTCTGGGTTTCCCCAGGCTGCGTATGTGGCTCAGTGGTAGGACACTTGCCTAGCATCCACGAGGCCCAAGGTTCACCTCCAAGAACAGAAAGAAGAAAAGCCTGCTCTTTAGCCAGGTGGGTGGCACACATCTCTAATTTCAGTCCAGATCCCTCCTCTGCCTCTCATCTGCCCCAGGAGACCCTGTGCCAGGAGTTGGAGTGGCCTACAGAGCCTGGGTGTTGGTCCACCTCACCCGACGCCACTCAGTTCCTCTTGCCACTCGGTATTTTCAGCCTCTGTGTTGGGTTTGGCTTCTTCCTCAGAAGACAATTTATGGCGACGTGTCGGAGACTCTGTTTTAATGAAGTTGCAAAAGTAGGTTAATGGGCTGTGGGTGTTTTTCATCCCGTCCCCCTGCCCCATCTCCACCCCTGGGCAGATGAGTGATGTGTCTCCCAGGGAGAGGCAAAGTCGGACTGAGCATCATCCAGCCTGGACTTCCTCGGCCTCCCACTCGGCTCCTCAGCCTCCGCCGTCTCTACCACGAAGTAGGTGCTCCGAATGCCTAGCCCCGGTTGCTCTGGCTACAGCTAGGACCTGGAAGATGCTCAGGCAACCTTCCTCTCCTGCCCTGAGGGAGGGGCAGGTCACAGGTTGAGTGGCAAGGCATGTGGTGAGAAATAGAATCTGGAAAGAAGGAAGCTAGAATGCATACCTTTTGGATTATCAGGAACATGATGCAAAGGCCTCGAGTGTTAAGGTCAGTTTGTTTTTGTTTGTTTTGTTTGGAGGAGGAACCGAGTTTCTGGAGCCCTTCCATGTGCTGTCCTTGCCTCTCAGGTCTCTGGGCCTCCTGGACCTGAGCCTGCTTTATATACCATGATGCGTAAGAGCAAGAGGCTCTACCCCAAGTCTCCAGGGCGTCCTTGCTCACCTCTGAATGTCCATCAGCTTTGTTAATCATAGACTGTCCATACCCACTTCTCCACCCAGCCCTTGCCCATACGGCGTCCATCTCAGGACGTTTGACAGGATAAAGCTGTGCCAAACTTCCCTGTCTGCTTGCCTGGACCTGAAAGTTCAGGGGTCGTCTGCAAGAAGGTTCCAGATCTTACCCGTGGACTTTCCCCCGTGTCAGAAATACCCAAGGCAAAACTCTCAGCAAGAGGTAGGAGCTCAGAGCTTGCCTGGAAACCCAGGAGGGCTTTCCTGGGAACCACTCCCTATACCTCGTTTTTTCCAACCCCCACAGGAAGTCAGCTCTGCACTCATCCAGGGCAAGAGTCCATCTCCAGCCTAAGGCCTTCCCTGTGGACAAACGAGGCTGTGGCCCACAGTTTGGGCTTGGAGAGCGAGGCCGTGCAGAACATGGCCTAGCTGCCTGGCTATCTGGCAACTCCATTCCCCGCCCCCTTCCTGGGGCACCTCTGTCCTCCTTTCTAAGCCCCCTGGCTCTCCTCTACCATTACAAACCTCTCTAGGGCAGGAACTCAAATACTGCCTGCCTGGAACTCAGTGCAGGCTGCTTCCGATGGGCTTTCCACGCTGCCTCTCATGTGCGTCCCACTCTGCTTCTCCAGCCCAGACAGAATGTCACAGCTTCTCCTGGTCCTTGCTCCCAGTGAGTGTTGCTTAGAGGTAAAGCTTGGCATGTGCACAGGGCACCCGTGGCCAGGGTAAGGCTTCAGGTGTAACTTCAGGGCCCCGTCACTACCTGGCGTGTGCTTGGCATGTGCACAGAACACCCGTGGCCAGGGCAAGGCTTCAGGTGTAACTGCAGGGCCCCGTCACTAGCACCTTGGAGCGCAGCAGGAGTCAGGTGGAGATTGGTGACATGGCGTCTCTTTCCTTGGTACCCGTTGGGGGTGGGGTAGGGGGCGGGGGTGGGGCGCTCCCTCACTTGAGATGCTAGACAGGACTCAAGATCAAGGTGAGTCAGGGGTCTCCTGGATACAGAATGGAACCCAGAACCGTGGTTGCGTTTCCTGTGGGGATTTTCCACGGATGCAGGAGGGCTGCGACCTCCAAAGGCCTCACATTCGCCTTTGGAGCATGTGGAGCCCTTGGGGTTTGTAGGGGATCAGTAGTGAGGACGTGGGTGATGGGGAGAGGGACAGAGGAGGAGACGGGGGGGGGGGCCGGGCTACACCCCACATCTGGGGATAGAAAAGAGACTCGCATCCTGGACCTGACTTAGGAATAGCTCCAAAGGGTACAGGGAGAGACAGGAGAGTAGTAATTAAAACAAGGGCTGCATGGAGGAGAAGTAGCCTCAAGTTGAGACGGGGATCTCTGATACAGAGGCAGGCACAGGAAGCTGCCTCAGGAGACTTTGGGACCCCAATTGACTACAGCTTTGAGGGCTCTTTCTCCTCATTTGTAAACAGGAAGTAAGTGCATGGAATATTCCTGATTTTATTTAAAAAGCTCTCTCTCTCTCTCTCTCTCTCTGTCTCTATGAGTGTGTGTATGTGTGTGTGTGTGTGTGTGTATGTGTGTGAAAGAGACAGACAGACAGACAGAGACAGAGGCAGAGACAGAGACAGAGAAAGTTGTCTGTATGAAAACTACTCTGGCTGGAGAGATGGCTCAGTGGTTAAGAGCACTGCCTGCTCTTCCAAAGGACCTGAGTTCAATTCCCAGCACCCACATGGCAGCTCACAACTGTCTGTAACTCGAAGATCTGACACCCTCACACCAACACACATAAATTAAAATTAAATAAAATACTTAAAAAAAAAAAAAAAAAGAGAAAACTACTCTACAGGAAGCTACTTAGGCCTGAGATTTAATATATGTAAACACTGTCAGCCCCTCCATGTGACAGAGCGAGTGCTAGTGTAGGATGGCAGTCCAGTGCTAGCTCTGCCACCATCTACCACCATCTAGTTCATCCGACAGGCCTCAGTTTCCCCTACATCAATCTCATATGATAATTTATAAAATTAAAGGTCCTTATGAGTGTGGGGAAGGTCATGCATTCCAGGAGCCGCTGAGGTTCTAGGTGAACCAGGGTCCCCAGTCTTTCTAGGCTGGGACCCCTGTGAGTGAGTGAAATGGGCATGTCGCCCACCCCTCCCACAGCCTGTGCACCAAGGCTATGTTCCCTTCCCCCTTCCCAACCCACTCAGGACAGGGGGGTGGGACCACAAGGGGTGGGAGCCCCCTCCCAAGTGGCTCTGAGCTGGAGCACAGCAATTACGCAGGAGGATTTATGTCCCTCTGCCTTTAATCGGAAACTCCGTGTCAAGAAGAAAAATCTGCACTGTCCTCTGGCCCAGCTTCCTGCTTTATCATTATTATTGCAGGAAGGTTGATTTGGAAACTTAAAGAAAAGTGGGGTTGGGGGGTGGGAGCCACCCGGGAAGGGGAGGTGTGGTGCTCAGTGATGACCTTCTTACTGTGGGCCCTGGCTTGTCTATCTTTATTTCCAGACCCTCCCTGCCGACAGATGAAGCCGTGGACCATGGCTTAGACTCCCATATCGAGGCATACCGGAGCAGGGCCTGGACGCCTGCAACCTTCTTGTCCCCTTCCCTGGACCCCTCTGTCCTCCACTCTAAGCCTCCTAGCTGCCTATTACCGGTATAGACCCTTCTCCCGGGATATCTCAGACTTTCAGAGATGACAGGCCTTCATCACGGACCCAAGCAAACAGGGAACTCTTCTGCAGCCTTTTCCTCTGTGCCAGGTGGTGGGGTGGGCTGTGGCGTTTGAAGTGAAAGACTCCAGAGCATGACAAAGGATCAAGGGTAAGGAGGTAGCTAGAAGCCCTGGGCGGGGTCAGGTTAGAAACTAGAAGGACATTAGGAAGTCCCAGGGCTAAGTGTCCCAGGAGGCACTGGGAGCTGGGGGACACTGAGAGGGAGGGGTAGGGTGGGCAGTCACAGGACACAGCTAGGTCTGGAAGGGATTTGCATAGAGAAACGGAGTCCATGTTAAAGGGAAGGAGAAGCCAGGGACTGCAGGCACTCTACGTGGGAGGGGAGGAGGTGGATTGTCCAGAGGGGGATAGACAGAGGCTCCAACAGGGATGCTGCTGTGAGACTCTGTGTATGTGTGTATATGTTTGCATGTATGTGTGTATGTATGTGTGTGTATGTTTGTGTGTGTATGTGTGTATATGTTTGTGTGTATGTGTGTGTACATGTATGTGTATATGTGTGTATGTGTGTATATGTTTGCATGTATGTGTGTATATGTTTGCGTGTATGTGTGTATGAGTATGTGTGTATATGTTTGTGTGTATGTGTGTATGTGTGTGTACATGTGTGTGTATATGTGTGTATGAGTGTATGTGTGTATATGTTTGCATGTATGTGTGTATATGTTTGCGTGTATGTGTGTATGAGTATGTGTGTATGTGTTTGTGTGTATGTGTGTATGTGTGTGTACATGTGTGTGTATATGTGTGTATGAGTGTATGTGTGTGTATGTGTGTGTGTATGTATGTGTGTGTATGTTTGTGTGTGTATGTGTGTATATGTTTGTGTGTATGTGTGTGTACATGTATGTGTATATGTGTGTATGTGTGTATATGTTTGCATGTATGTGTGTATATGTTTGCGTGTATGTGTGTATGAGTATGTGTGT
>OU015748.1:125788686-125806789 GCA_907169655.1 Acomys percivali | reverse complement strand
TGTGTGTATGTGTGTGTATGTGTGTGTATGTGTGTGTATGTGTATGTATGTGTGTGTATGTGTGTGTGTATGTGTATGTATGTGTGTGTGTGTGTGTGTTTTAGGGGGCTGAGGCTGGGGTCTGCCAAGGAGAGGATACTGAGAATGACGGAGGGAGGGCAGAGACTAGAGGGACAGCTGGTGTCTGGCTTGTGGGGGCATGGACCAGGGTTCTGGAACCAATTGCTGTGGTCTGTACTCCTCCAGTGAAGAACTCTCCTTGCCTGGTCTACCCAGCACTCACGTCTGTTGAGGGGGGCTCTGCTCCCACATTTGGAAGCTGTCAGTCTGGGTGACTGGGAGGAGTGAACCCCAGGAGAGATGGTCCCCATCAGATTCCATTCTGGCAGGTGGGATAGGGCAAGGGACCCCCCTTTGAAGTCAGTTCTCTTACACTGAGTCCCTGTGCACACTTCTCAGGGACCCCCCCCCCGGGTTTTGCACCTGTGGCGTGACAACGGTAATAGTTACAGGGTCAGCGTGTTACAGGGCGAGCATGATTGTATCTAGCTTGTGTGCCTTCCAAATACATGGCACCCAACTTCAGACAGTGCCAGTGCCCATAGTGTGCATGAGTTCTTCCTCCTCTGGTCCTCATAAGAACTTCCCCGTGGGGCCTGGGCAGCTGCCATCTCATGATAGAAAGCGTGGCACAGAGGAGCCGAGTGACTTACCCAAGGCCACACAGCACATCCCAGGAGCAGCCAGATGGAAGCCAGAGGGTCTTCAGGATCTTCCTTCGAGCTACTGTCCTCCATCCATCTCTGGGATGCAGGGTTAGGTTTGGGACGTAGTAAGAAAGAGCGGAAGCTGAGCCACTTCCGATCTTCCTGCAGCCTGGGCTTTGTGCCTCCGCCCCAGCTCCGAGAAGTTTTATAGCTGTTTATGAGCAATTTCTGCCTGTATATCACTGGAGATATATGGCCAGGCAAATATTAGGGACTAGAGTGGAGGTTTTAAGAGGCACATTTTATTGCTGCTCAAAGTACGCATGATAGGCAGCCCACGGAGACGCACCTTCTCTCCTGCCTGGCGGTGGCCGGGTGGTGGCAGCATGAAGCTGGGGTTCAGCTGAGAGCCATCCACCAGGACCCAGTGTATGCTGGCAGTCAGAGGAGCCCTAGCAAAGGGGGATGCTCAAAGGGTAGGCTGTCTCTCAGGGAGCAATGAAAGTAGGTGTGTGTGTGTGTGTGTGTGTGTGTGTGTGTGTGTGTAGGGGTGGGGGCAGGGAGCACATGAGGTCAGAGGGCACAGCCTGGCTCGGACACAATGCTCTCTTCAACCCCAAGTGGGAAGACACTGAGTTCTAGAGGGTTCCATTCGCAGAGACATAGGCTGAATCAAGACAAGCTTACACCTTTAGTCCCAGCATTCAAGAGGGAGAGGAAGAGGCAGATATCTGAGTTCAAGGCCAGTGTAGTCTACAGAGCAAGTTCCAGGACGTTCGGGGCTACACAAGGAAACCCAGTCTTGGAAAAAAACAAGTTTAACAACAACAAAACAAGAAACAAGCTCAAAGGAGAACTCCTGACAAGGTCCCTGGGAAAGGCTGCACCTTTTATCTTATCTTCACTGACAGTCTTTAAGACCGTTATCTCATGAAGGAGACCCCTGGCCAGAGGTAGCTGGGCACTGACCTCATCTGCTCCAGGCTCCTGTTAGGAGGCCCTGGAGGGGAAATGCCCACTCAAGTGAGCCTGCCCTGTGTGAGCTGCTCATGCTGGGGAGTAGCGGAGAGGCTGAGGGAGGCTTCTTGGTTTACAGCATATGGAGAGAAGATGTCCCGGGGAATCCCCATTCCTGATTTAAGCAGCTCCGACAGCTTTATGGTGCCTCCTCGAGTGAGCCCCCAACGTTGGCCGTTTAACTTTTTAGCGTCGTTTAACGCTTAGGCTCCAGCGGACAGGCAGGCCTCTCGGCCCCAGAGGCAGATGCACTAAATCAGGACACTCTGAGGCCTCGATAAATAATTTTTACAGGGCACACAGCCCATAGATCACCAAATGGTGGGGGGAGGGGGGAGGCTGTGATATTTCAACCAATCGTCATATGCGACTACCCCATGCTCTGACTCTAGATTGTCCACACAGCAGCTGGCTTTATAACCAGGGATCCCTGGGAGGAGCATAAGGAGATGGGCCTTGCACAGCCCACAGCCCCGTGGCCTGGTGTGTAAGGTGTGTAAGTGAGTCAAGCCGAGGTTAGCTAAAGAGCACCCTTCTGAGCCTCCCTGGAATGGGGGCGCTTGAAGCAAAGTGCGAGAGAGTAAAAGAATAACCATCCTGGCGCACGCCTTTAATCCCAGCACTCAGGAGGCAGAGGCAGGTGGATCGCTGTGAGTTCAAGGCCAGCCTGGACTACAAAGTGAGTCCAGGACAATCAAGGCTACACAGAGAGACCCTGTCTCGAAAAACCAAAAAAAAAAAAAAAAAAAAAAAAAAAAAGAATAACCATCCTACAGCCGGCACGTCAGTTTTTGTGCCATACTGCCCTGTTCCTCTATCACCTTGGAACCTACGAACTCACAAGGGACCAGCACGGTGCATGTTACTGGAAGGAGGCACATACCAAGCCCAGAGAGGTGGAAGGGTGGCACTGAGACCAGGGTGAGCAGGGTTCAGGCAGGCCTCTCAAGCTGTTTATGCCTCTAGGGAAAGACACAATGGCAGAGACCCGTTGGGAGTTATGGAAGAAGACCACGTAAATAGAGGGATAGAAAAGTGGATATGGTGGCCAGGTGCGGTGGCACACGCCTTTAATCCCAGCACTTGGGAGGCAGAGGCAGAGGCTGGTGGATCGCTGTGAGTTCGAGGCCAGCCTGGTCTACAGAGTGAGTCCAGGACAGCCAAGGCTACACAGAGAGACCCTGTCTCGAAAAACAAAAACAAAACAAAAGAAAAATGGATATGGGAAGATACATGAAAACTGCGAGAAAGAAGCACAGAGGGAGGGAAGTTAGTGTGCAAGGAGGTCTTTTTCTAAAGCCTGGTACTGCGTCTGGGCCAGGCTGGCCTCCTGCACCTGCCAGGCCACCGCGCTACAGCTCCACGCTCTGGCTTCCCCTGCTCCAGATGCGAGTTGCTGCTCTCCCCTCCCTCCAGTGCCCTTGCCCCGTCCCCTCATCTGTAAGATCCTAGGATTTGCTGGGACACTTAATCCATATGGAGCTGATTCATTCACATCTAAATCATCTCTGTGCGTCTCTCTAAGAGCCCTCTGATGTACCAGCCACCGTTGCTCAACCCGGGCAGCAGCGGTCCGGGGCCTGCCAGTAAACAAACCTCCGCCGCCATCCATCCATCCTGGCTCTGGCCATCAGTCCTGCCAAGGCCATTCATCTCCCTGGCTTTGCTCACCGCCCCGTCCCCCTACCCCCCCAGCCCTCCATCTACAGTCAGTCTTTCTCTGGGTCTGCTCCCCATCAGGCCTTGCCTAGAGTCACTGCCTCTCCTCCTTGTCTTAGGAGCTGTTGAG
This sequence comes from Acomys percivali, assembly GCA_907169655.1. Taxonomy (NCBI): domain Eukaryota; kingdom Metazoa; phylum Chordata; class Mammalia; order Rodentia; family Muridae; genus Acomys; species Acomys percivali. Next base: position 125,803,276 of record OU015748.1, on the reverse strand, counting down.
GGGTCCTGGTTCACGGCCTTCCAAGAAGAGAATTGTCCCAGTTTCATTTACTGCTAACCACTCGTGTCTGAGGGACGTTTTCTTCTGTCTACCCTGAGGGCTTGAGACTCACATGTGACCACATATCTGGATGGTGTGAGGACAAGGAGATAGGGGTTCCTTCCTTCCTTCCTTCCTTCCTTTCTTCCTCCCTCCCTCCCTTCTTTCCTTCCTTCTTCCTTCCTTCTTCCTTCCTTCCTTCCTTCCTTCCTTCTTCCTTCCTCCCTCCCTTCCCTCCATCCCTCCCTCCCTCCCTTCCTTCCTTCTTTCTTTCCTTCCTTCCTTCCTTCCTCCCTCTCTCCCTTCTTTCCTTCCTTCCTCCCTCCCTCCCTCCCTTCCTTCCTTCCTTCCTTCCTTCTTCCTTCCTCCCCCCTCCCTCCCTTCCTTCTTTCCTTCCTTCCTTCCTCCTTCCTTCCTTCCTTCTTTCCTTCCTTCCCTCCTTCCTTCCTCCCTCCCTCCCTTCTTTCCTTCCTTCATTCTTCCTTCCTTCCTTCCTTCCTTCCTCCCTCCCTCCCTCCCTCCCTTCCTTCCTTCTTTTCCTTCTCCCCTCTTTCCTTCCCTCCCTCTGCTCCCTCCCTCCTTCTCTCTCCCTCCCCCTTGCCCCCCCCACCAAGACAGGGTTTCTCTGTGTAGCCCTGGCTGTCCTGGAACATGCTCTGCAGTCTAGGCTGGCCTCAAACTCACAGAGATCCTCCTACCTCTTTCTCTTGAGTGCTGACTAAGGTTTAGGAGCCCCTGAGATTTTTAATGGGGCTCTCTGTGAGTTCATGTGGCATTCGGGTTACAAGCCCAGTGACATAGATGGCTCCCTCCCCACTTTCCCTGAGCCAAGTCCCACCCACAGTCAGAGACCCACAGTGGGTGTTCAGTATCTATGATCTTACACAGCCAGAGACACACAGTGGGCGTTCAGTACCTCTGATCTTACTTGTGCCCATGAGTCCGCATACAAGGTGACATCGTGCTGGGGAGGTTTTCACTGGGATAAGTGACTTGGTGGAAGGCCAGGTCACAGCACTTCTGCTCAACGAGGCTTGTAAACGCATACGAAAGTCTTTCTCTCGTTTCTGCCCTCCCTTCAACCTTCTGCTCCGCTTATTTTCTCTTACTTCCTACTTCTTCTTTTGAGATGCGGTCTCACGGTATTGTCCAGGTAGGCCTTGCACTCCCGGCAAACTGATTGGTCCTCCTGTCTCCGCCACCCCAAGTGCAAGGGTTACAAGTGTGTGCCTCTACGTCCAGCTTATTTCTCTCCTTCCCCACTTCTCCTTTTCTTTGTCTCTGTGGCCTCAAACATGCTAAGACAAGCCTTTACCAATGAGCTCTGGAGGCCCCAACAGCCAGTCTGCAGGTAAAACAGCTTGTCTAAAGTACCCTGAATCTTGGTGACTGTGGGGTGGGTGAGCTCAGCATGTGGGGCCTACTCTGGCTCCCAAGTAGAGTGATTACATCTCAGGAAGCCCTGTATCTACTGGCCCTGGCTTGTAGACACCAGCATCAACGGGGCGGGGCCGGGGGGGCACACACACCACAGAAGCCACCTGCCTGGGTCCCTGAGGTTCTGAGAGCCCCTCAGGAAAAGAGATGATGAAGAGGCTTTATGTAGCCTGACCTGGAGTGTGAGCGCTAGCCTGGGCAATGGAGGAGGCGTTTTGGAGATGTACGTCTTTGTCTGAGTCCCTCGGCAATGCCAAATGGAAGAGGCCAAGGAGAGTGAGGACTCAAAACTTTCAGCTGCGCCACTGGCCATCCCTTCCACACAGACACCAGGGATCCTACCCGCCCCCGCCCCCCGCCGCCCTGGATGGTGTTTCACTCTGTAGCCCAAGTTGCCTAGAACTTACTATGTGGCTTGGGTTGGCCTTGAACCCACGGACACACCTCCTACTTCAGTTTCCTGGCGCTGGGATTATAGGCATGAGCCGCCAAACCTTGCTGGGGTCTCTGGCTGGGCATCTGCTGTGCCCTAGACCTGAGCAGGTCAAGCAGAGCGCCCCACTGCTGGAGTTCCCCCCTTCTCCTCTTAGCTGTGGGCTCCCTGTAGAAGCCATTTTGAGCGCACAGAGTGGGTGGGGCCTCCAGCTGCTATCCAGCTGTGAGGCTTCTTATAGGCCCCTGTTTGGAAGTGAAGTATGGAGAGGGCGGGTCGGGGTGTGGTGGTAGGGGGCACGGCTTGAGAATGATGGGGCACGGCTTGAGAATGATGGGGTGTTTCTCAGCTCTCTGAGATCAAGACATATGGGGTATATAAGACCAGGAAAAGTGAGAATTATTACCTACTGACTGGGATGTGGGGGAATATGAAAACGTTCAGGCAGGGGGACCCCCCATTCCTTCCATCGCTATACAACCCACTCCATCTGTACCAGGCTAGGTAATAGGGTGGCGAGGGGCCTCCTGAGAACTGTCCTTCAGGACCTGTGTGATTCAAAAATGTGCCTTTTCCCTGATGATGCAAGGAGCAGGATCTGTGCAACTCTCCTGGGCATGGAGCTGTTCCCAGCTCCCCGTTTCAGTCCAGCACCCACTTCCTTCCAACATTTGTCACTTCGCTGGCCACCCAACTGGCTTGCTGCTCAAGGCTCCCCTAGTGCCTTTCCTTCTGGGTGGCTCTGTCCGGTCTTCTCTCTGAATCCCTCTTCTTGGATCATGCCCAGGCACCTCATCTCTCCTTCCCAAAAAGTCTACTTACCAAAACCCACATTGACAATAGTTCTTGGGGTGCACTCTGCTCAGCAGGACTCCCCAAGCTGACATCTCCCCTAGTCAACAAGGCTGCCCTAGAACCTGAGACGGGCCCACACACTGTCCCCAGGAGCCACTTTACACTACAGCAAGGGCAGGTCTCTGAAAGGAAAGATTTGCATCCATGCGAGGGGGTTCTTGGAGAGGGGGGTAGGAGTGACTCTGGGGTAGCAGAAAGGCCCACAGGCCTAGAGATAGTCTTCACTTTGATCTCTGCAGAACTGACCCCAAAGAGGAACAAGCACTTGCTTGTTCAAGAGCCCCGACTCACTCACTCTCAGTCCACTTCTGTGCAGTTTAAGTCATGTTTGGGCCGCAAGTCTGGCTTCTTGCCTTCCTCCCCTGGACCCCTGATCTGGGAAACCACCTCCAGCTCCATATTACAGTGCTGCAGCCGCAGCCACCCCCCACCCCCCACCCCACCCCCGCTTCAGCACCCTCTGAGTGTGCACATGATGGAAATGCCTTCACAGCCAAGCGCCTCCCTCCAGAGAAGAAAATCTCACAACTGGGGAACATCTGGATCAAACCGCTGCTGCCATGAAAGCGCGACATCAAACGATGTTTCCTAGGGACCCTGCCCACAGTCCCTGGTCCAAGAAAAATTGCAGGTCTTCCTGCTTGAAGTTTTTAAGTGTCACAGAACCAACCCTCAAGTTTGGGATCTGACCTGATTCACAGGAGACAGATGTTCCCCCAATGAGCTTGATCACCCCTAGTAGGAGTGTGTGTGTGTGTGTGTGTGTGTGTGTGTGTGTGTGTGTGTGAGACCCAATCCTGGCTGGCCTCAGAAAACCAGGGATTTAAAGCTGTGTGATGAGGGGCCCCAGCAGTTCAGGCATGGGGCTGGGGAGCCACAGGACAGGTGGGCCTTTTAAGAAACGTGCCTACATCAAAGGTTTTCGGAGGCTCCCTTCCCAGCCCTGGCGCCTCTGGGGGGTGGGTGGAGGGAGGAACTCGGTGAGTTCACCACATAGCTGCACGTAGGGAGGCTGTGTGTCTGAGAACTTGTGGGGAATGTGCAGAGGGGGAGGGAAGGCAAGGGGGTTTCTCATTTCCCAAATAGCCTCCCCGGGCCAAGAAAAATGGGGCCATATGCTGTCTCCCTCCCCATCTGAGCCTGGAGGAGAGCAGAAGGGGAGAGCCACATTCTTTCAGTGTGGGGGAGGGTAGAGCAGCTGCTGCTTGTTGGGGGGGATTCCCACTTGGGTGGGAGCTGGGGAAGTGCGCATCTTCCACAAAGACAGGAAATAAGAGGTTGTAGAGCACAGAGATCCTGGGAGTCAGCTCTTTGAGGATCTCCCCGCATCCCGCATCCCTACATCTTGCAGGCAGAGTGGTGCACTGTGGGGCAGAGTTAGTTTTCCATGCTTGGCTGAGATCTCGGTTCAGATGATGTCATGAGTGAACTAGTCTGCTTGCTTACTCAGGATTATGACCCTGGTTTGAGAAGCCAAGGGACTAACCTTGGAAGGTGACCTTCGGTTGGGCAGAACAAGGGGTGCTGTTGGCCTATCTCCTTCAAGAAGCTGGCTCCAATGCTTGCTTCTCTCTTTCAGAGGTGTAGGTATTGTAGCCGCACGCACACACACACACACACACCACCACCACCACCACCACCACCACCACCACCACCACGCCTTGGGGAATCTTCTCACACCGAGAGCACTGGTGATTTCTCTTGCTAAATAGGCGATCAGTGCCAACGTCATCTCTCCTTTTTGTTCCTAGCTTTGGGCATTGCTACCCTGCAGTATTGGACCAGTGTCCCTGCTGCACATATGGGAGAAACAGGGAAAGCCAGGTGATGACCTCTTAACAACCTGCAGCCTTGCAGGGCCTCTGCCTTCCAGGTCCCCCGGGCAGTGACCTCTTCTTGGGATCTTCAGGGAGTAGACAGCCCTTGCCTCTGAAACTCATTTCATAAGGCTGATCCTTACCATCCGGTTTACCACTGTGATTTTAAAATCTCTTCCTCTCCAAATGCTTGCTGGGATCGCATTGTCCCTGATCTGCCTGGCCCTGACAGGTGGGCTGGTTGACCTTCCCCAGAGTGTTTTTTGTTTTTTTAAAAGTAGCTTTGGGGTCTGGGTAATGGTTCAGTGGGTAAAGGTACTTGTCACCAAGCCTGGCACCTGAGTTCAATTCCTGTGACTCAGTGACAAAAAGAGAACTAACTTCTGCAAGTTGTCCTCTGCCTTACACACACACACACACACACACATACACACACACACACAGAGTGAGAGAGAGAGAGAGAGGGGGGGGGGGAGGGGGAGAGGAAGAGGGAGGGGGAGGGGGAGAGAGAGAGAGAGAAGCAGAGTCCTGTGCAGCTCTGTGGCTGAGCTTCTGTGACCTGCCAAGTCAGGGGTCTTATTTGGGTGACTTGGAGCCCTGTCCCAGTGAGACTAGGACACAATGGCCTGCATGGGGGAACCTGTGCTGGAGTTGGGGGGTCATTGTAAAATCAGAGGTGGCAGCTGAGAGTAGGGAAAGATGGGCAAGGTAAGAGAAGGGAGGGGATATGCTGGCGGAAAGGTTTGACAGATCGCAAAGAGAGAGAGCAGCTTTGCCTGCAGATGTGCACGCAAGTGTGGGCCTGGTGGGCTGGTGTCTGGGTGTCTTTGGGCACCTGTAAGCACTCATCCTGAACTTACCTCTCCATCCCCCCACGTCCGCTGCGTCACTGTCCAGCTCTCCTCCATCACCCATCTTCCCCCTCTAACTCCAGGTCCAGACTGACTGGTGTTCTACAACATCACCTGACACCGAATATGGTGTTGCCCTGTATCCTGGAAGGTTTCTCGCAGGGAGGGGAGGATGGGGAGGACTGGGGGGGGGGGTGACTTCTACTGCCTTTGAAGTGGATGGACTGAAGATTGGTGAGCTGCGTGCTGAGCACAGATCTCTCTGCTGTCTGTGTGGTGAGGAGGAGCTCCACGGTGAGCCGTTTTTTTTTTTTTTAGGGGCTGAGGTGTTGACACCTCAGCTATCAAAACTTGGGTTTTTATCCCAGAAGGTGAGGCTGACAGGTTTGCTGAGCACCTCTGGATCACCCAGCTCCAGACACCAACGCCTGCGTTCTCAGAGCACAACTCTAGGTGGCGCCATTCACATAGAATTCCACGCGTGGATCCCCCCACCCCGAACCCCACCACCAGGGAAATGTGAGTGGTGGGGCCATCTTAACGCCCCTTTGAAAACCAGCAATGTTCAAACGAGACAGAAATGAACAAAATGATGGTTGTAGTTAAGCCCTCACGAGAGGCGGGCACCAGAAAATGGAGCTGTACCCTGAAACAGCATACAGTCTAAGATGATCAGGAAACAGAAATGACAAAGCACATCCATCAGGTGAGAAAGATGGTCCTTAAAATCCCTACATGGAAACCTGGCCGGGGTCACACATGGAGCATGCTGTTATCCCAGCACTTGGGAGGCCAGAGTCATAGGTCATGAGTTCAAGGTCATCCTGGGCTACGAAGAAACTGTCTTAGGGAAAATGACAAATGAAGGTGCAGGAACTAGTTCACAGGTGAGCACCCACCGGGAGCCTGGTACTTAGCTGGCACACATCTGATCTGAGGTGGACGGGAACCAGACTCCCAGGTTTCGGGGGTTCTTGAGAGCCGAGTGGCTTGGCCACACAGGCTACGTTTGAGCTTGTGAATGGGAAATTGCTGGAATCAGAAATGCGATCAGCCCAGATGGGGGTCAGGAATCTGTTTCCTTCCTTTTCCTCCTTCTTAGGAAAGCTTAGTCCTTTGTTTAAGATGAAAAATAACAACCAGATGAATGAAAGAAGGATCTCTGGGAATGATGAGTAACACCCTCCAGATGCGGCCAGTGAACTGGGCAGGACTGGATGTCTGGAGCGGTCACATTACAGCCTTCTGAGGCTCCTCTTCCCCAATGTCTTTGGACCTGTGACTCCGTTTTTTTGGTTTGCTATTTGTGTTCTTTGCTTTTCATCAAATCACTGAAATTTACAGTTTATGCTGATTGATTTGAATATTTTGTAAACTGGCTCTAAACTCAATTTAAAAGATACACATATTTTCTTCTTCTTCTTCTTCTTCTTCTTCTTCTTCTTCTTCTTCTTCTTCTTCTTCTTCTTCTCTCTCTCTCTCTCTCTCTCTCTCTCTCTCTCTCTCTCTCTCTCTCTCTCTCTCTCTTTCTCTCTCTCTGCACGGATGTGTGTATGAGCACGCACATGTTCTTGCTCACTTGAATGTGTGATATGTATCTCACATATGTGCAGTGAAGGCCAGAACAGGGTATTGGTTACCAGGGACCTGGAATTACAGATGGTTATGAATGGCCATGTGTGTGCTGGAAATTGAACCTAGGAACTCTACAAGAGCAGCCGGTGTTTAGCCAGCTACCGAGGCAGGGCCTCAGCTCCGAATGCCATTTTTCTATGTTTTCTCTATGTGGCCCTGGCTGCCCTGGAACTCTCTGTATAGAGCAGGCTGGCTTTGAGCTTGGAGATCCGCCTCTGTCTCCCCAGGTGCTGGGACTAAAGGCGTGCGCTCCCATGCCTGGCCTTCTAAAGCTGGTTTTTGAAGATGATACTGCAGACGTATTTTTATCAGTAGCGGTGCATACAGAAACACTTGTATGGCCCCTCACCAGGATTGTTTTGAAGGTCACCCCTCAGCTGCCTCTCAGCAGGGACTTAAAGATGCTGATCATAGACAAATACCCTGTGTTCTGCCGTAAGAGAATGTACTCCGCCACCTCCTTTCCCCTACAACAGGGACAGGAATGAGTTTTTCTCAGAGGGTACCACTCACGTTTGCCTTTGACAAAGGAGAGAGAGGACAGGAGTCCCATTGCTTGCCCACAGGGCAGGCCCAAGGGAAGAGATATGCCAGTATCCAGTGAGGAGGTGGAGTCTTTCCCTGCACTTCGGCAACACCCAACTGCACCCAGGTGGACTGGCTCAGCTGGAAAGGTGTTGCACAGTTCTGTTCAGGGCCCAGATCTCCTTTTCTGAGATTTACTTACTTCACGTGTGTGAATGCTTTGCCTGGACATATGTATGTGCACTACTGTTGGTGGCCAAGCAGGTCAGGAGAGGGTGTCAGACTATGGGTGGACTTGACTATGAGCCGCCCCATGGATGCTGGGAACTGAACTGGAGCTCCCCCCGAAAGAATAGGGTGCCCTCAACTATTGAGCCGTCTCTCCAGACTTAAGATTCTTTTCTTTAAACTTACTTAATGGCGCACGCCTTTAATCTCAGCACTCTGGAAGACAGAGGCAGGCTAATCTCTGTAAGTTATTGGCCATCAAAATTTACAAGCAAGTTCAACAGCAGCAGCAGCAGCAGCAGCAGCAGCAACACAATTGCCTATGGTGCTGGAGCACAAACTGAGAACTTTGCACATGCCAGCCAAGAGCTGTCTCCTTGAGTTGAGCTACTTCCTTGGCCCCAGATTGGTCCTTTATTTGTCTACAATTCACAGGCAAAAAAAATCAGCCCTAAAGGTTTAAAAGAGAAAAATCTGTCAACTCATAAATTATGTAAAATTCACTTCTCACAAAAGTGGGCAGGAGCTAGCTATGTGGTAACTGTAGCCCTGGCTTTCAAGTGCCGCCCGCCCGCCCGAGGCCAGCCTGAGCCTCGGAGTAAGGCCCCCAGCCAAAGAGCAAAACAGCCCAAGAGGGCTGTGGGACTCATAACAAACCTAAATGAAGAACTATAGTTGTGGAAATTTCTAAAGCCCCCTTGTCCCAAAAAATAAAAGCACCGGAAGAATACAAGTCAGGGAGACTGAGGCAAGGAACAACTCTTGCCTGCTTTGGACAGAGGGGTGTTGTTCCTTTTGATAAGTACCTATCTAGGGCTTGAACTTCAAGTGGGTAAGGTGGGTGACCAGGCTGAGACCAGGAGCAGGTGACCTCCAGAAGGTCCTACCAGGCATAAAGTTCACCGAGGCTTTGCTGGCAGCCTAGGCTGCAATCCAGGGAATACACTGAGTGAAGAGACCTGTTTCCCCAGCCTTTATAACCCTGACGATTCATGAAACTGTCAAGGGGCTTCCTCGTGGATTTTAATTAGACAATAAATGTTTTTATTGGGTCCCACTCCCTCCAGTAGCCCACCTGCCTCCCAGCTGTGAGGAGCAGAAGTGAGAGGCGCTCCACCCTGCCCTCCTTCAGGAAGCACAGAGGCTGGGAAGGTGGGAACCCCTCTGTCACCCCCACACCTCTGGCATCCCCAGAGACATGTGTACAAAGGAGTCCTCCCCGGCTCCCAGCCTCTCCGGGCTAATGAGTAACACAGGGTGGGGAGCATGCCTCCAGATCCGTTAGTGGCCTTTCTGTGGTAAATCCTGGCTGAGCCTGAAGCTGTTTACCCTCCACCCAGGGATTAGGAACCTGTTTGAGTTAGAAGGGCAGAGGGAGGCAGGGTTTGGCTCAGCCTCCCACTGCTTTCAGGAGCTAAGGCCTGGGTGCTGAACCAGCAGGAAAAAAAGAGGAAAAAAAAAAAAAAAAGTGAGAGAAACCTGTCTCCAATCTGTCTCCTCTACTGATCTCCTGCCGTACAGCTGCTTGGCCAGCGTTTGAATCCTGATCCTCTCCAGCTTCGCCTCTCACCACGCACAGCCCTTGTCAAATATCGACATGGCTTGCGAAGGTGGGAAGGAGAAAACAGAGGGGTGCTGCTGCGTTGTCATGACGATGGTGGGGATCCTGTCTGTTATATGTGTTCTCCCGGCAGGGGTCCCCTCCCAAGATCGCTGACCAACCCTTGACTTCATCTTGAAGGAGAAAGGAGACTGGACTCAAGGAAGGACTTACTTTTAGCAGCAGAAGCAGCTATTCTAGAGTTTTATGAAAACTCAAGTCCAGTATTTCATTGAGAGCAACGTGGTCTTAAAACAGAATGAAGTGAAAACTGTTCCCTCGGGTGTCCTGTTGGTGGGGACATTGTCACTTGTTGTCGGAGCACAGAGCTCTTTTCTGGCAGTGTGTGCCTGCACGTGTGCAAACATGGGCATGTGTGTGGGTATGTTCACTGCCAGGTCGGACCTGGCAGCATGCCCACAAAGTTATGTGTCGCCGGCACAAACATACACTCTGGCAGAGCTGTCACTGCACTGGGTCAGACCAACAAGCTTCTGCAGACAGCAGAGGGCAAAGCCCCAAGCCCTCAGTGATTCAGGGCGGTGTTCAAAGAGAGCCTCCGTGAGAGCAACGTCAGCTGTGGTGAGCACGGCCGCCCTGCGCCCCCTTTTGAGTCTCTCTGTGGGACTGAAGGAACAGAGGTTTCCTTGGGAGCAGGCCTAGAAGAAATAGCATATTTTCCTACCAGAGCCCCCAGGAACACAGCAGGTTAGCCTCTGGGTGCTGGAAAAGCTCAGCAAGCAAGTTCTTTTGCTGGGATTTGGGGTGCTTTGCTGCTGGCCATAAAAGGACTCAGCGCTGCTTTAATAGAGACAGGGGGTACACCTGACGGCCTGCCCCCACCCTCTGAGCTGTACGGAAGCTCAGGATAAGAAGGTTATGCGAAATCAGGCTGTTTTGTAGCCATAAACGGGAAGAAAAGCAGATTTGGAGGGAACACAGGACTCAGGGGGTTCAGGGCCTGAGGATCCCAAGAAGAGGGGACGAAGGGAACAAGGAGAAGAGGGAGAAAGGTTGTGAGTGGATATGCGGTGTCTGTGTCCATCTGCAAGCGGAGAGAAGAGGAAGGGAATAAGTGAACAAAAAATAAGAAATTAAGATGAAGGCCTGAGCCTGCTGAAGACTGCCAGACTCACACAAAGGGTGGGAGAGGCACTGTGGGGGCTGAGAAGGGCTGGCTGGCAGCAGAGGCCCAAGGGAGAGCCCCAGAGAGGCAGTAGTCTTCAGGAAAGGTGAGGAGCTGGGAGACAGAGAGGAGCTTCATTCAAGGAAGGCCCTGCCCACTGGGCAGAGCAGGGGTGATGACTGGGCATGCCTCTGTCTCTCCTGGTTCCGAGCCAGCCTTGTGGCCCCCTCAGCATTCCCGAGCCCAGGGCGAAGGCTGACAGGACTGCAGCTTCTCTGGGTCCTGGGTGGATTTGAATAATTAAGTCATCTGGATTCTTATGATTTACCATTTTCAATGATAAATAGACAGCGCCCAAGCCAGCCAGTTGGCAAAACTCTGGCTGCTAGTTATAATTTGTCAAGCTGCCAGCAGATTCATGTTTTATGCTAATGGAGAAAGACTCGTTGAGTAGGGGCGGCTGCGACCGGGTCAGCTCTCTCCTCAGGCACCCCAGAGGTCGAGAGGTCGGGGAAGAAGGGCTGAGGCTGATATGGATTTTCTGTAAGGGTCAGGGTAATTTTGCAATAATTCAGTGGGGCACACACACTGGCACACAGAGGGTCACATGTGCAGGGATATGTTCAGCTCCCCCCCCCCAAACACACACACACATGCCCACACCACCCTCCACACACCAGTTGTACCTCTGCAGGCCTCTGGGCTTGGGGTACCTAAAACCCCTGCAACCCACTTGCACATGCACACCCTTGCTGACGCTTTCAGGAGTGTGATTGTACCGAGATAAACTAATAGGCATATTTTTAGCAGCCTGGGTAAAGCAGATGGCATCAGCCCCATACTCGTGCACCCGCACTGGAACAGAACAGTCTGCGCTCCGAAGGTGGGAGGCACCCGGGTCTTCTTTCTGCTGCACACCGGTGGGGAGAAGCAGCGGCCTGAGTGTCATCCAGCCAGCTGAGAAGACAGAGGCTCTGAGAGCCGACACTTGCAAGGCTGCCATGAAAACCAGCTGAACCGACGCCAAGTTTTCTTTTCCCATCTGTTTATTTGTATATCTATCCACAATGCACCGAGGTCTCAGGGTAGCAGAAATCGTCCAGTGCTTGCAGCATTCTGAGGTAGAGGTGACGCTTTGCCCTGGATAAGTCCTAAAGAAGACATTGCTGCATCTACTGGCTGCAAAGTGGGTCAAATTGCACATTTCCCCCTCTTAGCTTTCCACCTCAACAAGCGTGGACACTGTCGCTGGCTTGAGGGGCCTGAGGACAGGTATGGGTCTGGGTGAAAACCTCTGGCTTCTGGGTGTGGAGATCCTGGTCTTTGGTATGATAGGAAATGCTGATTCTAGACCAATTAAAACAGCCTGGTGTCTCTCTCTCTCTCTCTCTCTCTCTCTCTCTCTCTCCTGACCCCCAGGTGCCCTCACAACAGATCAATGTGTGCTGGGAGGACGGTGAAGGAGGCAACTGCCATTCTGCTCAGAAGAGAATTTGAATTCTCCTTGATTATGGGGCAGGGCTGGGAGCTGCAGGACCTTCCTGGCAGTTTTGGGGTTGACAGGAGGGAGCACAGGGAAAGGTGAGCAGAATGTGGGGTTAAACATTCAATTTCCAGTCTCCGAATGTGGGGAGGGGTTAGGACCAATCATACAAAACGGGTAACACCAAGGAGCTCAAAGGAAGAACTGATCTCCCCCTCCACTCCCTCGTCCCCCCCCCCCGCGCCCCAATCTCTGCTCCCCATATCCACTCAACCTGTGGAGATCCTGGCTCCTTCAAAGTGTGCTGGGTTCTCTCCTCTTTCTGCAGGGCCAGATAGCACACACCCTTTCCGCCATCACCTGGGTGAGGCCCACCTTTCTTTACTCAGCGGATGTGGATGCTGGAGTGGGGGCTCACGAGGGCAGAGCATGTTCTGATGTTCAGGGGCCACAATGCACCAGCCTCGTCTTCACCCTAGACCCCCTAAGCGCCGCAAGGGCAAGGACGGGGAGACAAGCTGTTCTTTTTTAGAGAGTTTGGGTTCTAATCTATGACGCCCCAGCCTTCACCCACAAAAAGAAGTGGCCTTGGGGGAAGCCAGCACCTCAGTTCCTGGAATAGGTGTGGATTTGGAAATGGAAATAAAGAATTGTCTAGACCAGGGTGGTGGTGGGGTGGTGGCGCACGCCTTTAATCCCAGCACTCGGGAGGCAGAGGCAGGTTGATCGCTGTGAGTTCGAGGCCAGACTGGTCTGCAAAAGTGAGTCCAGGATAGTCAAGGCTACACAGAGAAACCCTGTCTTGAAAAAACAAAACAAACAAACAAACAAACAAACAAATAGAATTGTCTAGTGAGTCAAGGGGATTTGAAGGTCAAAGCTACTACTGATGCAGAAAGCAAACTGGTACCCTGACGCTGGTTAGCAAAACCAAGGTTCTCCTTTAGGGCTTCTTCTTTGAATCCCTGTATTTGCATCCTCACTAGGAACTCCAGAGGCTGAGTGTGTGGCGGCCATTTGCATCCTCACTGGGAACTCCAGAGGCTTGAGTGTGTGGCGGCCAGCCTCAGGGTCTCAGAGCAGAGGCTGCTGGGATACAAAGAGCAAGAGTCCTGGCTTGGCCTAGACAAAAGGGGAAAGAACACCAGAGAGAAACAAAAGGGGTGGGGGGAAGGGGAGGCAGAAGGGAGGGGAGGGGTGGGGATGGGAGGGGTGGGGGGGGTAAGGGGGTGGGGAGGGGGGGGGAGGGGGGGGGGGCAGGGGGGGGTTGTGAGAGGAAAGAGGAGGGGGAAGTGTCCAGTCTAGAAGGTGCTGGACAGAGGCAACCTTGCTGAGGGTGCTGTGGAGACTTCACTGAACAGTGTCCAGCACGCCTCTCCAGCTGTTGGACTGGGGTTACACTGCCCATGCTTAAGAGTTACACTGCGCTTGGAAGACCTGACCCCATGACGTCCCACCCCACTTGGGGCAAACAGAGGAGATGTGCTTTCATTTATGTTTGTAGTGCTGAGAGTTGAACCTAGGACCTCACAAATACTAGGTAAGTGTTCTACTCTCTCCCGCACACAAGCGTACAAATGAGCCTGAGTCCCATACCCATGGGCATGTTATGTACACACAAAGAAACCCAAGTCATGGCGTGGGACATAGCTCAGTGGGACAGGATTTGTCTGGCATGTGCGAGGTACTGGGTTTTGATTCTCAGCACCAAAGCAATCGAAAACTTGAATGTAATTGGGCAGGGTTTTATTTTTGTTTTTGTTGCTTTTTGTTTTTTACCAGAGCACCATGGGCAAAGCATAAGACATGATAAGAAAAAGGAGAAATATACCAAGTTGATCCGTCTACGGGCGCGGCCTAAAGTCATTTTGACAACTCATCTCTTGTGTGGGTTCTGTGAACTACTCCAGGCGCTGAGACTATCCCTGTTCTCTCACAGAATTCCTTCTTTGGTACTTCCAGGGCTTACAGACCACATACCAACTCTTTCAAATGATCCTCACCTGTCAAAGCAGGGGAGCCCCTTAACCTTGTAGTTTTGGGGGGCAAGAGAGTAGCAAAGAGTTTGCTAAAGACAAACCTCAGCAGGCAAAAGGCTGATGCAGGAGGATTGCTACGAGTTCAAGGACACCCTGAGCTTCATGGGGGCGTTCCAGGCCAGCCTAAGCTTTAGAGTGAGACCTTGTCTCAGAAACAACAAAAATCAAAGATTCTCTTCCTAACAGTGAAGAAAACAAAGATCCTCTCTCCTACCTGCTGGAACAGTGCCCCACCCCCACCTCCCACTCCCCCCACCCCCACCTGTACGTATTTAGGAAGCCAAAGCTGCTCAACAGTCCTGCAGTACAAAGGGCTCATTTGACAGATGATCAAACCAAGGATCAGGGTCACAGAGGTGAAGCAGAGCAGTGTGGCACAGTCTCCCGACCAGCACAGAGTACCAGTGGTCCTTAGACTGGCTGTGGCCTACACTTCACATGTACAGCATCACCTAGGCTGGGTGAGGGAGTACTACAGGCTGGAAGATGGGCTGAGAAGCAATTCTCTCTCTCTCTCTCTCT
>OU015748.1:125758605-125774687 GCA_907169655.1 Acomys percivali | reverse complement strand
ACACACACACACACACACACACACACACACACACACACACACACACACACACACCTTGGCAAGCTTGGGCTGTGTGCCCAGAACCTCTTCTGCTCTGAAAATTGGCACTCCTCTTAAAGGGCTAGAGGAAAGGAATGCAGGGGGTATCCAGGAGGCGAGTAGGGCATTCTGGGAGCTGGAGAGAAAGGACTCCGCCCACTAGGGCTATGGGTGCCTGTCACCCCTTGGGAAGCTTCGCCACCAATGATAGCCCTCACCAAATTAACGTCGCATCGATGTCTCCTGGGTGACTTAAAGCTCCTTTAGGCCAGGACTGAAAGCCACCATGTTCCTGACTATGAATTTGGTGCCCAGCGCAATGCCAATGCACAGCAGAGGCCCAGGACAAATTTGCTAAGCAGAGGATAGACTGAATCCCAGAAACTCTTTCTTTGGGTCAGGAGGTGAACCTGCCCTTGTATATCAGGGTTGGCAAGCCCTGACTGCACCTGCTGCCACCCCCCAGGGCCTCTCTCTCTCTCCAGAATCTTTCCTCCAACCCATCTCATGATCCTAGGACCAATGGGGCCAGCTGGCTACCCAGTCCCATGAGCAGCGGTCCCAACAGAGCGGTTGCTGCTTTGGCCCAGGGACGGGCTCTCACAATTCTTCTATTTCAGCTGCTGGGGTGAGGAGATTCCAGATGTGCACCACCATGCCCAGCTGGGTTCAGACTTTTAGAGTGAGAAGGAGCCGCCACAGGAAGGCTGGAGTACAACATTCCTGAAATAGCTCAGCCACCTGCTGTGCACTCAAGTTCCTTGGCTGGCAGAGTGGGCGGGGGTGGGGATGCTTTCCCAAACCTAACACTACATCTCTCCCAAGTTCTGAAAACTCACACCCTTCTGCTGAGGTCATTGCCTACAATCCCAGCAGCTCTGACCTTTCCTGGACACTGTTTTAAAACAACGCCAATTCCCACTCTAGACTACTGAATGAGCCTTGTCTCTAAAATGGCCTCGGGTGGCTGTCTGCACACTCAGGGTAGAGTGCAATCGGCCTGGATCACACACCTTAAGGATGGAGGCAGAGATATTGTGTACTTGGGATGGCCAGAGGTGAAACTTTGGATATAAATCAGGGGTGGGGTTTGAGGGGTGTGCATGCCTTTACTATGTGTCTCTGTGTTGCGAGTGGGTGTGTGTATTGGATACGCGTCTCACTGCTGTAACAATGTATCTGTATCTGTAGCAACTTAAGGAAGAAAAAATTTATTTTCACAGTTTGAAGGCACAGCCCACCGTAGCAGGAAAGTCATGGCTGAGGCAGTTGGTCACATTGCATCTGCAGCCAGGAAGCAGAGAGTGGTGGGTGTTGGTACTCAGCTGGGCTTCTCCTTTTTATTCCGTCCAAGACCTGCAGCTATGGAATGAATGGTGCCGCCCGTACTCAGGGTGGGTTTTCCCATGTGCACTAGCCTGATCTGGAACCCCACTGTGTGTGTGTGTGTGTGTGTGTGTGTGTGTGTGTGGTGATGGGGTGCATGTGAGTGTGCATGTGGGCTGTCTGAGGCTGTCCGTATCCACGGTCCTTTTCTTCTTTACCCCACGTCTGCCTGCTGCTGTAAGTGAAAAGGATCCAACTACCCCTGGGTAGTGGGGACACCTCTGCAGCAGGCAAGGCAGGAGAGCTCTTGTTCCTGACCCCAGGCAATCCATTTATCTGACCCAAGCCTCATAAAGGCGTCCTGATGAGCCCAGTCGCTTGCTAATGGTTATGAGCTGAGACTTGGGGATTTATGGCTGAGGTTCAGTGGCCATGAACAGGCACAGGCTACCCAGGAGGCCAGGCCCAGGATATCAGGACAAGCTCTACCCTGCATTTGGGGCAAAGAGCACCATCACTTTGGATGAGAGGAGGAATCTGAGGAGGAGAAAGATCTCTGAGCAAATGGTCGCTGGATAGGGCCTGGGTGTCGGGGAAACAGAACTCCTTTTCTGTGTTTGGCCGGAGGAAAGAGATCTATATGGCTGTGGAACAACATTCAGAGGACAGGGAATCAGAGCTGGCTTGGGAGCCTCATTTTCCTGACCTGTTGATGGGCCCTATGATGCCATCGCAGCCTCCTGCGTGTTGGTGATGATCACCTGGAGTACCAATGTGCAGTTTGAGCCAACAAGGGTTGAAAATTTAACTCCAGAACTCCCACTAACCTGCCGGGATTCCAACACTGGCTTTGACACTGACTCTGTGGCCCAGGGACTGCTCCAGACCCTTTCTAGACCTTAGCTACTCCGTAGATACTGAGAGAAACGGAATCTAAAGTCTTTTCATCTTCTCGGTGCTCCGCTGGGGCCCTTGGGTGGTGTGGGAGTGACTCACTGTCACTGTGCCTGGCAGCTCAACGGGAACATTCTTGCCCTCCATGGTGTCACCTATGAGGACCACCTCTGGCCAGGTGTTAAGCCCTGTGTTAGGTGTCCAGGAGAACAAAGGTAGTTAGGAAAGACCCTGCTGGGCAGCTGGGCACTCGTGGGAAGGCCTGACTCACTCATGTGATCCGCATGGCCATGTCTCAAAAAGCAAAACAAAACAAAAACCCACTTTTTCTTTTCACACAATAATATACATATGGTATGCATATCTATATGTGCATGTATACACACAGAGCATGAGAAAGGTGGGGGCGGAGGGAATAGAATGTGACCAACTGAAAGGCAAGTCAAACATAGTGGAGAAATACCCACAAAGGACCGAGGTGGAGGAGACAAAAAGGCGAATTCCTAAACAGTTTTGAACAGGGTCTTCATGTTCCTTCCATCCCCCAGAACAGCCTGGAACCAGCTGTGGCTAGACTGGCCTCCAGATGCTCCTCCTCTCGCTCTGGCTCCCCCTCCCCCCAAGTACCACAGCCCAGTGTTGAAACCCTGGAGATCTCTGGGGACATGGACAGCAGCCAACTCAGTGACGTTTCCTGAGCACATGTTCTGTGCCTGGCGATGGGCCAGGAGCTGGGGTGAAGGAGGGAAATTAGACTTGATCCCTGTTCCCGAGATGCCACAGCCGCCCAGAAGGGCAGTCTCTGTAAACAATGTCAACAGAGGTGCTCAGGACCAGTACTGCATAGGACCGCAGGTGGCCTGCCTTACTGGAAAGGGAGGCATAAGAGAAAGATGTGCAGGGCTGCTTTCTACAAACCTGTTGTGAAAGGTTAAAAATGTGCAAAAGCAGCCATGATGGAACAATACCATAATTTTGGGGCCTCACCACTCAGTGCCCGTTACAGTGCCTAGCACACAGGTGGCAAGAATATCTCTGGCAGATACTGACCCCTCCCCACATACATACCCATGTGGGACCCCCATTTTGGCTCATGTCGGCTGGCCCAAAGGGGCACCAGCGATCTAGAGCTGAGAGCCGCTGTGGCCAAGAGAGGAATCTGGGGCTGGGGCTGGGGCTTTAAGCAAGGCCGAGGCAGGTGCATCGTATCCTAACACGTATCCTAAAACCGCTGAACTGAAAATCTAGCAGCGCCTGCTCCTTGTCTGTCCTTGTCTCTCTGTGGTGGGGAGTCCTCAGGTGACTTCTACAGAGAGCTGATCGGAGCAAGAATTCGAGGCCTGGCTAGGGCGAGGGCGGGCACTGCCGGGCACTGTGGGCGCAGGGGGCCCTCCGCCCCGCCAGGCGCGCGGCCTTAAATATTACCCCGGAGTTTTCAATTATCTCTTCTTAATGGATTTGCAGGGGCTCTTTCATCAAGCGCGGGGTGGCTGGGTGTGGGGGTGCGGGGAGCGCGCGGCGAGGGCTGGAGCTGGGAAAATGGCCCATATTTCAATATTAAAGCCCTTTACGATCGTCAGCAGCATGAAAGATGCTGCAAATAAAGCGGAGCCGCCCGCGCCAGCCTCTCCATCTCGCAAGTTTTAATTAACGCTGAGGGGGAGGCAGCTGCCGGGCGGGGTCGGAGCCGGGCCAGGGATGAATCGCGCAGCCTTCCGGACCCGGGTCCAGAGCCCGGACGCAGGGATTTGGGGCGCTCGAGGACAGGGACCCCCAGATGACTGGGTCCCGAGGCCGCGGAAGACCGCGCAGTGAGCGTGAGAGGTGGGAAGGCTGGATGGCTGTTGTTACTGAAAGGGCCACTGGGCTCTTCTTCCAGGCCTCCATCTTCTGCCTGTCTGCACCCGCTGGCTGTCCCCAGCCATCCAGCCATCCCACGGGTGTCTCCGCCGACTCTCGTGGTTGGCACTCGAGGCTGGTGTTGAGGGAGCAGGAGCTTCCTGTGACCCGTCCGCCACATCTCGCCCCCACCCCCGACTCCGTGGCTTCAGTTCCCGGACGTCTGCTTTCCTCATCACCGGCTCCGCTTTCCCGCCCGCCCCACTCTCCTGCCCGGGGCAGCGCACACAGAAGCGCCTCTGTTTGGCCTTGGCAGCGGCCTGGTCCAACAGCTTGCTCCTGAGCAGCAGACTCATCCGTCAGGCGGGACGGATGGAGCGACGTCAGGCTGCCCGCGCTGAGGACTCCCCGGGGAGCCACCTCTGGCCTTGGCCCAGTCTCCCTTGTTTTCCTTTCTCTGCCTCACCAACTTTGTCCCCAGTCGCCAGCTCAGCCCAGTTCTGTGTTTAGGCCCTCTGGAGTCCCAGCACCCCTAGCCTGGGTCCTGGGATCCACAGGATCCACTCCACTCAAGGGCCACATTGAGCTAGTCTCATCTCGTCTATGTCCCCATGGCAAGCTGTAACTCTGGCTTGAAAAATACTCAGAACTCAGCGGGCCAGGTTTCTAAGCTAAACCTGCAAACCAACGCTCATGGTTTAAAACAAACGAACTTTAGACAGTGGCAGGGTTAGAGAAACATACAAATAAAATTCACGGTCTTTGTTCCTGAGAATCTCCAGGCACTTTATTCCTACTGAATCGTTTTTTTGTTTTTTTGTTTTTTTTGAGAAGGTAAATTCTCTTATTGTGTTACAGAGCTAGCAATTACCCACTTGACAAGTTCAGTTCAGTTGTGTTGCTTTGAGACAGGAACTCATCCTACCTAGGCTGGCTTCAGATTCACTCAGTAGCTGAAGATGACCTTAAACTTCTCATCTTCCTGCTTCTGCCTCCTGAATTCCGGGATTACAGGTGCTGGCACCTCGGGGTTACGCAACGCAGCCCCGGGTGTGAATCCCATCGCTTTGTGCGTGGTAGACCAGAACCCTGCCAGCTCCCAGGACAATGAATTCTATGCTAAATCAAAAAAGGGAGACAGGAAGGGAAAACTTTTTTTTTTTCTAGACAGGGTTTTTCTGTGTAGCCTTGGCTGTCCTAGACTCGCTTTGTAGACCGGGCTGGCCTTGAACTCACAGACATCCACCCAAGTCCTGGGATGCAGTTTTCTTGGTGTCAACTTGTGAGAAGTATCTATGAAGCTTGCTTGGAATGCTGCATGCTTGGACATCAAGTCTGGGGGGCAGAGGCTACAACACGCACCTCAACAGCACAGGGGCCACAGATGGACTGCTTAGTGATGCGGGAATGTGTAGAGCAGTGGGAGGGTTGAGCATCTAAACTTGTTGAGCTTGGAATAAGAGCTGGTGGCGGGGAGGGGAGAAGAGTCTGGGTTTGGAGAAACATGGTTTCTAAGGTAGGATAGATTGTATACTTTTTTTTTTCAGTTGGGAAACAAATACTTCTGAATACAATGTATTTCCTCTGACAATAGACAGAGTGTGTAGTAATGGAGCGTTCAGAGTAGACAGCGGGATCTTCAATGAGGCTGGAGACCAAACCAAGTGGTCAGGGAGGCTGGGGCGCCCTCTCCAGAAGAGCCGCCCTGTTCTTGGCAGCGGGCTACAGGAGGGATATCAGTACTATAGACTAGGCGCTTTCCCCTTGGAACATTAGAAGCTTTGAGAATATGGCCACTGAAGGTTGATTCCCCCACACTCCTGATATCACTGGGGGAGTGAGGAAAAGCAAAGAGCCTCCCCTCTCACCTAGACTGTGAGGAGAGAGACGTGGAGCCCAGGCACCACTGTGAACACAAAGATGCCGGTGATCAGAGCACAGAGGGCATTAACAGGGAGCTCAGGATGTATGAGAAAACAGCCCGTTCCTTTGTTCTGTCGTCTCTTACAAAGCAAAGCTACAGAGGACTCCCTGCCTTGATTCAGTGACTATGAGCGAGAAGACAAGACTCTGCCTTGAACTTACTGAGTATCACAGACACAAACGGGTGGCTGGAATCTAGGGCCATATGTCTATGACAGTAAAGGGACACTACATTGGCCATGGGCAGGGCACATAGGGCACCTAGCCTTGACGGAAAGAGCTGCACAGTGACTCAGGGGAGGCACTCCTCAGTCTTCCCTGAAGGCTGTGGACACTGTCTACCGTGTAGCAAGGAGAAGGTTGCTCTGTCCTAGAGTCTGAGCGCCTGTTTCCTGCCCGCCAGGAGTCTGTGGCCAACCAGGCTCAGGCAGACTTCTTGCTTCTAATTACAGGGTGTCCAAGACTGCACTACAGCTTCTCTTCCCACTCCACTAGGGAAGCTCCACCATGCCCAGCCAGCCAGGGATGAACTTAGCAGTATCTGTCTTGCTCACACCCAGCCTCAGGGCTGGGCTATCTGAGAAGTGAAGGGAGGGCTCTGTGGAGGGGCTTGTTCTTTCCCGGCTCCCCCTGCTGATAACAGTTTTGAGACAAATCAGACTGAATGAAAAATATAGCACCCACCGCCACCGCCGCCACCACCACCACCACCACCACCACCACCACCACCACCACCACTACCACCACCACCACCATCACCACCAAAGAAAAAGTCCCCCAGGTGATCTGTGCATACAGCTGCAGCTGGAAGAAAGCCAAACGAAGAGGACAGTGTCATTGCCCTGTCTCAGTGGCCCCACCTCTACTAATCCTGTCTCGTCTAGAGCAGGAATGGTGGGAGGTAAGGCAGCCAGGAATGGTAGGACAGGGCTGATGTTGCCAGAGAAGGTGAGCACAAGTTTCGAAAGGTCCCACAGGCCAAGTGAGGGGTGTTGAAAGTGATGGGCTCCACAGGGCATGTGAGCCAAACTTTGATTCTTCCTTACAGTACAGAAAGCAGACCACTTCAGTGTTCCTGCACTTGTGACCTAGTCTCCGGGTTTTTGACAAGCTGCCAATAATTCTTCGTCGGTTCTTCTCTTGAATTTTCAGAACCAAATAAATAATCTCAAATAAATATCCCCTTTGTCCCCCTTTCTAGCATGTATGCCTCCTGCCCAGAGGTCTCACTGTCATCATGAACTTGGGCTAGTCTTCCCAGCCATGCTTTCATATTTATAACACATAAGTGTATCCAAGAATAACAGATTGCTTCAGAGCATTCTAAAAGCTGTCCAACTGCTACAACTCATGGAAATATTTTTTTTCCCCCTGAACTTTAAAAAAGTCTTTATTTGAAGTTTTTGGCAGAATGTTGGCAAGGACAAAGCTAGGCTTATGGCTTCTGAGCAGGGAGTAATTGACACTCAAGAGAATTGGCACCCCAGGTCACCCACAGATGCCTGTGGGGGCGGGACTGTGGTGTGCAAGCTGTTTTTCAGCACCACGAACAGGGCCCATGACCTTGTTGAACAGGCTCTGTTGACAGGGAAGTTTATCCATCTAAGAGATCCAGCATGAGCCCCAGGTCTCTAGCCCAAGGTGACTCATTGAGTGACAGCCCCAGCCCTCAGGAGGAGATCACTAGAAGAAACTGGATTTCTCAGAAGATGAGATCACAGCTGACGAGGCTGGACTGTGCAGAGCTGCTGATGTCAGTGGGCATCCCAGGCTCCTGGTGGTCGGGACCCAGAGATGGCGTGAAAGGAAGGTTTAGTCTTCTTGCTTGGTGCAAAAATGATAGTTGACCCACAAACCAAAGCCGGAGCTCCCCTTTCCCAGGAGGGCGACAACTGTGGGGCCCAGCCTCTGCGCCCACACAGAAGCACCTCCTGCCCTCTGTGCAGTAGGCTCCTGCAGCGCATTAACCAGGGCACATCAGAGAGGCAGGAGGCAAGGGGTAATAAGTGATTCTAGAATCATTAGGACCTTGTCAGACACCCACACTCCCGATTTGGCTCCCGTTCTGTATTCATCAACAAGACAAACAGGCACCGATCACAATTGCTTCCTGGAGACTTCTTCTTGACCAGTCTAGTCTCTCATTCAGGGAAGCGAGTGAAATATAGTTGCTTTGCTTCTGCTGAGACTCAATGCACTGACCCTAGCTCAGAAGTCGGCCTTCTGCCAAACAAACGAACAAACAAAAAAACCCTTCCAAGCTACTCGAATCCGCACCGACTCTGTCCAGGCTTGGCCACTGCCTACGCCCTGCTGCTAGCGCACCTGCCAATGGTGTCTCGTTTGGGACCCTAACTTCCTCTTCATTCCTGAGCCCCAACATTCTCTGCTTTTTTCCTTCTTCCTGGCTTTTCCCTTGAGCATCCCATAGCATGGGTTTATAATTCTGTGGGTTCTGGCTATGGCTGGGTACCATGTCCTTGCTTCATCTCTGGGCTCTTCTGAAGATAATGCTGAGCTCTGTTTCCTCTGCCTTCAAATCCTGACATGTGCCTTCTTCTCTGTCTCTAACCCCCACAGACACCAAAAGACTCACTGGGGCAGGCTGTAACCGCCTCCTCCCCTGCTGATTCTGCAGGCTTCTAATTTTTTGTATTTATTTGTTTTTTGGTTTTTTCTCTGTGTATCCTTGGCTGTCCTGGACTGTCTTTGTAGACCAGGCTGGCTTCGAACTCACATCAATCCGCCTGCCTCTGCCTCCCGAGTGCTGGGATTAAAGGCGTGCACCACCACGCCCCGGCCAGCACAATAGCCTACAACACACCACTTCTCCACACCCCTAGGCTGAGTAGAGTCCTGAGCGTCATGCCATGAACACCATTACCTTCAAGGAGTGTAGGGCATCGGAATGAAGTCACACAGCTTCCTCAGCTAGCCAGGATTATGCCTCACTGGGTGTAATCAGGGGAGAGATGCCTATTGAGTCAGGTGACAAAACCTTGGGTAGGTATATAATCTGCAGTGCTCCTCACAGGACCAGGGCTGCCAGGGGACAATTAAAAGCATGGAAGCTTCAAGCTCTGGGTAGCCTGAAGGTAGAGCCCACAGAGGCCCCTTAGGTGAAGCGCCACCGGAGAAGACCGTCAGAAAATAAGGGTGAATCTTGAAATCCACCCCTGACCCCAACCATAAAACTTAAAAGCACTGAAGTTGCACACAGCTTTGGAGATTTTCCTGAAGAATCCAAGAGAATTGCTAGTTCTTTGTGGTCATCTATGAAACATGACTACTTTGTTGGTTGGTGACTTGGGTTTAGCTAGTAATTATTAGACAGGAGCTAGCAATAGAGTCTAAAGTTAAAATTTCACGTGGGCGGAGCATGTTGGCACATACCTTTAACTCCAGCACTCAGGAGGCAGAGGCAGGCAGAGCTCTGAGAGCTCAAGGCTAGCCAGGCTAGCCAGGGCTACATAGCGAGACCTTGTCTCAAAAAAATTTTTTTTTTTGTTTTTGCTTTGTTTTTTTCTAGATAGGATTTCTCTGTGTAGCCTTGGCTGTCCTGGACTCACTTTGTAGACCAGGCTGGCCTAGAACTCAGAGATCTTCCTGCCTCTGCCTCCCCAGTGCTGAGATTAAAGGCATGTGTGCCACCCTGCCCAGCTTCAAAAAAAATTTTTTAAAGAGGTTGCATACAGCTGAACGTGGTGGTACATGCCTTTAATCCCAGCACTCAGAAGACAGACGCAGGCAGATCTCTAAGTTTAAGATCAGCCTGGTTTACAGAGCAACTTGCAGGACTACACAAACCTACACAAACTCCAGAAACCCTGTCTGGAAAAGCCCACCCCCAAAACATTTAAAAAATAAAGTAAGAAATCACACACATCAAGGTCTCAATGTCAAGCTTGAAGGAAACCAACATAGAAAGAAAAAAAAAAAACCACAGTATTTATTTAGTGCTACTCTTCAGAAGAGAAAAGGGGTGACTGAGATGGCTTACTAGGTGAGGTGCTTGCCACCAGACCCTGATCACCTGAAATCCAGCCCCGGGACCCACAGGGTGGAAGGAAAGAATTGACTCTTGCAAATTGTCCCCTGACCTCCACATAAGGATACTGACATGCGCACAGCCACTCACCTCCACCCACACAAAATAAGCAAATGCTATAATATCTTAAAAATAAAGAAGAAAACGTTGAGCCCGTGGTCTTGTGTTGTGGGTTGTACCCTTATTACTGCCCAGCCCACTGGGTCTTGCTGTGCACTAACTAAACTCCCATCACAAGGTCAAAAAAAAAAAAAAAAAAAAAAATGTACGGGAGGCCGGGCGGTGGTGGCGCACGCCTTTAATCCCAGCACTCGGGAGGCAGAGGCGGGCGGATCGCTGTGTGTTCGAGGCCAGCCTGGTCTACAAAGTGAGTCCAGGACAGCCAAGGCTACACAGAGAGACCCTGTCTAGAAATGTAAGTGGGGAAGAAACCAGAAACCCTGGCTCTTGTCCAAGATCCATCCGCCCATGACAAGGTGGTTCCAAGCTTTTCTGCCAAAATAGAGGCTAGAAAGTAAACTTGGAGCCAGGAGTCTGTCAGCAAAGGCCTAACTATCTTCTCTCCCATTTCCTCCTCTCTTCCTCTCTTCCTTCCTTCCTCGCTGGCATGCTTAGTTAAAGAAATAGGATTATACGTACTCTGTCTGTATTACATACGATTTGGATTTTTTCCGTTAATAAGAAAATAGGACAGGACTGATTTTCACTTGAGATGGAGTCTCGTGATCCAGGCCCTGGCTGGCCAGGAACCTGCCTGGTCTCATGCTTGCTACGGTCTCCCCCAAGTGCTAGAGGGCTACAGGTGTGCAGCACTATGCCTGATGGATCGAATTCCTTTGAGGCCTTGTGTTTTTTGCCTTAAAATCATCCAAACTTTGTTTTGTGATCTTTTTTGAGATTGAGTTTCACAATGTAACCCTGGCTGACTCGGAATTCCTGGTTGGCCCACAACTCACAGAGACCCAACCTGCCTGCCTCTGCTTCCCTGGGGCTGGCCCAAAACGAAGATACAAACACACCTAGCCTTGTTCCACACGTTTTAATGTTAAAGTGATTAAAGCACTTGCTATCGAGAGCGCTCTGCCAGGCTAGATATGATGGCTCAGTTGGCAAACTACTCTTTGCATAAACACAAGGATCTGAGTTCAGCTCCTAGAGGCATGTGAAAAATCCTGGCATGGTGGCATTCTAGGTGGAAGAGACAGGCATGTCTCTGTGACTCAGTGACCAGCCAGGGTAGCTTCCCTGGAGAGTCCATGCCTGTGAGAGACTCTCTCTCAAAGAAAAGGCCGTTATTGATTGAGGAATGACACTTAGTTGCTGGCCTCCACAAACAAGCACACAGGGGGAACAGCCGCCCCCAACAACACCATCACACAGAACTCTCTGTGATTTTGAAAGAAATTTCCTATATATTGTGTGATATGGCAGTGTGCAGTCACTGCTGTGTGGTCCTGGTGTCCTGATTAGATAAGACCATGTGGTCCACAACAACTCTCTCTTTTGTGGGATTTTTGTTGTCTAGTGTTTACAATTTTATATTTTTATTTTATGTGTATAAGTATTTGTGTGTGTGTGTGTGTGTGTGTGTATGTGTGTGTGTGTGTCATATGCACTCCTAGTGCCCTCCATGGTCAGAAGAGGGTATCCAATCCCCTGGAACTAAAGTTATAGAGCCACCATATGGGTGCTGGGAACCAAACATGGGTCCTCTGTGTCTTAATTTATTTTCTATTGCTGTGCTGAAATACCACCACCAAGGCATTCTATAAAAGAAAGCATTTAATTAGGGGCTTATGGGTTCAGAGGGCTAGAGTCCATGATGGTGGAGCAAACACATGGCGGGAAGTGTTGAGAGCGTGCATTTTGATCCTCAAGTGGGAGGAAAGAGAGAGAGTCGTCGCTGGATACCGTGCAAGTCTTTTTAAAACCTCAAAACCCAAGTGACACATCTCAACAAGGCCACACCCCATATCCTTTCCCAAACAGTGTCACCAACTGCAGACCAAATATTCAAACATATGAGTCTACAAGGGCCATTTTTATTCGAACCACCGCACTCTGCAAGAGCAACACATACTCTTAACCTCTGGGCCGTCTCTTTAGTCGGCTATGTGTGTTGTTGCTATTGTTTGTTTGTGGTTTTTATTTATTTTTATTAATTTATTCAGATTACATCGCAATTGTTATCCCCTTGCTTGTCTGTTTTTGTTTTTTAGACAGGATCTTTAAAAAAAAAAAAATCTTCCCAAGACAGAGTTTCTCTGTGTAGACCTGGCTGTGCTGGAACTCACTCTGTAGGCCAGGCTGTCCTCAAACTCAGATTTGCCTGCCTTTGCCCCCTGAGTGTTGGGATTAAAGGTGAGTAAGTCAGGGTCTTATTCTGTAGCCCATGCTGAGAATTCCTGATTTTCTTGCTTTAACATCCCAAAATTTGAGGTGCTCAGTTATTTTATTTTTTAAAAAGACTTATTTATTTATTATGTATACAATGCTCTGTGTGTACACCTGCACACCAGAAGAGGGCACCAGATTTCATTACAGATGGCTGTGAGCCACCATGTGGTTGCTGGGAACTGAACTCAGGACCTCTGGAAGAGCAGTCAGTGCTCTTAACCTCTGAGCCATCTCTCCAGCCCCTGTTTCATTTTTTAATTGTTAAACTTTCCTACCACTGTGCCAGGCTATATTTCTAATGATCACCATTTAGTGAGGTTCTGCTGTGTGCCAAGCTCAGTGCCAGATGCTTTTCTTTGCACCACGTTGTGTCAGTTCTCACAACCACCTGAACCACATGCACACACACACACACACACACACACACACACACACACACATACACACACGCGCGCACACACACACACACACAGCTAGCCTGAGGCCACTCAGCTGGCAAAGCACCATTCTCTCTCTTCACTGAGGCTACAAAGCAGACAGGGCCCCCTGCTGCTTCTTGGAGGCCACAGCTGGAACTCGGGCTGAGAGAAGGGTAGCCCCCACCCCAACTCCCACAGCCTGAGAGAAGGAAGCTGTTGTAAGTTCTAGAGTGAGGATATGTGGGATATAGGGAGATTCAGAAAGGTTGGGTTGTGCCTAGCTCTGCCCACAACAAACTATAAGTTCTCAAGGGAGCCCCTTACCGCCCTCTATAAAACAGCTTGAAGTACCGATTGAAAAGTAGGGGGCTGGGGCTGGAGAGATGGTTCATCAGTTAAGAGCACCAGCTGCTCTTCCTGAGAACTCAGGTTCAGTTTGCAGCACCCACACGGTGGCTCACGCCTCCTATAACTCCACTTCTAGGAATCTTCTTCTGTCCTCCCTCGGCAACGGGCACGCGTGCGGTACGCAGACGTACATGCGACCGAGGAACTCTTGCATCAGTAAGTAAATCTTAAAAGGAAAGAAAGGAAAAAGTTTGAGTCGGCATCCTAGGCTCTTTCTTGCTCTGCTGCGTACAGCTGTGTCCCTTATGAAAGTTACTGTCTACGCCTCTGTCCTCACCTCCAAAATTTGAAGGAAAAAAAAACACCCCAATTTACAGGGCACTATAGGAGTTACAAATAATGCCTGTGAGACAGTTGTAACTGAGCTTGGCATGTAGTAGTTACGCAAGAACTGCTCGCTGGTGGTGATCTTTGTGACACGACTATGGGCAACAGAGCCTGTGTTAGGAAGTTGTGGTTACTGACGTGAGAGAAGTAAGGCCACCGAGATCCGTCAGTCAGGCAACCCGAGCTCCGTTCGGGGACCACATGGTGGAAGGAGACAACCTCAAGTTGTCCTCTCACCTCTCTCGGCGTTCAGTGCACTCACAAGACCGCAGCACAAACACCTATCAAGATGTTAACAAGTAAGTAAGAGATGTAGTAAGAGCAACGCTATCGATAAAAGGAATTCCTTAAAAATAAAGAGGTCCTCAGCCAGCCAAAGGCACAGGATTGCCTTCAGGTGGGGCGGCGTTGGCGAGGAAAACAAAGCCCAGCTTATGGCTGCACATCAAGATCCAGGTTGGCAGGATCTTCTGAGCCAGTTTGCAGGACAGAGCCTGCCCCTGCCCAAGACAGACTGTCAGGTCCTCTCAGCGTGAGCGTTGGCTCCACACCTCAGCCAGTCTGTCCTGTCCCTCGGTGTAGGACATGGGAGTATCACACACAAAACCCTCCATGCCCGCCTGGGAAGTCTCATAGACACTTCTCAAAGTCTCTGTGATGGGGATCCGCTCTAAAGGGAACCTCAGGCCTTCCCAAAGATGTTTTCTGCCTCATCATCTTTCTGCTGGGACCTTGCAGGCTGGCCTGGAGGATGGCTTCCCAAGGGTAAGGGTTCCCCGTGGGAGAGATCCTGGTGCTGGGGTGAAAGACAGCCTCCTCTTCCCGGGTCTTTCCCCCTGAAGCTGGTATCCCAGACACCTCTCCCAGTTTGGAAAGCAGTTATTTATAGTTTATTTTTGACACCAGATCATCGCTGCCCAAGTTTCATCAATTTGTCACTGTTTTTATTGTCAGCAATTGCCCATAACTGGAGCACATTTAAAATGTCATTGATCTTGGTATTACAGTGTCATAATCTGACAGTAATAGGTGTAGCCAGCTCAGGAAGCTCAGGCCCCGAGATTGATGGCGTTCAGCACACCAATTATACTCTGTCCATCTAAGTGATAAAAGAGTACGTAGGAGGCATTCAATAGATAAATTAGATATCGCTCCCAATTATGGCCTTTTATTTTATGGAGTCATATGCTTCCCTTAGAACTTCTTTTTCTTCATTTGGCTTGTAAAGGGACTTTACCTGACCCCCAAAGACAGAGACTCACACCCCTGCTGGCCCTCCCTCCCCTGTGCTCAGTGCTGCCCCCTCCCCACCTTCCTGGGGTCTCACCTGACTCTGGGGACCTTACTCAGAAGCCTCCAGATGTCAGTACCAGTCAGCATCGCAAGTGTTGGAACAGAGGAGGTATCTAGGGCAGGTCTTTGAGAAGCCCTGCCCATGACGCAATGCTGGCTGAAGAAGTGTAACGGGGTGGGGTGGAGTGAGGGGAGGGGTAGGGGGTGAGGGAGTGGGGGTGGGGGTGTGTTCCCACCCCAGCTCCAAATGCCAACCGGGACTCCACAGTAGCAGTAAGGACTTGGCGGGGATTCAGAAGAAGGGTGAAGAAAGAGTTTTCAGCCCTCTGGAAGCGAATCCATCTACCCCCCCATCCCCCTGTCTGGTCTGGACAGAGAGAAGCCAACTGAAACCTCTGAAGCTCACCTGCCCACTCCAACTCTGGTCAGGCAGCAGCTTCCTCAGCTTGCCCGACTCTCCTCACGACTTCAGGCAAGGCACGCTTTGCCGAGAAGAACGTTCCCCTCAGGAAAGGAGGGTATCTGGCTGGGGGGGCCATCTTTACTCGGGGCCTGGTTTATAGACACCCGAAACTCTGCAGGCAGCCCTGTGTTGGTCCAGTCCTGTGCTTTTCCAACTCCCCATCCTGTGTTTCCCCCCAGAAGCCCGCAGGAAACTGAGTGGGTCGAGTCACCAGGTGCTAGCGGAGCCAGGAGCCAGGTGTGTTTACCGAGCTTTGAAAGAGAAAGGTTCTATAGGCGCTGCTCCCAGGAGCCTGCTGTCGGGTCATCCCAGCATTGTAAATAATCTTGGCACTAAGTACCCAGTTACACCAAGGGGAAGCTGGTCAGTGGGAAACAGAGAATGTGGTCTCCGGAGGAGGAGTGGGGGCGGGGAGGCTAGCGAGAGATGTAGGAAACCCTCTCCCCCTGCTCCTCAAGTATACCGACAAGCTGTGACAGATGCACTTCTGGAGTGGTGGGTGCCATTCCAAGTGAAATGTTTATAGGGAATAAGAGTGGTTTAAATGACTTGGCTGATAAACACGAGTCAGATAGGGAGAGAGGGCAGGGCGACAGAGTGGAGGAATCAAAGGCCCCGGAGACCCCCAGTGTTAAGTAGCTGCCTGAAACTCCACTCAAACACACACACACACACACACACACACACACACACACACACACACACA
>OU015748.1:125715711-125758595 GCA_907169655.1 Acomys percivali | reverse complement strand
CACACACACACACACACACACACACACACACACACACACACACACACCAGCTTTGCTCTTAACATGTTTTTAAGAGCTGGTTATGATTTCCTCCAGGGCGGCTCAGATTAAGGCTGGAGTGGAGCCCCCCAGCTGAGCGCCTTCAATAACTGTCCATCACATCCTCTTTAGAGAGACGGCTGCCTCCCCTGGCTTGGGAGCCTGTGGCTGGGCTGGCTTCAAGACTGCTTCTGCTCCTCGGTCAACCCGCTCCTAGGCAGCAGCTCCATGGCCCTGGGGTTGGGAATTGAGGAACCCTCCCAGAGCTCTTGGAGGGGGGGAGGGACAAGAGGCTGAAAACCAAGAGAGAAGATGTGCCCAGCAACCCCAGCATCCTTCCGATGGCTGCTGCTGCCACTCTGGCCCAAGCCACCATTCCCCACTTGGGTCCCCATAGTCACCACTCCAAGCCTGGCTCCCCGTATTTTCCAACACCCCTTGCAGACATTTAATATTCCTTAGATGCCTGTTTGTTCTCAAGAAAAGGCAGAAAAGGTG
The DNA here is from genome assembly GCA_907169655.1 of Acomys percivali. Taxonomy (NCBI): domain Eukaryota; kingdom Metazoa; phylum Chordata; class Mammalia; order Rodentia; family Muridae; genus Acomys; species Acomys percivali. The sequence continues at coordinate 125,758,058 of OU015748.1, read as the reverse complement.
GATCTGGATGGGAGGGGCCAGGAGAGGAGAAGAAATCATGATCAGAATATACTGTAGGAAGAAAATCCATTTTTTCCCCCAGACAGGGTTTCTCTGTGTAGCCCTGGCTGTCCTGGAACTCACTCTATAGAGCAGACTGGCCTCACACTCAGAGATCCACCTGCCTCTACCTCACCAGAGCCGGCATTAAAGGAGTGCACCGCCACCGCCCAGCAAGAAAATCTACTTTCAATTACAAAAATAAAAAGGAAAAAAAGATTTTCAAGCTGAAGTCCAATGCTTCTTATTTCTGTTTTTACTTTGGGGTAAATAAAGAGTGATATCCCTCAGTTAGTCCCCATAGCCCCAAATCACCCTCTCCTCGCTGCCTCAGGGGGGCCATCCCATGCATTCTCCTTTGCCTGCTAAGATCACACAAAGTACTACCACCAGAGTCCACCCCCACCCCCCCATCCTGCTGCCTCTTCACCCGGCTCCTGTTTCTTTCTCTAACATGTAATCAACATTTAAAAATTCATACATTTTTTGTTAGATTTAGGTCTCACTATGTGGCTCTGGCTGCCCTGCCAGGCTTAAATTCGCAGAGATCCTCCTGCCTCTGCCTCTGCCTCCCCACATGCTGGAATTGAAGGTGAGCACCGCCGTGCCCGGCGATATACTTATTTATGAATGTGAGCCCACGTGTGCACATGCCATGGTACATGCCTGGAGGTCAGAGGACAACTTTCAGGAGTCTGTTCTTCCTTCCCACCAAGTGGGTACTGGGGATCAAATCCAGGTCATCAGTCTTGGCAACAAGCACTTTTATTCACTGAGCCATCTGGCCAGCCCTGTGTAAGTTAACAAGTGTCTCCCCGTTCCTCTCTCCTAGCCAGCATTTAAACACCACACAGACAGGAGTCTTTCTGTCACTAATACGTTCTAAGAGCCTGAACTAGTGCTTGATAACTGTCTAGTGAGAAAACACAGGGCGTGAGGCGACCTGGGCAAGGGGATGAGGTGGAAGGCGAGAGAGGCTTCCCAGGTCTGAGGTTGCCTTGGGCCTACCTCTCTCTTCTCAGGTCATATGTGAGGATTTGGCCATCAGTGAATTGTATACAACAGCAGGGCTGGAGTCTCACCAAAGTGGAGAGGCACCTCGAGGAACAATCTGGATTCTCCCCAAGCCTGGTGGTAACTTGGCTTCAGGTTGAAATTTCATCTTGATAACTAAAGTAACTGTGGGATGTTAATGCCAAAAGAAGCCCAGGGGTATATCGCAACCATCGATAGAGTGCTTGCCTAGTATTCACGAGGCCTTCAGGTTCAACCCCCCCAAAGGCTGGATAAGCTGGGCACGGTGGTGAAAACCTGTATTCTCAGCACTCTGGAGGTGGAGCCAGGAGGGTCAGAAGTCCCAGGTTATCCTCTGCTGTGTGAGTTCAAAGCCAGCCTCAGCTCTAGGAAATCACCTCAAAAACAAAACAAAACAAAAAAATCTGCAGGGATGCACAAGGGGAGAATAAAGGTTCGACACTGGGAATCGGCAGTCTTCAGGTGGCGTTTGGGGAGCAGAGGGAAAACAGGGCTGGCACTGCTCTACCAAGTCAGGAAAATATTGTTTAAAAAGACACAAGTGGAACCAAGAGGCCTGCTGGAAGACCGTGCGTGTGAGAGAAAGGAGGACAATCCCAAGACGATCATCTCAACGTGCCGGCTCTCCTCAGGGCATAATAAAATCCATGTCTGAAGTTAAATGCCCCCTGCCAACAATGTAACCGGTAGTGAAGGGTACTGTGGGGTCTGCTTCTGTCTGGCAGGACTTGGTACCACAGGGTCCGGGCTGCTCTGGGGCAGAAGGTTGGAGCAGCCCAGTGTGGGGAAGCCTGGTTCTCAATCATGCACTCTAAAAAAAAAGGATTCTGAGCCCTCAAGTCAGGAACCTTGCTTTTCCTCCTCCCCTCCTTAAGGTGGGGAGGCAATTAGAGAATTTTTAGTTCAGCGATGCCCCAGCCACCCACCGTTTATCAAACACCAGAGCTCAGCGCAGCTTTTGCAGTGACTTTAACATTTGATCCTAGAGAAGAAAATTATATATTTGGAGGATATATATATATATATATATGTGAGGTTATAATGGAGAGGACCTGGGTGGCCTTGAATCCTGAAGCTGGCAGGCATACTTACTGGCCATTGTATGTATATATATATATTTTTTTTTAAGGAATTATTTTTATGTTAATGTTCTTTGGTGTTTTGCCTGCATGTATGCTTGTGTAAGATCTGGAATTGGAGTTACAGACAGGTGTGAGCTGCTATGTGGGTGCTGGGAATTGAACCCAGGTCCTCAGGAAGAGCAGCCGGTGCCCTTAACCACTGAGCCATTCTCCAGCCCCCATACTATAATTTTTATGCCTTTCGAATTTCAAAACATGTTTGTACATTTCCTATTTTAAAAAACACCCACTAAAATCAGGTAAAAGTAATAAGAACAACTGCCCCGGCCTGCGGGGTTCGACTAACACTCGGGAGGAAGGTCACCTGTGGAAAATGCAAGACACAAAGGAGAGCAAGTCTGATTGATCAAGCTCTCAAACTTTATTAGTCAGGCAGCAGCTTTTATAAGTCAGAAGGCAGGGAAGCATATTGCTATAGCAACCCAGCTGCAGGCCTTTCTCAAAACACAGGGAATTCCAGGCAGGAATGTCCTGCCACACAGGACATCTGGCTCCCTCTTTGTCTGGTCTAGCTGCTAAACCATAAGAGGGTCGGTCCATCTCTATCTGTCTTTAGTCTAACTGTTGACTCACAAGAGGGTCAGCTAGTTTCTGGTGAAAGGCAAGCTCTGGGAAAGACAGAGACTTAAGGTGCAGGCTCTGACAAGATGGCTGAACCTTGGCCATATGGCCTATTGTCCCCAACAAACAACAACAAAAGTGAGAACGCGACGGCAAAGGCCCTTTTTGTCAATGTGTATCTTATCCAGTCCTCAGAGAGGACATGGCTGGTGGACGTCACACAGCACTTAAGGTTGGCAAAGATCCAGAGATTGGATATCTGGACCTCAGCATCCGCTCTCTCTGTCCTGTCCACTGACCTGCCCATGGTATTTGCAGAGATCTGCTCCGGATTAACCTTCCAGAAATGTTTTTTTGTTTTGTTTTGTTTTGTTTTGTTTGATTTGGTTTGGTTTTTCAAGACAGGGTTTCTCTGTGTAGCCTTGGCTGTCCTGGACTCACTTTGTAGACCAGGCTGGCCTCAAACTTACAGCCCGGCTCCATGAATGGTTTAAAAAGGTGTGTCAGCCAGGCGTTGGTGGCACACACCTTTAATCCCAGCACTTGGGAGGCAGAGGCAGGCGGATCGCTGAGAGTTCGAGGCCAGCCTGGTCTACAAAGCGAGTCCAGGACAGCCAAGGCTACACAGAGAAACCCTGTCTCGGGGGTGGGGCGAGGGTGGGGAAGGTGTGTTGTGTTAAACCTCATCTTCCTCAGAAGGCCATTTCTTTAGCAGCTCTCTAATGTACCACCCAGGTAACATCTGATCGTTTTTTTTTTCCTCTTGCTTCGCTCCCTTCCGACACCCTCTGTGACCAAACTGCTTCTCTACAGAAAGTTGGCCTTGCTCCAGACAAGACATGTGACCTTGGCTAAGTCAGCTAACCTTCCTGTATGTCTGTTTCTTCCCTCTCATTTGCGGATTCTGATCTTCCCTCGGGGCTTATTTATCTATCCACTTGTACGAGCGTGCAGTCTGTGCCAGACACCGAGCCTGGCACCAGGGAGCACAACAGGCAATGTGTGTGAAGCTAACCCAGAGGCGTAGAGCCATTGCCAGGGCCTCTTGTTGACACCTGCTCTGGATAGAGTGTCAAGAGTGGCGCAAATGGCTTACAAGAGCCGAGTGTTCAGTCTGGGGCTGTGGGAACATCCACATGCCAAACCCTCGCAGTGCCTCTTCCTGGGAGCCGGGCTAGAACAGGCCATAGAGAATGAAGTTGCTCATGTCCTAGCTCTGCTGATTTCTTCTTTTTGAAAAAAATACTTATTTACTATGTATACAGTGTTGCACCTGCATGTACACCTGCAGGCCAGAAGAGGGCGCCAGATCTCACTATAGATGGTTGTGAGCCACCATGTGGTTGCTGGGAGTTGAACTCAGGACCTTTGGAGGAGCAGCCAGTGCTCTAAACCTCTGAGCCACCTCTCCAGCCCTCTGCTGATTTCTTGAGCCCCTGCCCCAGAGCTTCCTGGAGATTGATACAGAAATTCTGATGCTGGGGTTGGAGACTTACATTGTAACTCAGAAGGAAAGAGCCTCCTATGAGACAACCATCCCGACATGAGTAGCAAACACTTGTTTCAAAGAAGATAGAGGCGGTTTCAGATTTCCTCTCAGCAAGCTGATCCTCACCTGACTAACGGAAGACAAGGTTAGCAACCCTGGGTGGGCAGGTACTGTAGACAAAGTGGCTATGTCTCACGACAAGACCCTAAATTAAAGTGTTAGTGATGGGCCCTGTGGAGGAAGGATCCAGTTTAGACAGAAGCAGGCACTTCTGATTGTCAGGGAGTGGTCATGGCGGCCACAGAGAGCTGCTCAGACACCGTCTTCCAGAAGGAAGGAGCAATGATAAGGTGATCTGTGAATCGTAAAGGATTTGGGGGCTCCATCATATTGCAGAGCAGCAACAACTGGAGAGAGAGCCAGAGAGATGCCAGGTCATTCCCAAGGACAGGGAGCGAGTGAGTATCCGGAGCCCCGCCTGACCTGCCTCGCGTGGAGCTAGCTGTGAGGGTTCCCTGAAGCCTCCCCTAAGAGATGGGTGAAGCTCTAGGCTTTGGGACTCATCATGCAACAAGCAAATATTTGAATGACTGGATGGATGTGGACAAATATTTACAAACAGATATTACACCTATTTGGGCGTGAGAGAGAAAATAGCATGCCGTTTATACGGCCGATCAAAGCTCGGTTAACAGGTTGGCTGGAAGGGAACCTGGAAACAAGCTCCGATTCTGAGCAATGGAGCCCCGCGGTGGCTTTGGGGGGGGGCATGTAGTTACAAGAGCTGTTTCTAAGCAACACAGAAAGCAGCCCCAGACTGTCGGCCCTAGACGCACCTCTTCAACCTCAGTCGCTAACTACATTTCAGCTCTCAGAACCAGCAGCTTGTGGAGGGAGGAACGGGTCCTGTGGCATTTCTGCAGCTCCTGGGCCCAGGCCAGAGCACATACTCAAAACGCATGTCTTGAAGGGGCACGTGAGTCCAGTACTAGCCCAGCCAGGAGTGGGAGTGGGTCTGTAGGTATGAAATTCCCCTCCCTGGGCCTGGGCAGTGGGTGAGGAGGAATTATCTGTAAGGTGTTTGCTGCCTCTGACATTCTGGCTCAGGCTGACTTTCTTTTTTTTTTTTTTTTTTTTTTTTTTTTTGGTTTTTCGAGACAGGGTTTCTCTGTATAGCCTTGACTGTCCTGGACTCGCTTTGTAGACCAGGCTGGCCTCGAACTCACAGCGATCCACCTGCCTCTGCCTCCCGAGTGCTAGGATTAAAGGCGTGCGCCCCCACGCCCGGCTTCAGGCTGACTTTCAACTCCTTATTCTCCTGCCTCAGGCCTCCTCGGGTGAGAGGAGTGCGTCTTCATGCTGACGAGGCTACTTCACACCCTCGGAGAGTCGCTCCAGCTTCTCTGTTCTGCTCCTGCTGTTGCCTCTGCACTGCCTCTCAGCCTCTCTGCCTCCCAGAGGCTACAGGTTGTTGCTTCCCTCTGTCCCTGTTGGTTTCCTGACTGGAGCGTTCTGTGCTCTCCTGCGCCTCTTCAGCACCCTGGGACCCAGGACGCCGAGGCTCTGGAGGCTTGAGGCGTCCTTTCAATGGCCATGCAGCTTGCGGTGCCCGCCCCTGCCCAGTGCAGCCCGCTCATAACATTGTCGCACTGCGCCCTGGGCAGGGCTAATGCGATCTGGAGAGACCCTGGCGGGCGGCGGGCAGTCTGGCCCTAGCGTCCTGGGCGGCGCTGATGGATGGTCCCCTGACAGTAATCGCGGAATGAGGACTCGCTGGCGACGCTCTCCACGCTCTCGCCCGAGGCCCCGCTGTTTGGCCAGCCTGGGAGCTCCTCCTTCCCCCCTCCCCCGTCCCTCCCCCTGACTCCGAGGCCTCTCAGATCACTGGGCCCAGTGCTTCCAAGTTAGGTCCCTTCTCTCTCCCAAAGACACTGGTCTCTATCTTGTAATCTTCCTTGGATCCACACTTAATCTGTAATTCTAAATGCTATTTAATCTCCCTGAGCCTCAGTTTCCCCTTTTGCACAATGAGCAATAATAGTTATTTACAGCTTGAGTGGAGAATATTGACAACACAGGAGAAAATGCTGAACAAAATCACCACTCTGCCTGAAGGAGAATTGATTTTTGTTTTTATCTTTCAGTGCTCAGAATGATCTGAGCTAAATGTACGAGGCTGAGTGGTTATTTACACAGAAGCTATTTCTATGCACGCATGCCCATCATACGTTTAGGCTAGACAGACACACTAGAAAATAAAAGAGCAGTATATGTGGTGTTTCAACATCTCTGAAGAGCAACCTTGGTCTCAGGTGTTCTCCCCAGAGGGACTCCCTACTTTATTGAGGCCCACCCACTGTGCCTTCAGTCTGAACCCAGTGTTGAGGTCCCCAGAATACAGGGCTAAGGCAGGGGTGTGTGTGTGTGGGGGGGAGAACTTTGATGAAGGATCCCTTTTGGGGGAGGCACTCTGGGACCGTTTCCCAGCTCCTACCAAATTGTTGAGGTTTGAAGCTCTTCCATTCCTCCACCTCAGGGGAGCCCCCCTTGGGCACCACCATGTGGGGCTGGAGCGACTGGAAAATCCAGACCAATTACACTTCGCAGAGCGCACCAGACGCCTGCTCGCTCCCTTTTAACCTTTCCCTCTCCTAAGAACCAAATCGAGTTAGTCTTGAGTTTTGATTTAATTCCCCAAATGGAGTCCTAATCTGCTTAGTGCCACCCCCCACGCCACCCCCTCCCCACCTCCAGTCATGGGTACTGAAATATGTGTGGTGGAGGTAATGAAAAAGCAGCTCTGCGGCTTCTGGAAAATTCACACACCCATGTCCCAAATGCCAAAGGACAAGAGACACCATGGCCTTGGGGAGAGGGTGATGGCGACCTTAGCGTGGCCCTGAGCATGGTGCTGATGGTGACTTCAGTAATATTTAGTGGGCCTTTATGTACGCCGGGGCCGAGCGCCCTGTGCATATACCTCATTCACTTCTCACCAGCATCCTTCAAGTAGGGGCCACTCATATCCCCAACTTAGAGATGAAGAAACCGATGTCTAGACTGAGCCTTGAACTCGGGCTTCTTGGTAAGTAAATCGCACTGCATCCCAGAGCTAAGTAGTACAGCAGATCTCTGTTCTTAACCACCCCATGATGTGACCCTGGGTGAGACGCACAGCTTCTGCAGGGCCCAGGTCCCTCATTTCCCAAACACTGATAATAACTGGAGGAGGAGAAGGTGTTCCTGAATAGGGCTGTTGATACGGTGAGATAAGACATCGCCACCCTCGCAGTAGCAGCTAATAGGTTGTTACATAAGCCTCGGGGTGGAGGATGCATGCGGAAAGGATGCAGTGCAGAATCACTAATTATGAGCTATTATCATCGATAACGAGTGGCCTCCCAACTAAAAACTGCTATGCCTGTTTAGCAGACCAAGAGACTCAAGTTTCAGGTGAGTGAAGGCCAGAAGCCACTGTGTTAATGAACAGCAGAGCAGAACCTGTTTCCAAACATGGGGCTCTTGAATTCCAAAGCTGATGCTTTCACTGCCCCGGGGTCACCAGGGACTGGCCTCTCCTGGTGAGGTCAGGACTGAGGCCAACAAGCCCATATCTACCACCTGTGACCTGGTTTTCCCCAGGTGAGCAGCATTTTCCAAACAGGACAAGAGAAAAAAATAAATAAAGCTGCAAAGCAGACAACGGCCTCCCTCCCCCCACTCCCCTCCCCCCCCACGGGGCCCATGCAAGGGATCCTCTGCAAGTCCCATCCCTACAGGCTCCCTGGTTTCTTCCTACTCAAGTTTGTGGCCATTAAATAGAAAAGGAGAAAGTTTGAGGCAGGCATGAAATATTTATCAGTTAATTACAATATGCAGATTCTGTTCCAAGGAGTGATTTATCTTTTTTTTTTTTTTTTTTTGGAAATACAGGAAAAGATCCTGGAAACGTGTATCCTAATTGCTGGGCCTATTACTGCAGCAGCCAGGTAGAAACACCATTTACTTACTACGCAACAACACATTTCCCTACTCCAGAAGGTAGCTGCCTCAGCCTCAGGCCCAGCCACCGATAGTGTGGGGGACCGTGAGCTTTACTGATGATCAAGGGATACTAAGGGGGTTAATTTGCCCATTCCTCTGTCTCTTCTTGGAGTGGGCCCCCATCTAAACCCCCAAGAACTACAGAAAGTGAAAAGGATGAGAGTGTCTGAAATTCTGAAGTCTCAAGAAAAGCTGATCCTAAGTGACTGGGCCGTTACTGAAACACTGGAACCAGAACCCAGAGTGGACGCCTTCATCTCCTTGCCCCCCTTCCTGGGACGCGTCTCAACTTCTAGCCAAACATTAGCGTCTCCTGGGAAATGGTTTTTAAAGTTTTTCCCCAAATGCGCTGATCCTGCTCTAGGCCAACCAAATTAGAATTTCAGGAGGTAGGACCCAGGCACTAAGGTTTTTGTGTTGTTGTTTTTTAATTCCCCTAGGTGTTCCAATGTATAGCCAAGTTGAGACCCTAAATGGCTAAAATATTACTATGGCTCTCTCGCAGAGGAGCCCTACTTATCTGAAAGACTGTGCCATTTTTATCCCATGCTCTCAGGTGCTGCAGGAGGCAATTCCTTAACTCTTATTGGAATCCGGAGAGCAACGCATTCTCTTTTCCCCCTCGAGAAGCTTCTGATATTAATAAACACCATTTATCAAGCCCCTGCTGCGTGCTTGGGTCTATGCAAATAAAATTTAATTTAAGCCATACAACATAGAGGGTATATACCCTCTAAGGCCAATGGGTATACATACCCATTTTAGAGATGGATCAGAAAAGTTAACTTATTTGCCTACAGTTGTACAAGTAGCAAATGACAGCTCTGGGATTCGAATCCAAAACCCTATGTTTTAGCCACTGTGCAGAAAACCTGCCTGCCTTTCTGCTTCTCAAAGCTCGGAGGAAAGGGCTTCAAAGCCGCCATCTGAAGGCACAGAGTGGGAGAGAAGAGCAAACAGGGGTGTAGAAGGGGTTGGAGTGGGGTGGGGGGTGCAGGCAGACAGAGTAACAGGAAGGAATGGTGGTGAATGGGAAAGACTGAAGAGGGGGTGTGGAACCAGATGTGTCGGGATGAGGGCCCCCGAGGAAGGACGTGACAAGCGGGAGTGTAGCTGCTGAGAGAGCTGGGTGGTTGGGGTCCAGGAGTGGAGCCAGAACACCCTAAGCAGTGGGTAGTAGTGCCCCTCATGGACTTGGTGGATGAGGAGCGGGGGGAGGGACCATGGCCAGAGGAGGGGTCTTTGTGAGGCAGGCAGCAGTGAGGAATGCCCTTCCCGCCATGAATACTAAGGGCAAGAAGAGAAAGAGCTAGAGGGGGCTGGGAGATGTTTAGCCGCGGAGGTGATTAATGGGGGTGAACGAAGGGTGAAACTCAACCTCTTTGGACAGAGATGGCGGGGAACGGTTGTCCAGGAACAACAGTGCACTGTTTCACCAGGAAAGCCAATGTCCATAGGAGGAGCAGTGGGGGGGACACCAGGCGCAGTTGCTCCTTTCCTTCCTGGCCCCCCAAGTCTATTTAGAACTAAACAGTACATCAAAATAAACAAGCAAGCTCCAAGGAACCACCTGGACCCATCTTCCTACCTGTCTCTTTGCGGGAGTGGCATGACTAAGGGGTGCTAGGTAGCTCAAGGAAAACACAGGTGAGTTCGGGGATGGAGACTGGGTTGACTCCAGCTGCGCCCCCACTCCCCCCTAGGCTCCCCCCCAGCCCCCAGGAGGAACAGAGTGGCTGGGTTGCTGCCTTCTCTCTGGCCAGACAGGGACCCTAAGTGATCTTTGGAAAGTGTCTTGATCTGAGAGAAAAACGCTCTGGAGGCAGCCTGGTCTCAGGCCCCTAGGAAAGCCTCTATACTGTGCACAGGGAGCAAAGACTTGGGGAGTCTGGGAGGGCAAGTTTCCTCAGATCCTGATCTCACAGTGTAGAATGGAGGAACAAGTTTGAGCCATTCTGTTTTATTTTCTTTTGTTCATTTGCTTTTTTTGGGGGGGGGGGGAGGATGGTGTGTCTCTACATAGCCCTGGCTGTCCTGGAACTCACTGTGTAGTCTAAGCTGGCCTTGAACTCACAAGAGATCCATCTGCCTGCCACCTGCCTGACTCTGCCTCCTGAGTGCTGAGATTAAAGGTGTAGACCCTGCTTTTTTCTCACTTCCCTCTTTCTCTAGGTATATCCCTTAGGAGCTCCCTCTCTCCCTCTCCCCCCTCTCTTCAGGGTTTTCCTGGGTAGCCTTGGCTGTCCTGGACTCTATGTGTAGACCAGGCTAGCCTCGAACTCATCTGGGATGACAGGTGTGCGCTTCACCGCGCATGATGGAGTGGCTTTTCTTGATCTACATTTCCAGAGGAGGAGAGAATAGAGAAAGATGTGGATAAACCCGATCACGATCACGAAGGTGAGCTAAAGGTAGAAACTTAGATGAACATTACCCTGGGAGTTTCTTCCCTCCCTAGGCGCTCCCCAGGGAACCCAGGGAAAGGGGAGTGGGCAAAAGGCTAGGTGTGTATTCAAGGGTTCTAGAGGGCGGGAGAACAGCACTTCCTCAGGCAGGGGAGATGCTGGCACCTAGTGTCCTGCCCACCTGCCTTTCATTTCTAGTTCCTCACAGAACTTCGCCAAGCCACTTTTGCAGTTGGAGTGTCGCCCCGAGGAGTCACCGCGTTGTTCAGAGAAGCACAGTGAAATCTGGGGTTAGCAGAATGTATTGGCGACAATAAGCGAGGTGAGGCATGAAGTGGCTTTAGTAATGAGGCAGCCATATTCCACCAACGGCCAAGTTCAAGAGGAGTTAGGCCTCAGTGTGCTTGTTACAGAGGGCAGGGCTAATGGAGGGTGCCCTCTGCCCCACACAGGAGAGATCCATTGGAGAGCCGTGGTCACAATCAACACTCTTAATTATGAATTAATAATTCATAGTTATTTCCGGACTTTTCAGAGAGGCACGGCCTACTGAAATTATTCCCCAGGTTGAACAGTCAGAAGTGGTAAAGGAAGGGACCCCAGAGCAGCCGCTATTGCCAGAGACCATGAAATTCACGTCCATGCTTCCCAACCAGAGCCTGGAAGAGATTCATAGGCTTTCTTGGCCCTTTCTCCTAAGGGCCACCCACGCCTAAGCTTCTAAACACAGAACCAGTCTGCTTTTCTGAACCTCCTGAGGACAAAGGGCTATCCTTCCAAGTGACTTCAGAGCCTCTTCTGAATTTCTGGCATTTGATCCTCTGTTCTATGCTCTGATCTTATACGTAGGATCCCTCAAAGAAGGGGCTGATGTTTCGGAGAGCTGTGTCTGTCCTCCAGCTCATCTACTTCTCCATTACCATCCTCATCCTCATTATCTTCATCCTCCTCCTCCTCCTCTTCCTCCTCCTCATCATCCTCATCATCCTCGTCATCTTTGTCATCCTCATCATCATCCTCTTCCTCCCCCTCCTCCTCCTCCTCATCCTCTTCCTCCTCCTCCTCCTCTTCCTCCTCTTCCTCCTTCTAGTCATCCCCATCATCCTCATCATCACCACTGGTGCTTTGCCTGCATGTATATGTGTGTGAGGGTATCAGAAGCCCTCGAACTGGAGTTGCAGGCAGGTGTGAACTGCCATGTGGTTGCTGGGAATTGAACCTGGGTCCTCTGGAAGAGCAGCCAAGTGCTCTTAACTGCTGAGTCATCTCTCCAGTGCCACATCCCCCCTCCCTTACTCTAAGAATTGTTGATGATAAACCCTCTCCTTGTAGTGGAAGGCCTCCCACAAAAGGCAGGCCGTATAGTGACATGGAAGCTTTGGTTCCCAGAATCTGGATTGGAGGGACTGGCCGCTTCTGACCTTCTGTGGCTAGGTGACAGACTGATTGCCTGCCATGCATGAAGTGCCTGGTTCTACCCTGACTAGAGGCCCTGAAGGAGCTGGGCCTGGTTAGAAGTAGTGAGACATACCAACAGGAAACTCTGCCCTGTCCTGCTGTCCTTCCGGGTTCCCACACTAGTAGACTTAACATAAATAGAAATAGGAATGACAGGTTGCATTGTAGCTGCCAAACTGGTTTCCAATTCCTGGTGCTCCTGTCTCTACTTCCCAAGTGCTGGGATCTGGGTGTGGCACCAGGCTCAGCTTTTAAAGTATCTTAAAGATCCTCAAAGTGGGGGCAGTGGGATGGCTCAACAGGCAAGGGCACTTGGCTCCAAGCACGATGACCTGAGAACCACACGGTGAAGGCGAGATCTGCACGTTCTCGGTGATCTCTTGCCTCCATATGTACATAAACACACATGCATGTGCACGCACACATGCATGCACACACACATGCACATACACACATGCATGCACACACATGCACATACACACATGCATGCACACACACGCATGCACACATGTGCATGCACATACACATACACACATGCACATGTACACACATTCATGCACACACATATGTGCACACACACATGCACACACATACACTAAATAGATAGATCCATTGATGGATAGGTTTAAAATAATTTTTGAAGACCATCTGAGAGCCACCATCTCTTCACAGCGAGGACCTTCTCTCCCCTCAGAGGAGGGGGGAGTCCTTACTGTTCCAAGGAGCAGCAGACCTAATGGGTCTTCTCTCCTTCAGGAGACACTGCAGCTACGGTGTGCTGCCTCAAAGGAGAGGAACTGGGTTAGGGGACTGGATCCTAGACTAAGAAGATCTGGGGTTAGAAAGGCTTTCCAAGCTGGGGCGGTGGTGGCGTACGCTTTTAATCCCAGCACTCAGGAGGCAGAGGCAGGAGGATCGATGTGAGTTCGAGGCCAGCCTGGTCTACAAAGTGAGTCCAGGAGAGCTAAGGCTACACAGAGAAACCCTGTCTCAAGGGGGGGGAGGGGAGGAAGAAAGAAAGAAAAAAAGAAAAAGAAAAAAGAAAGGCTTTCCAAGCCTGGGGGTATAGTATTTACCCAGCATTCATGAAGGCCTGGGTTCAGCTCCCGGTCACACTAAACCCAGTGTGGTAGCACACACCTGTAACCCAGCACTGAAAAGGTGGGAACTTTGAGAGGCTTTGAAACTCCTAGTCATCCTCGGCTACATAAGGAGTTGTAGGGAAGCCTAAGACATAGGGAACATGGTGGAGCCTGGTCCACCCTCAGTCCCACCAGTCACAGAAAACATTGCTTGTGCAGGACAATTCCAGAGTTCCACACCAGAGAACTAAAACTTATTTCCATCTTTTGAGTCAGCGTCTTTTGTAGCCTCGGCTGGTCTTGGATACCAATCCTCTCACCTTCCTCCACCTCCCTAGTGAAACACCCACCTGCTCTCCTGAATTTGTATTAAATGTATGTCTCAGGCTGAAATCACTGGAGCAAGGGATCCAGAAACTTCTTTGCCCACATCTGTAAGTAAAGAGTGCATCTGATGCCTAGCTTACCAGGTAAGCATCTCACTGGGGCATCTACTATTACTGGGCAACAGGCTTTCCTTCTTAGCTTTGGCCTCTAGAGGAGAGTGGCTTGGGGATGGTAGCCCAAGCTAATAAATAATTTACTGAGGAAACACGGAATTGCCCCCTCCTGTGCCTATGCCTTTGGCCTCTAAATATGAGATCTTTAAACTCATTCCCAGATCTCCTACTCACTTCTCTCTCCACCCCCTTCACAAACACACACTCAAATATTGGCTACAAAACAAATTTAAATGTATAAGGACAAACCTCATACATTTTGCTCCACCTGCAACCCTTATCCCCTCACCCCCCAAATTTTTTTTCTCTCCTGAGCCTCAGCTTTTTCCTTCTTGGAAAAAAAAAAAAAAGCGAAGAAGAAGGAATTTTCAATAGTCCCACTTGTCAAGCGAAGACCATCTTTTAACCTTCAACAGCAGCGAAAGCCGTGTGAACTCTCGGTGAACCAAGATTGAAGTCATAAATCACGCGTACAAAGGCGGCTGCGGAGGCTGGCGCGGGCTGCTGCACCTTTAACGCTTTCTGGGGCTGACAGGCGGCGGCCCAGCTAAAGTTCACAGCGCCTGGGGAGGGCCCGCCTCGCCCCCTCCCCCCGCACGGGCCCGGCCCGACCCGCCGGGTCTGTCCGGTCGGTCGGTCGGTCGGCCCGGCCAGCGCCCAGGGCCACACTGCACCGCCGAAGGGAGACCAGCCAGGCCACACATCCCCTCCCCCTCTGCAGTATTTAAATAGGCAAACCGAACCACGCGAACACAATAATTTAGCTTGTTTTGTCTTTGGTGTTTTCTACTGGACCCCAAGAGATGGACCTTCCACTCCGCGGCCCTCCCTCTAGAACCAGCATCCTCCATCTCTGTCTACGCAGGCCCAATTATCCAGATCCTTGGGGTTCCAAGACAGCCTGTGTCACTGGAACTAGCAACACCTGGCTGAATCACGCCATGCAATTAGATTTCCTTGTGGCTTTGCGTTTTCCTTCTTACTCGTTATCCATTTTTTTTTTTTTTTTTAAAGAGGGCAGCGATTAGCCGCCTGACTGGGCGGAGTAGCCGGGGAGGGGAAGTAAAAGCGCGTAAGGACGCTACGCTATGTTCAACCCCCTGGAGAAACCACCAGGCTCCGCTGTGCCAAGACACCCTTACTTTTCCTCGGCCCCCAACCTCCTCCCCGGATCGTTTTTTAACCCCCTTCTCCTCCCACTGTCCTGTCTTAGGTTTAATTAAAGTTCAGCAACTCCACGCTAGCTTCTCAAATTTCTTCCAGAAATCGGAAACCAGACGGCCGGCCGGCTGGCCCGGAGATCGAGGGCTGAGCAGCCTCTCTTCCACCTCCCTGTGCTCGACAAGGCCCGCCGCTCTGCCGCAGGTGTGCAGCCGGTTGGCATGGGGACCAGAACCACCGCCCAACCTGGGCCGGACCTCCGGGTTGGCTGCACAAACTTTGGAGGTGGGCACACCCTGACCCAGGCACCTTGCTCCCCCAAAACCCTGGCTGACTGATCTGATATGACAAAAGCCCGTGATGGATTTGGTATATGTTAATTCACAATGCCCTTTCCTCCAGAATTTAACTATAAGTTAATACACACCGGAAACCACGCGCGTACACGCTGTTAATGGGCTTAGGTATTAGCGAGTCCTAACGATGCATACAAATGTGCTCTGCGCTCTGTAGGCCCCTCAAGATTTATGGGCCTTGAGCTCTCTGAAGCTGTAAACAAGGAGAAAAAAAAGAGAAAGCGAGAGAGACTAGGGGAAAGAGACCGAGGCCTGTCGCCCCTCCAGATTGTGGGAAAGAAGGGATTCTTAGGTATTTTTCCTTTGCTTTACAAGCTTGGTTCTTGTGGAATTTGGCACCAGTCTGGGGATGGCGTTCGGCCTGAATGCTGCAAGCGCGGGCAGCAGCGTGTTGTTTGCGCTGGTGCCGGAGGAGGCCTGACTCCCTTGAATTGTTATGCAGGGACTTTAAGGAAACAGGCTTTCGTGGGTGCACCGTTAGGTGTGTGTGCCCCACGTGTGTGTGTGTGTGTGTGTGTGTGTGTGTGTGTGTGTCCGTGCGGTGGTTGCCCACTCTCTCTAGGCCAGGCTACAGTTCCCTAACCCCAGTGAAGAAACCTTTAACAATCATAATAACAATAAATAACACAATAAAAACAGTAATTAACAGCCTCTCTTTAGCAGGAGCGCAATAAAATACCAAAGGGGATGCTTTGAGATGGGGGCAGGGGAAGAGAGGAATCACCACCACAGACTCTGAAGGGAAAGTCAGGAAACACAGAAAGTTAGTTTCTAGAAATGCTCTGGAGGGCCTGGGGTTGGACCCCCTTTCTCCAGTCAGGGTCATCTTGCCAGAAAACAGGAGGAAGATCTAGAGGCCACTCGTTTCTGCTTCCCCCCCTTTTTGTTTTTGTTTTTGTTTCTTTCTCTAGCTTGCTTTGTGCAACCAGAAAGGGGACCCTCACACACACGTGGGTGGTTAGTGGGTTTGGGGACTCTCTGGGAGCCCCTGCTCTTAAGAGGAGGCCAAACGTGCTGGGTCAATGTGAGGGGCAGAGATGGATGAGGCGTTAGCCGTTAGCCGAAGTCGGTGGGGCCGCTGGGACGCAGAGGAACTGGGGAAGAGCAGCCGAGAGGGAAACAGAAAAAAATGTTTATGGCCGGCGGGGACTGGGAAGAGCCGCGGCGCGAGGCTGGAGCTCCTGCAGGCGGCTCCCCCGGAAAGTTCCATTCCTAGAGCCGTTTTAAAAGTAGGGAGAGCTGAGGAACCTTGATTTTTTTTGTTGTTGTTGTTCTTTTTCCGAACTTGGAGCCAAGCGATGTCCATAAAGGAAGCGAAGAGCGGCCCGGATTCCTGCAATGTCTACCTCATTCTCTCCAGGTACAGCTTTCTTATCATTTTAGTAATTAATTAATTAAAGGAAAGTGGGCGTCAGAGGGTGTAGGGATACGAAATTAGCGGGTGAAAAAAAAAAAACCGCCCCATAGTTTCGGGTCTAACGAAAAGCAACTGTGCTGAGAAAAACAGATCAAAAGGAAAAAATATAACAAAACACACTAGCCAACTTTTAAAAGAGAGAAAAAGAAAAGATTAAAAAAAAAAGGAAAAAAAAAGCCTTAACCAGCGAGCAGGAGAACTTCTCAAAGAATGGAGTCACAAGCTTGCCCAGAGGCTTGGATTCTTTTTCGACAGCGGATGACCCATTTGGTTTGAAAGGAACCGGAGCAATCTACTGAGTCACACGTAGAGACTGAAGAATCATTCCTGCCTTCCTCGCATATTTGAGCAGCACAAGGTGGAAGACCCTGGGATGATAATCAGTCCTACAAAATAGCAATGGGGCAAAATAAAACAAAACAGGTCGAAGCCAGAGCTCTGCGGCGCGCGCGGGGCCGCGGAGCTCAGAGGAAGGCCCAGGTCTCGAATCTCAGGCAGCTGCTGCCGAGCGGGCGGGCGGGCGGGCGGACAGGCAAGGATGGAGCCTGCACCGCTCACACCTCAACTTGAGCGACCCTTAGGCTCCGTGAGCTTGGGAGCTCACTGAATTCCCTAATGAAAGGCTTTGGGGTCCAAGGGATGGCTAAAGGACTCAAGCCAGCTTTTCGTTTTTTTCTTTTGTTTTTCTATTTTTTCTCTTAGGCCTCTCCACCTGCCCTAGAGACTGATCCAGAGGCTTCTGTTCCCTGGAGCCGCCACTACCTCGCACTCACTCCTGCTCCCCACAGTCCAGAGACTTCTGACCCTCCATGGCGAAGGGGTGAGGATACTATTACCCCAGCACTTTAGCCCCCTTCCCTGCGTGGTGTGACTCTGCAGCTCGGAGCCATGTTTACATTCTAGTTCATGGGTCCGTTCACATCTGGAGAGTTTATTTATAACTCCCACTGTAACTCTCTCTGTTCGGAGGCACCGGTGGCTGTATTGACTGACAGACGGGATGTCTACAAAATATTGCTCTATCTTTAACCATACCTAAATGTGCTGTAGCTGTAGTTACAGATTTATGCTTGAGGAAAATATAATTATTTCCATTGTATTTGTGCATACACAACAGTTACAGAAGCAGATTTATATACGGAAAAAATATATGACTCTCTTACAGCCATCCAGCTTTATGGACATTTGATATCCTGACAGATTTATATCTCTGAGCAGCTATATAGATAAATGTATATTGTTAGAATTATGTATCAAGAGATATATACTTATTGATTGTGATACACAGTAGTTAAAGCATCCACTTAGAGCCGTATATGGCTGTGGGGATATTTCTGTATTATTATCACTATATATAGGCATGTCTATTTATAACAACATAGTTATAAAAATAGACATAAGTAATTATAGTCCTATACGTACACAGTGCTATCTCTGTCTGGACTCTAGAGTTATAGACTTTTTTTTTTTAAACACAACTCTGTAGAGATATGTGTATGTATATGAGACGTAATTATCTCATGATGTGTGTGTGTGTTGGGACTTAGGCCAGTCTATCTCTGAACGGGCATATTTATGTGTAGAGGTTGGAGAGACTTGTTTGCTGAGATAACTGAAGAAGACGGACTAGAAAGCCAGGGAACTAGCTAGTAGGGTTCTTTCCTGAGGGAGGTTGGAGTTCTAAAAGGGTCAACAGCCTAGAAGTGCCAAGGAAGACAGGAATGGAGGGTGATAGGGGCTGGGCTGAAACAGTCCGAGGTAAAAGAGACAAACGCCACCAAAAGCTGCACGGTGAGGGAATGTCATGGGCTGAGGCTTATGAGAGGGGGCAGGCGAACATCCGACCTCCCCACCCAGTGTCTCAGTAACCCCAGGAGCAGGGAGCCCCTTTGCCCGCACCCCCACCCCCGCTGCTACACTAAAGAGTAGCCACTGTCTTGCCTCTCTGCTTCAGAGCCCTTCTTTTGAATTTTATTTTTTTTTGGGGGGGTGTCAAATCTTGGCCTTAAAAAGTGTGGGGAGGCACTGTTTCAGAAGGAAGTCCCCACCACACACCCCTAATTTCTATCAACAAAACACTAGAGGTCTAGGAAAGCCTAGTGAAAGGCAACCTACTCTGCTTTCACCTGGGTCTCCTGCGCCATGGGAGCCCCATAATTCTAGGGGTGAACATTCCAGTGGTGGGCTCGCTCCGATGGGTCTGGAGAAGGCCCTCCATATCTCCTGCCCCACACCCCCTGGCTTCAGCTGACTAATTCTGCTCAGCCTCTCCTTCTCTGTCCTTATTTGCATTGAGGCCCTCTCTTCTGGGGACAGAGAGTTCTCCAGCTTCCTAACAGCCCTGCTGTTGGTCCTTTGGGGGAAGACTTTGGTTTGGAGATGTAAAGGGCTTTTGATCTAAGCCTCTAGAGCTCACCTTTTTCACTCACATGGTCACATGGGCACCGCTGTCCTGCCAACCTCCTTCCAGGCACCACTGAGTCAAGATTCCACAACTCTCTTCCCCTGCCTCCAGCTAACCCAAGGGGAAAGGACACACACACACCTCGAGAGCTGAGCTACAGACTTCTTCCCCAAAGGTGTGAAAGGAGTCTTCCCTGAACTAAGGATAGCCAGTCTTGCCTCCAAAACCTCTAGGATGCTGGGAAGGGAGTGGACCTCCCTGGGCTGGGGTTAAGCACCACACACCAACCTCAGTAACAACTCTGCCCACAGGACTGGGAGCTGGTCCAAGGCAAACCTGACGTCTGTTGCTGGCAGAGTTCTTGTTTAAAAAAAAAAAAAGAAAAGAAAAAAACGTGCTCGCATTGAACAGAATGTGTTCCACCCAAGAGCCCCGTCATCGCTCCCCACCCCACTGTGGCCATGCTGGAAGCAGCCTAGTTAGGCTGGTTCTGGAGGTTAGTAGTGGGTTGCTTGTGAGAGAGAGAGGCCCAAGCCTGAGATCAGGCATGAGGCATCCAGAGCCAGGAAACTGGGTTACCAAGGCAAGCCGCGGTCTCCCCAATGCTCCTTTCCTCTAAACCTCTGGCTCCTGGCTCCCCTGATGCCTAGATGCATAAAATATAAATCTGAACAAGCAAGACATAGGCTGGGGACGGAACTGCCTGTCCTGAGGGGCTCAGTGGGGGGGGGGGCCACTGCTGATCCATTAAGAAATACACAAATACAGCAAAATAAATCAGTACAAGACAGGCCGGCTAAGGAAAGGCCTTGCTTTATGCCTCAGCACTGCTCCAAGGATATGGAGCATATCAGGTATATTGTTTTAATATATTAGTAGTTAAATGATGTTTTTTTTTTTTTTGTAGATTAAAGAGCTCACTTTTTGATGCAGAAATGTCTTTTAATTGTATCATTTCACATACTTGATTTTTGACAAGGTTGTCGTTTCTTTTTTCCTTTTTGTTTCTGCAAAATTGTCCCTTCTGAGCCACTATCGGTGAGTAGAAAGAGATGGGTAGTGTTGGCCCACCTAGTGAAGGGCCAGCTTTCACCTCTCCCGCCACAGGCTCAGGGCTCAGAGCGTGGGAGGGCTCTCCTTAAAGGCCCTTAAAGCCACCTTCCCTGTGCTTAAAGGAAGGGCTGAGGGCCTGGAAGGGGTCCTGGATCCCACTTTCAAAGATGCAAGCCTGAGTCTCCAGCCCTCCCCACCCAATCCTCCTCTGGCCTGTGTTGCTAGAACCCTGCCCCCTCCTCCCCCCCAGGAAAAGGGAAAGCTAGCTTTTCATAATGAATACAGGGAGGGAGAAAACCAAAAGACCACAGTTGTGTGTTTGTCTGGGAATCCCAGGATGGGGTGGGTGTAAACATTAGGGTGAGTGTAAGCTCAACTGTAAACAGCGGAACTCTGAAGCTCTGATAAGGACTGCCCCCCCAGCCTGAGGGCCAGATGCCAAGAGAGGTGGCCTTGTTATTGAATCCAGAGAGTCCTGGGCCCCTTCACCTGGGCCTGAAGTGGCTATTAACTGTATCTGGGCCCCAGAACTCTTTAGGAAGCTGACGAAAATAATTAGTCTCTCTCACTAGTAAAACGCACATGCACACGGTGTCCTTGGCAGCGGCTGCTATAATAGGAAGCCCTAGGAGCTGTGGCCTCTAGGTTGAGAAATTCCCTTTCTTTCTGTAACTCCCCCCCCCGCCCCCCTCCACACACATCTGCCTGCCTCTGCTTGGGGAGTGGTGTCAACACCAGAGTTTAGCCTGTCACTCTTGGCAGGACCTTCCTTCTCTCTTCCTTACTATAGCAGGCACCTGGCAGAGGCCTTGCAGGTTTCTGTGGCTCCAGAGCAGCTCCTAGAGCAACAAGGAGAGCAGCTGTCCGCAGAGGACGGGTCTATACGGTCCAATTACTCAACAGATCCCTGAGGTGGAGGAGTGCCTGGGGGCATATTGGCAGCAGTGGCGGGCCTGGCTGTAGGGGGAATCAATTCCCACCCCTGGTGGAAACTCTGATGCCAGGGGCAAGTTGCAATTGCTATAATAATAGTCATAATAATAACAATAATAATTTATTTAGCATATCATTAGATGTGTATTTACTGTTTTCCCTCTGCTTTTCTCACAAGTGTCTCCTAAGGAATTCTCACAACACCCAGGGGAACCAATAATAAGCTAATTACCACCTTTCAGCTCAGCTCCTTCTCTTCCCATCCACAAAGTTACCCTCTCAGAGCATTTACCAAACTCCCTCTCACGGGTTTGTTTTTTGTTTTTTGTTTTTTTAAACCTGACTAACACATTCTTTCCCCTGTTCCCACTTCCTCTCTCCTATTCCTGGTTTCACTCCCACAGTTCTGGAGAAAGGGCTGGGAAGGGGAGTGGCTGAGGCCCAGAGACATCCATTTTTCTGTGGCTGTTGTGTTAATATCCCCCCCCCCCCCCCCCCCCGTATTGCAACAGTGTTTGGGAGAAGTAACAATTCCTCACCCCTCTGGCTTGTGCTGCTATGACTTGAAAGGGCAGGCCAGGTAGAGGCCAGAGCCAGTCTTGCAAAGGAAACATCCACTAAGTGCCTTTCAGTGTTTAGATCAGACCTCAGATCTGCCTGATGTCACATACCTTCTGGACTCTTATTTGCAAGGGGAAGGCAGGAAAGAGCAGAGGGAAGAAGGGAGCAGGGGGGAGGGAAGAGGAGTGTGTGTGTGTGTGTGTGTGTGTGTGTGTGTGTGTGTGTCTTGTATTTCCTTGCTGGGAATATAAAATAAATATTTTTCCTGAGTATATAATCACAAGAGTTCCCTCGCAATGCTGAGACTCAAACCCAGATTCTCATATATGCTAGACAATTAACTCTACCACTGAGCTCTGTCTCCTTGGTTACACTTTTAGAATATTAATTTCAGAGCATGGTGGCTCATATTTGTCATCCCAGCACTCAGAGGGCTGAGGCAGGAGGATTGTCAAACTTTAAGGCTAGCATGGGCCACAAAGTGGAACCTTATCTCAGCAGCCCCCTGCCACAATAAAACATTAATGTATCTGCACTGTTTGTGTTTTGGTTTTTCGAGACAGGGCCTCTCTGTGTTAGCCCTGGCTGTCCTGGACTCGCTTTGTAGACCAGGCTGGCCTCGAACTCACAGCGATCCGCCTGCCTCTGCCTCCGCCCCCCCCCCAAGTGCTGGGGTTAAAGGCGTGCGCCACCGCCACCCAGCAACGTATTTGCATTATAGAGTGTACATTTATATATTTCCAGAGATTATAATGAAGAGACGGAACAGACACATGCTTTGGGGTGTTGGATTCTGACTGGACTTCGGGGCCAGCTGAGGAGGCCCCTGGGGTCCCAGCGATCTGCAAAGCAGACCCTTTGTTACTCATTTCCTTGAGGAATCAAATCCACCTGCCCTTAAGTCACAGGGAAGTGGACGCCTGGCATTCTAGGTGGGTCCCGGCCTCGCTATTTCCCTAGACCGTCTGCTGCCCATGCCTTCCACTGTGTGCCTCCTGAATAGCGGAAGTCTGTGCTCTGGCCTGTTGGTAGCACCAGTCCTGTTCAAACCGAACTTGCCCTGAGTCGCAGCCTCTTCTCCTCTGGTTAGCAGCCAGGTTAGGAAACCTCCACTAATGTGTTGACACACATTCTTCTGGGCAATTTTTTTTTTTTTTTTTTTTGGCTGAAAGTCCTCAGAAGCCACTGTCCAGGAGGAGGGAAATGGGTACAAATGATGGAGTTTCACACCCATGTATCAGAACCCGTGACACAATTGTTTTAGCTGAAAATAATTTTTTTCACATACTATATTCTCCATGATACAAACGTGAGTGAGGGCAGTGTTTTTTTGCTTTTTCGTTTGTTTGTTTGTTTGTTTGTTTGTTTTTGGTTTTGGTTTTTCCCTTAAACCATAGCCACCCATCTTGTCTGTGGCCTACACCAGTCTTACCCCAGATTCCCAGGTTACATGGAAAGGCACAGGACTTTCTGTTTCCTTAATTACTGGATCTCAAAAGGTTAAAGTACGTTTGCGTTGCCTAAACCCATCCAGGTAAGACGGCTACACATTAGTTGATCAGAGCCTTCTGCTATATTGGACCACAGTGGTCCAATTTATTCTATAATTTATTTCCAAATTACAGATAGTGTCCTTCAGCTCCCTCAACGTTTATGACTATGATAGTTTCCATTTACAAAGACTGCTATTTGCAAGATGCCTTATGCTGTATTTGATGAAGAAATATAATCTCAGGAGGTAAATTCACCTGCTTAAAGGTCACATAGTGGGACTTGAACCCTGGTAGTAGCTTCCCTATTACTGTGTTTCAACACTTCCACATGGATTACATAAAATGGCAGTAGTTATGGGAACGCAATAGATTTTTTGGGGAGGGGGGTCCAAAAATAGTTTTACATCCTATGAGCGTGTTCACCTTATTTTTGGCTTTTGAGTCAACGTTTCTCTGTGTCGCCCTGGCTGTCCTGACACCCCCTTTGTAGACCAGGCTGGCCTCAAACTTAGAGATTCCCCTGCCTCTGTCTCCCGAGTGCTGGGATTAAAGTGTGCACCACCCTACTTAGCTTCAGGAAGTGTTTCTGCACTGGCCTCTCCAGTGACTGCCCCCACGTATACCACGGAGCTCTGCTTCCCTGAATTCAGCTTTACCACAGCCCATGTCATTTTCCAGTCTGATCAACCACTTTGAACCCACCCCTTCCTCAGACATAGCATACACCCATAATTGCAGGCATATGTTTTCTCAGGGAACCCCTGACTTCCCACCACCTCCTCCAAGCTCAGCTTCCCCACAAGGGTCAGCTGGCGAAACGGAAGGGCTAGCAATTGATCATCCCCCAGAACTCCCCCAGCACTACTTTTCGGACTCTATCCTTGTTTGATAAACTATCCCGGTGGTGCAGTTCTATTTTAAAGATGTGGTCTGCAGAGAGCTGTACTTAACACCATGTGCTCTAATGGTGGAACTTAAGGCATTTCGGCAGCAGGGTAATTGGGGAGGGGGAAACAGAGCTTTCCCAGAGGCTAAAACTGCATCACTCATAAGGCTGATCCTGTATCTCATTATCCACGCACTCCAGATGAAAGCAACAAAATTGGATCCCTTTATTCTCATATTTGAAGCTAAGCAGATAGTGAGCTGCTTTTTTTTTTTTGTCTTCAACTGACTTTGCTGGCATCACAGAAACACACTGGGCCCCCAGCTGCCCACCCCATCTCTCCCCTCTCCCCAGTGAGCAGGGTCCTCAAGGGAAACAGCTCCCCACGGTGTGTCTGCAGGGGCCCTGTGGAAAAGGTTGAGTCGTCAAATGAGGAGACACCGCAGCAAACACCCTACTCCCCCACCCCCCACCAACTCTGGAATGAAGATGGAGAGTTTTCTGTGCCTGGTTTGGTTCACAGAGACACATAGTCCATCATTTGATTTGCTACAAAGTATTCCTTCTCCCTGCCCCCCAGCATCCTCCATCCAGCCTTTGCTTAAATCTCAGAGCTGGGAGGATCTCTGTGCTGCCTAATCAAAGCGCCTTACTTTGAAGGCAGGGAAACTGAGGCTCAGAGCGGGACCACCATTCAGGCTCTCTGGTTCCGGTAAGTTCTCTCCAAAGCTCTCCCTTAAAGGTGGTTTTCTTTATTCTTCAGCTGGATAGCTTCCAAAGACTCAAACTTGATCTCCAATGGCTGAGGAACTGGCACATCCTAAGTCAGTGGGTCCTTATTCCTGGTTGTGTCCACTTTAGGGCACATGCTACATCGTCACACATGGTTCTCTATAACCACGTGATTTCTGTGGCCACTTCCCTACTGTGTCTGCCCCACCTTACAAAGTCTCTTTCCTAGAGCCAGCTTAGGGTTCCAGGGTCGAGGAGTGAGGGCAGCCCTCCCCCCATCCCCCACAGGGTTTCTCTGTGTAGCCTTGACTGTCCTGGACTCACTTGTAGACCAGCCTGGCCTCGAACTCATAGGGATCCACCTGCCTCTGCCTCCCAAATGCTGGGATTAAATGCCTGCGCCGCCACTGCCCAGCTTTGAGGGCAGCTCTTATGCCCACCTCCACCCCCGACTGAGAAGATAGAATAAGACTCTTGCCCGGCTCTGGATGCAGCCAGCCTGTCCAGCAACCTGGAGGCAGGTGATAGGGCTGAGCTCAGCACGGGGCACTCTGGTCACATTCTGGAGAGAACTTGTCAGACGTGACAGTTGCCAGATACCTGGCTTCTCTGAGCATCTCAGGCAGGGTTCTCACTGAGTTTATTTCAGTCAAATGAGTCTAGTTTTAAATACCTGCCTATGGGTTGGAGAGGTGGCTCGGTGGTTAAGAGTTCTTGTTGGGACAACGGAGGAGTTCAGTTCCCAGCACTCACATGCTGATTTCCAGCCACCCTTAACTCCAGTCCCAGGGGAACCAACAATCTCTCTTGAACTCTATGGGTACACAAGTCTGTACACAGTGCACATTTATACATGCAGGCAAAACACTCACACGCATAAAAAATTAAATAGTTCTAAGAAAAAAAATTCCTGTATAGCCACAGGGCTTTTCTCCTGGTTTGCTCTGCCTTCCCCTAGGCCTTGGCAGAAAGAAATGCTTTTCAGTCTCTTGTTGACTCTAAAGGTGTTTGGAACTCCATTTGGATTTCCTATCTGCAAAGTTATTTGGTAGTCTGAAGCAGGAAGATTCACAATTCAAGCTTTGCATCAACTACACAGTGAGTTCAAAGCTGGTCTGAGCAATTAGTAAAACACCTTTCTCACTCCTGTCTCAAATAGTAAGAAGAAACATGACTGGGGCTGGAGAGATGGCTCAGAGGTTAAGAGCACTGGCTGCTCTTCCAGAGGTCCTGAGTTAATTCCCAGCAACCACATGGTGGCTCACAACCATCTACAATGGGATCTGATGTCCTCTTCTGGTGTGCAGGTGTACATGCAGGCTGAACACTATATACGTAATAAATAAATAAATCTTTTAAGAAAAGAAGAAGAAGAAGAAACATGGCTGTGGGTTAGTACAGAGCATTTGCCTAGCTTGCACAGGCCCTAGGTCCAATTTCTAGCACCAGAAAGAAAAATAAAAATTTTACATTATTATTATTATTGTTATTTTAAAGACAGGGTCTCTCTATTATGCAGCTCTGGCTGTCCTTGAGCACACTATGTAGACCAGGTTGACCTCAAGTTCATAGAGATCCACCTGCCTCTGCCTTCCAAGTGCTGGGGCTAAAGGCTCACACCACTACACTCGGCTCAATTTAAAAAATAATAAATGAAGAAACAACTTTCTCAGCACTAGGAAGCAAAAAAGAATTGACTAAGCAGAAGCCAGTTCACCTGATTTCTCAGTCTGATGTGGGCCCGCTGACATCGTGGCTGGAAGTCCAAGGCTGGGGTCAGTTATGGGCTCAGCCTCAACATTCAAAAATTAAAAAAAAAAAAGCCCTTCAAATTTCATACATTGAGTTTCTAATTTCTAGTGCTTCCAAATGTGACTGTGGTTTGTAAGGAGGTCATCGGTTTCAAATGTGAATCTGAAGGTAGACTCCCTACATCCAGGATGAACTGTGTCCCTTTTAGAAGAGGCAACTGTCTGATGTCTGAAGGACATGCCAGTCACCTCTAATCCAAGTAAAGGGGCCTTAGGAGACACCAACACAGCTAACCCCTTGGTTTTGGGCTTCAAGCCAGCAGGACTTGAGAAATGACATTTCTGCTATTCAGGTCCCTCAGCCTGTGGTAGACTGTTCAGTAACTCCAACAAACCAACACAGTCTCTAAATGTATCGAAGCCACATGCTTGGTCTGTGCTTTTGAAAGAGTCACTTAAAACTCTCCAAGTTCAGCTGGGCCATGGTGGCGCACGCCTTTAATCCTAGCACTCGGGAGGCAGAGGCAGGCGGATCGCTGTGAGTTCGAGGCCAGCCTGGTCTACAAAGAGAGTCCAGAACAGCCAAGGCTACACAGAGAGACCCTGTCTCAAAAACAGAACAAAAACCCCACAACTCTCCAAGTTCAGCTTCTACATGGTCTCAAAGGCTCTTCCACGCCTTCTGTTCTGTGATGTTAGCCTTGGCCATGGTACATGATCACATACTCACATGATCACAGACATAACCTGTGTCACTGCCTTGTCCTTCCAAATACGAGTCACTGTACAACCTTCCCCTTCCCCACTGCCAGGGGAGGGTCAGATGTTGTTGCTGCATCTCTTAAAAATGGGTTTGAAGGGGCTGGTGAGAGGCCTCAGTGAGGAAAGGGGTGCTCAGTGAGGAAAGGGGTGCTTGCTGCCAAGCCTGATCACCCGAGACTGAGCCCAAGAATCTACGTGATGGAAAGAAAGAACCAACTTCTACAAATTGTCTTCAGACCTACACACACACACACACACACACACACACACACACACACACACATACACACACACGCACACGCACACGCACACACACACACACACACACACACACACACACACACACACACACACACACACACTACAAAAATTGGCTGAAAAGAAACCTTTCAGTTCGTTTGCTGATGCTTAACACAGTGCCACCAGGTCTTACTGGGTGATCTCTCTTCAGTCTGTGGATCTCCTTTTCAGCACTGTCAGATTCTAACCTTTCTGACTCAGAATCACTCTGTGGTCAGGCCAGGCCTGGTCAACCACTGAATCCAGCCGTTCCATCACCCCAAACAACCGTCACAGCCTTACTCAGGCCCAAGTGAAAGTACATCTATAAGATACCAAAATACCCTCGTAGGTCCTCAGTGCAGTGAAAAGTCAGTCTAACCCACAGCAAACACAGGCACAGGTCTCGTGCCTGTGTGCGGCTTGAGTCACTCCTCCCCTTCACCTAGCTGACTCTGTGTTTAGGAGGGTACCACGCGCACATACTCATGGCACCCCATGCCACACATGCCACCGTCATCTCTGCCTCCAGAGAGAGGCCTGAGGGATAAAGAGCATGTACTGCTAAGGACAGAGAGAAGGCCACAGGAAACACAAAAAACAGAAGCACAAATTCAAAAGACTTAGAAACAAAGAAATTATATTCTCTTATGGTCGGGGAAATGCAGTTTGTATTACTCGGTATTCCAGAGAATAGAGACTTTTATGTTGTTGGGAATATCAAAAGAATGTTCTTACATACACCCCTACACACACACACCACACACCACACACACACACACACCACACACATACACACACATACACACTCCACATATACACACACACACTCCACATACACACACACACACACACTCATATACCCCTCAGAATGTAGGTTTGGTAAAAACTTGGCCCACTTAATGATACAGCAGAGAAAAGAGCTTGGCTCCAGTGCGTTTGAATGTTATCAGCTTTTGCGTTTGGTCCCAGGGCTGGTGTGCTTGCACCGTCACATATTCATGTGTAATTGGATGTTCAGGTTTGCATCTCACTGAGGTCGCACTGGTGGGTACGTGTATATTCGCATCAACCTCTCGGC
The DNA here is from genome assembly GCA_907169655.1 of Acomys percivali. Taxonomy (NCBI): domain Eukaryota; kingdom Metazoa; phylum Chordata; class Mammalia; order Rodentia; family Muridae; genus Acomys; species Acomys percivali. Next base: position 125,729,434 of record OU015748.1, on the reverse strand, counting down.
CTTGGCGTGGGTTTGAGTAGGCGAGCTCCCCTATGCCTCCATGCAGTCGCCTTTTGGGTGTTGCTGTGAAGATGCTATTACATGCTATTACACGTAGGGGCCACGAACACCGAGGTGGCTTAAGACACCTCCCAAGCCTTTGGCAAGCCAAGGGAGAAATCTGATGCCAAAGAGAGGTGGGCAGCGCCTCTGCCCGGACCATTGTTGCCTCAGGCCCTGTTTTCTTCCAGTTTGGGATCTGCACTATCTTCCAAGAGCCCTTGTTGGCACCCCTATATCTGAACCCCCAGGGTCTCCTCTCACTCCATTGTTAGTAGACTCAGTGAGGAAAGGGGAGGAGGAGCTGGCAGTTGCCTGGGACTTAAAGATGAAGGTAAACATGGAAATGTCATCCTTTCCCCACTGTTTTCATTTTCTTTTATTGACATTTATCAACTCTAAACATGAGACACAGGGGAGCTAGCTGCTCTGCATTTCTCAGGCCCCTTTTTACTCTTCAAAGCCAAAGAATTTTCCCTTTTAAAAAAATCGACAGCTCGCATAATGATATTGTAGTCCTGTTGCAAAAAATAAAAATAAAAAATATAAAAGCTTTTTACAATCATCACTATGTAGACCAGGCTGGCCTCGAACTCACAGCCATCTGCCTGCCTCTGCCTCCCAAGTGCACCAAAGAAGTGGAGACTCTTACCTGGCAAGGGATTTGCTCTAGGCAGCTGGGAGGCTCGGGGCAAAAGGGCTCTTCTCATTGTGTCCCGCATAGCCATGAGCCTCTGAGCTTCATGCCTCCACAAAGTGCACAACATAAACACCTACCAGATTAACAAAAAGGACTGAGCCTGCGTCTGCTCACACGCCCATGTGGGGCTTACCTAAGCAGGTATATGGACTTCTGAGGGGTCCACAGATATGGTTGCCTGAGTGGAACACTTGTAGGCCACTTAAGCGGAAAAGGTATCTCAAACATGATGGACGAGAAAAGCAATGGAAATCAGATTGCTATCCCCAAGTGAACTCGCTCTGTATGCTCGTTCGAAAAGCTAGGCTTTCTGTGTAATGTTGTTAAGAATATGCCAGTAGTGAGCCTGGGAGAAAGAAGTACCCTGAGTTCAGCCATATCAGCCTGGGACCTTTGTGAGGATGGAAAAAAAAAAAAATTTGCAAACTGGTGCCCTGTAACTCAGCAGAGCTGTAACTTAGCATGCAGAGGGAAGAGACATATTTCTCTCTTTTCATAGATCTATTAAACAACAAACAAACAAACAAAAAACAAAAACCCAAACACCACATACTTTCATAAACGGTTTGCACGCCGCACCGGTTTGCCTTTCGGAGACATTCTAAGCCACATGTCTCTACAGAAAGGGCTGTGCTGAGGTGAGCACGAATCTAGAGCCGGAGAACTGGAGTTATAATCTGCTCCAGCATCTGCTAACTCTAAGTCACATTGCTCTCCTTCATCTCAGCTTCTCCTTCTGAGAAACAAGATGGATATTAATCGTTGAGCCTCCTTAACTCAGACAAGCCCGAGCGTGCGAAGGCTGTGTTACCCACTGATTTATATTTTACTCTATATGGTTCTATTAAAAATAATGAAAAGTGCATTGTGCTTTGCACACTAGCTACCTCCTATGCATCTCTGTGTCTACCTAGGTAATTCTGCGAACTAGAAAAATGTAGAAACATCGCTAAAATAGCTCAAACTGGATACCATATAGCATAATGAAATGGTGTTGAGTTTGAAAGTTCGAAGCATCACTAAAGGACACAAAGACGTCCGACATAATTGTTACAGTGTACAGGCATCCCTGAGTGTCCCAGGGGCTCTGTGTGGAGCTCTGTAGCGTTCTCACACCCCTATCTGTACTAGGCTGTGTGTCTCAGCTACTTCCACCAAACGGATGTGCAGAAACGTGAGAGGACAACATTATGACACTACATTGTTTCTGTCCTAGAAAATGGTCGTTTTTTTCCATTAAAAGTTTGTTGGGTGTAAATATTATTTTAGAAAAATATAATCTATATTAATAATAGACTTATTGAAATTCTTGTTTGTTTTTGTTTGTTTGTTTTTGGGGGGCAGGGTTTCTTTGTGTAGCCCCGGCTGTCCTGAAGCTCACAGCTAGCCTCGACCTCAGAGATCTGCCTGCCTCTGCTTCCCAAGTGCTGGGATTAAAGGAGTGTACCACTACCACCTAGAGGTCCTTGAAATTCTTTACACACACACACACACACACACACACACACACGTGCACACACTCACACACACGTGTGCACACACACACGTGCATGCACACACTTCTTAGAGACGGTCTCCTCTAGGCCAGGCTGATCTCGACTTCACTGTGTAACTGAGGAGGTTAACACTTCTGGTCTTCCTGCCTCCACTTTCTGAGTGCTGGGTCTCTGGGCGGGCATTACCACGCCTGTGTTATGTCCTGCTAGAGACTGAACGCAAGGCCTCATGCGTGGTTGGGCAGTGCTCTAGCAGAGCTGAGCTACATCTTCAGCCTAAATGTCTTCTAACTTGTAAGACCGCGCCAAATGTTGGGTCCAGACGTCGAGAACTACCGGGCCAAGGAGGATGAGAACCCGCCAAGGCAAAGGCAGAGGAGAAGGCAAAGCCCAAAGTATTCTAGGTCCTTCCAGTCAAGGCTCCCATGGCCTCACCGTGGCTGCTTGGACAAACTGTCTCACTTTAGCAGTCAGACTCTACATCCATCATAAGCAAGTAAATGGAACAGTTCTGAGCATCCAGTCAGAGGTCAGGCAAGTCCAAGTGGATTCTGGGCCCTCCCGGTGCCCAGAATCTTGGTCTCCTGGGGCTTGCTTACCCTACCCCCACCCCTGTCCCCTCATGCTCCAAACTCACTTTGTAGACCAGGCTGGCCTCAAACTCACAGAGATCTGCCTGCCTCTGCCACCCAAGGGCTGAGATGAAAAGTCTGCGCCACCAAGCCTCGTTTCAGTGTCTCTCTTGTTAAAGGGAAATGTAATAACTGTCTTACCATGTTAAGGCTTAAATGAAATAATGAATCTAATCCAGTGCCTAGTCCATAGCAACTACTTGTTAACAGGAACAACAGACGACGCCCCTGAACAGTTTCTCGAGCATTAATCTATTGGTTCCCTACAACACCATAAATAAGGCAGCTAACAGGACTAGCACAAAGTTATCTGATGCTCACCGTGTGGCTGTGGTGGAGACGGGTTTTAAGGCCTGACCCAGGGGTATAATGTGTAGATTGGAGGGCTAAATGAACATTTTTTAAAATTTTAATTTAATTTTAACATTGAAGCAAGTGAGGCAGGTAAGGGTTCTGCCTCCTTTGACTCCTGCCTCCTTCCTCTTAGCCACCCCACGCCTAGTCAGAGTCCTCAGGCCTAGTCAGAGTCCTCAGCATACAGGCAACACAAGCCTCTGGTACCAGGAACATCAGTGGCAAGTGAAAGAATTAACTTCCTAGGTGCCCGGCTTAGATGCTATTCTGTGTCACTTGTGGCTTCTGCACGCATATACACACAGACATACGCTGCCTTCAGCAAAGTTAGCTACACGTGAATAAATGAACAGAGATATTTTGGGTTTTGCATGTGTGTGTGTCCCACGTTTGAAGGTGTGCCCGTACATGAAAATGTGTGCCGGGAGAAAGGACCATGGGATGATTAACCAGACAAGACTCTCTCCACTCTCATCCCTCCAGGACAGCAAAGACACTTTAGCCATCAAGGTCTGCCATGCTCCCACGCATGTGCGTGCATGTGTGCACATGTGTCTTGGTAGGCAGTTCAGCTGCCTTTTGTCACCATGGAAACTGAGGGGTAAGCCACTGGGAGCACAAATCTGAGGCTCTTGACCAATTGCTGCTCTTCTAGGATAAGGAAGCCAAGACCCCAGCAGGGCTGGACCTCAGGGCAGGGCATGGGGGGGGGGGAGTTCCTTAGGCATTAGGATCAGGAACTTCCAATTATTCTATTTAGAGGTCCTGAGGCCCTAAAGCTGACTTTGCTGGAGGCAGCTCTATCCAGCAGTGCTCAAAGAGCTTGCACCTGAGTTATCCAGTCCTACACACAACTAAACTGACCAAGAGAGAAGAGACTGGTATCGCCTACCTGACTGGGACTACCACCATGATCTCCTCCAGACTTGTGAGGTCAAGTGTTCTCTGAGGCTACATGTCAGGAAGGACGATGTAACGCAGTCGTCTTAAAATACTTTTTTTTTTTTTTTTTTGGAAATCGTTCTGGAGGACAGAGAAGAGAGGCCAGCAGTGCCTCGGCTGCTCCACTTTAAGACGGGGAGAGTTCTGAGCGGGACTAGGGCCCTTCTAATTCTGAAGGAAAATAACTTTGAGGAAAAGGGAAGGGATGAAGAGGAAATAATTAGGAGGAAGAAAGAACTGTGATTTGAAGAAGGGCAGGAAGAAATGCACGGGCAGGTAGAGAGGTTAGAAAGGCCACGTCCTGTTGTCTGTCTAGGGCCAGGATGTGAAGAAATGTCCAAGCCTCAGCTCACAAAGCCCAGCAGAGAACAAGCTAACAGCCCAGGCCCAAACGCTTCCAGCCAGAGTTCCTAGGTTTCACCTCAACTTAGTGAATAGCTGTTCTCAGTTGGATTGGGTCTTGACAGACCAAGACTTAGACTGTACACACCCAGGACTCTCTAACTGGAAGAGTGGAGGAGGCACACGTTCTGGACTCAGGGTGTCTGGATACTAATGTGTCAGAGCCTTTTGTAACTGCCTGGGGTGGGGGGGGAGAAAGGAGAGTGGGGGGAGGGGCAGACAGGAACAGATGCTTCCAGATCTAAAGAAACAATTTGGGGAAGGGGGTGGAGAGGATCAAAGAGAAGAGGAGGCGGGGAGGGAGGGAGGGGAGAAGAGAGAAGAACAAAGGTGCGGTGGAGATCGGAGGCTCTGCCTCGGCGGCCCAGGGCAGGCGCAGAGATAAAGGGGGATCTGGTGGGATGGCTGAGCCAACATCTGCCCTGCTAATAAAACCTTGTCCTCTTTGCTGCTGGCCAAGGGACAACTCTAGAGTGGTCAGATCCGGTTAGAGGTGGCCAAGCCTGGAGGCCTATCCCAGGAACCTTTGAACCTCAGCTGTCCCTTCCAAACTGTCACCTTTTGTCACTCCTTCCTCTGGTTTCACAGTTGGGGGTTAGGGTTCCTAGAAGAGAAGCCGGGTCTGGCGATTATCTCAGAGGATTATTGCAGGAAAGAAGTAAAAACAAAACAAAACAAAACAAAAAACCAACAACAACAACAACGCAGAGAAGGGTAGAAAGCAAGTGCAGAAGGTGGCAGACGTGACAGTTAAGAAAAGACAGAACTGGAGGAAGCAGGGTGCAGTCATATTCCAAAACGTTTAGAAACCCTCTGAGACTGAGCCCCATTCCCTCTCCCCCACACTGTAGGAGGTTCCCACCACACCTGACAGGCCCAGGTGGGGAAAGCACACCCAGATCACAGATCGGCCATACCTCTCCCATTTCCCATCTTCCCAGCTAGAACCCAAACCCCAGTCTGTAATCTTAACTTCCTGAAATCTATTCCGTCTGAGCTCAAAGTCTCCCCATGTATAAAGTTACAGACACAATGTTGCAGGAAGGAGCAGAGTCACTGCTAAGAGCTTAGTTAGCTATTACCGTGCTGGGGAGACACCACCCCAACAAGAACAAACTGGTTTTGGGGGGGACTCCTCCTAAGTGACTCACCTTCCAGTCCCTTATCAACAGTTTGAGAACGCCTTTCTTTTTTAATTAAAAAAAAAAAAAAAAAAAAAAAAAAAAGCCAAACCCTAACCTGGCACAGAGACAAAGGCCACAGCATCTGTACGGCCACCTCTTGCAGGAAGTGGCCTTCTGGCCTGCAGTTCTGGTGATGGTTGGTATTAAAGGCCTGTGATTCTTTCTGGCAGGCCCTGGTGCAGCTCAAATCAGCCCTTCTATCCAATCCAAGCCCTCAGAGATCTTCTCCAAAGGGTCTCATTTCCTGCCGGTTAACTCGGTGAAAACTATAATTTTTTAAAGAAAATAAATAAATAAATAAATTTCCTTATTTGGTAGTAGTTAAGTGGCACATTGGTAGAGGAGTCATTGGGAATCCGCTCAGTTTTCCATGAGGTAGCAGGGCGGCTTGGAAAGAAGGTGGTGATGGGAGAAAGAAATAAAATAGGGACCCACAGGCTTCGGGAGTTCACCGCGCAATGAACCCGCCCAGCCTGGGCCCTATTGTCTGCAGCCAGAGCTCGGGGGTCGTGACCTAGGCAAAGGCGACACCGAGCCCAGGGCGGACTCGGCCTGCTGCCCGGAGCATCTCTTGCCCGGCTTGGCCCTATTTCCCCATTTCTCCATCCCAAGACACCCTCCCCCAACTGCCTTCCTCAGGCGGTCTCAAGAAAAGGAGCTGCCTTCTTCTTTTTGCCAGAATATTTTGCGGGGCTTCCCAGGCAGCCAGAGGCCGGGAGGGAGAAGCTAGGATCTGGTCGGTATCTGTACCCCCCCCGCCCCCCTCCCGCCATCACCACCACCACCACCACCAAATTCAAATATACTTTTCTCTCCCAGTCTCTAAACTTGGGCTGGGAAAAGCGAGAGTCCAAAACAAGCAGGTGAACCCCGGTGACACTGGTTTTGCTTCACCTTACCCCTGGGGCAGGAGGAGCGGAGCCCAGAAACACCCTTCAGACTAGAGGGTCCGGCAACCACTGGGGGACATTTAACACAAGCCCACCCTTTTACTAGACTCTAACCCTCTCTCCTTCCCCGAGCCTGGCAGGAAGGGGGCAGCTTCAGCCTTTCTCCCAGCTTGCATGGGTTTATGTTTCCCTGGATCCTGTGTGGTGAGAAGATGCTAAGCTGACACCAAAGAGAGCAGGGTGAAGTGGGGTAAGGGGTAGGGTTGGCCTGAGAAATGGAGGGAGAGCTCATCTGACCCCCACCCCCACCCCCACCCCCACCCCGGCCTTGGGAAGCCTATGACCAAACTTCCTTCTCTTTGGCCTCAGTTTCTGCCAGCTTTGCAAGCTCCAAAGGGAATGGTCAGGCCATAAGGTGTGCAAGCCTTCAAGTCTCTAGTTCAAACAGCGCATCTTACCACTTTAATTCTCAAGAGCCAATACTCAAAACTTCCACACACCACAGGAAAAAAAAAAAAAGATTAAAATGGGATTAGAGATACCAGGAGCAGAAAAAGCAGTCTGGGAGGGGTAGTGAGTTCTGTGAGGAGCTTGGTCAGAGTCAAAGGCATTTTTCCCACCTAAATTCTGCAAATGTTTATTTTGGGCTTCTGCCCATCCAGATAAATCAAGCTAACAGATTAGGAGGTTCATAAAATTGTATTCTTAGGTAATGACATCCAGAGAGGCAATAAATATTCCATCTGCTTTGGTGGCCGCTGGAGTTAGGGATCTCCAATCTCTTTTTACCAAGCCTAGGACAGGCTTCTAGGAAAAGAGGCATTTTAATTTGAATTAGCTGTCCAAAGTGGGGTGCCAGATAAAAGCCGAGGAAAGCCCAGAGAAGTGGCTTTGTCAATACAGCGCCATGCTACCCCAGGACCTGGCAGAAAGCCCGAGAAAAGGACTGAAGTGCCCAGCATACTGCTCCTGCTCCTTCTTGTCATGACACCCTCCTAAGGGCCCTTTTCCGGATTTGTCCAGAATCTTAGGAAAACAGAGAAACTAGCCCTAGCAGAGGGCACCCTAGCCCATGCTTTGGTAAACTTCTTACACACACACACACACACATACACACACACACACACACACACACACACACACACGCTTCAGATTTCAGTATGCAAGTCCACCAAAAGAAAATTGAGACATTCAGAACTGTAGGAAACGTCATATAAATGGCAAGAAATCCTCAGAGAAACACAGTGGCCCAGGCCTTTCCCCCAAGCCTTACTCTCTCCACATTACCACAGGTTTTTGTTTTTGTTTTGTTTTGTTTTGTTTTTTTTGAGCAGTTTCCCCACAACACTCCTGCTTGTACGGACTCCTATTTACCCCAAGAAGACCTTACCAATCTACGTTTGATTTAACATCTTCTCTCTCAAGCAAATGGAGTTGAAACAAAATTTAGTGAAAGACAAGAGTTTAGACTTGAGCTCTTCTGGCCCCAGAGAAGATTGAGTGCTAGCTACTTACACAGTGAAGGGGTTTGGGGCTTGTAGGCATCTCTCCTGATGCTCGGAAAGGAGGACTTGGGAAGATTGGTGCTTCACAGGTCTTCATGTTGTTTAGCCATTGAAGGTGATACAATGCTGGGCCAGCAGGCATTCATGCCGGCTTCCTCTCCCATGAGCCTGGGCAAGAAATCCTCTGCCCTACAAAAGCTGGGGCATCCTATCTGGAGGCCAGGGGCTGAGCAAGGACTGGGCTTAGGAGGGTGGGAGATGGGGGTGGGGGAGAGGTCAGAGGCTTTGCCGAATATAAAAGCAATGGGAGAGAAAATGCTGTGTCCTTCCCGTGAACCTGGGCTGAGTCCTCCTCCCCCCACCCAACGCCCCCCACCCCCAGCCTTTCCCCACTGCTCTACTCAACTTCAATGAAAGCCTTGCCCTCCTCTTCCCAATGAGGCCAGGAAGCATCAGGGCCATTGAGACCAGGACTGCTAGAGCTTGGGGCCCAGGCCCAGGTTAGCTCCTGCCCAGCTAAACTGAAGGCTTTCTGGGTGGTCAGGGCCCAGGCATAGGAAAGCTTTTGGAGAAAGGAGAAGAGATTCCTGGAGGTCAGAGGCCCATCTCTTCAAAAACCCTAGAGTGAAAATATTTTAATTGGTCAGGATGGTATGGATTTGGGACATTCCCTCCTTTCCAGATCAAGAAAGACAGAGGCGGGAAGATGACTACTCTGCGTGTCACAAGAAGAAAGAACGCAGAAGGCTGCAAAGAAAAGGGAAAGAAATGTCCCAGACCTTAGAAGCGGCTTTCCCTGGGTTCCAGAGTGTCCCTTCAGAAAGATGAGCAGTAGTGACTCTCCCCACCACATCCCACAGCTCAAAGCCGCCCCGCCAAGCAGGGGACACAGGGGACACAGGGGACACAGGGGACAGAGGAGACACAGGGGACACAGGGGACACAGGGGACGGTGGGTCTGAAGACCACCCGCCACCTCTTCTCATCCCACCTTCTTTGCAGGCTAAAGCCACCCTGGCCTGCCCCTCAAGCCTGCCTTCTCTCTCTTCAAGCACAGACAGCAACCTCGACTCACGCACCCCCCCAGCCCCAAAGGCAATGCCCTCAAGATGATTGGGGCTACAGTCACATCAGGCCCCTAAGAGTGCTTGGCTACATAAAAATAACTCCAGATGATGTCGCCTCCGCTTCCTCACACTGGAGACAGCATGGAAGTAGTCCCCAAGGACTAGGTGACTCTCAACACATAGCCAAACTCCAGAGACACACAGAGATGCTACCAAAGACCAGCTAGCAAGTAGCTCAAAGAGAAAAGAACTTTAAAAGATGTCAAATAGATTTTCACAACTTGCTGTCTCCTCTGCCTGCTGCCGCCTTCCTCTCCTGGATGCAGAGTAGAAGAGGGTCCAGACCCCCAAGTGTCCTCCACCCTGAAGTTTAGATAAATCAAATGCTCACCTCACCTTCACACCCCCTCTCCCTCCCTGCCTTCCCCCAAAAAAGAAAAGAGCAAGCTTAGCTTTGGGCCTGGTCTCTGGGGCTTGATAGAACCACCTGGGATCCTTTAGTGCTTTGGATAATCCGAGGTAGTTTTTCCGTTTTTTTGTTTTTGTTGGTTTTGTTTTTGTTTTTTTCCTGCTGGTGCACCTCCCATTCCCCAAGACAACTCTATTGATGTATCTCAGAACCTCAGTATGCTCCCAAGCTCTGCCAGGACGTGGGGGGGGTTGTAGGAAGAGAGTAGTCCTTGAATCTCTCAGCATTTTCCCTTAACACCTGGCGGAGGATCGTGGCCAAAAGTTCCAGAGGAACATCACAGTCCTTCTCTGCTAGCTACTCCAGCTTTTGAGGCCTGCCCATGCAAGGGGCCTTCCAGGCCTCTGGCCTCCACTTCACCTTTTCCCCCCAAGGCTAAACAAACAGACATGCCATCCTGAGAGGTCACCTTGCAGCTGCAGAGAGACCAGCTTTCAACCCTCCATCCCTTTAGGAGAGTTGTAACTGAGGAAGGGCAGTCTTCCTCAAGGCCTTCTTCCAAGAAGTCTTGAAAGAGGAAAACTTTTTTTTCTTCTTCCCTTTTCCCTAAACTGCCTTCTAGTCCGCAGACTTGTCACTTAAAGGACAGAGAGGCTGGGATGTGAAAAAGGAACAGTCAAAGAGGGCCCGAGTCTGCCTAAGGAAAAGTGAGGGCCCCCACCACCACCCCATGTTCAGCTTCACTGAACCCCCATGTCTGGTTTCTCTGAGAAGTCCTCCACACTCTGCCACATCCTTTACCCCAGACTCTTTATTGGTTTTCCAACAAGCACTGAACACCTGAAGCCAAATGTTAAGGTTTGTGTGTTTGTTCAGAGTAAACTCAGGCAACTCCAGAGACCAGACCAGCCGGTAAGAGATGTCACCAGGCCAGGAGGAGGAGGGTTAAAAAGAAACCATCAGACATCGACATAAAACTAATTCGCAGCCACTGGTTTATTATCGATCACGGGGCATTTCACATCAACACTAAAATTCTTTATTGCAAGTTTTACAATAATCAAGTAAATTCAGTCCAAAAACACAATGACCACAATGGGGGTAGGGGGAGCATCTACCTATAGATTGCCTCTCTGAACTGAAAGTTCATTTTTATTTTCTTTTGGTTCCTCAAACTGAACAGCTCTCAGAGGCTCTCCAGATGCGTTTAGCTTTGTCCCTTGTCCTCCCCCCCTCCCACCCCCCCCACAAGAATACAAAAGAACTTCATAGCTTTGTTCTCCTTAAAATGACTTCTCCCTCACTAACCTCCTCTGGTGCATTTTCAATGCGAAAGGCCTAAGGAAAGATGGGGGAAGGAGGAGGGGAGAGGAGAATCCACTTTTAAAAAAATCTCCCTTTCCTTTTTCTTTTCCTCACTTCCCCTGAAATTCACCCAAAACCAGACCATCGCACCTTGCAATATATAATTTTTTGTAGCTTTTTTTTCCCCTTAAAAATAAATACCCCCCAATGGCCTTTAAAAAAAAAAACAAAAAAACAAAAAACAAAAACAACAAAAACAAAAACCCAGCAGGTACCATGCTAAGACAACACCACATGCTTAAAGGGGTCCTTAACAGCGAAGGGAAAAGGGCCAGGGGCTTGTTTGTTTATCTGTTTTGTCTGTTTGGAACTGACAAGGGAGGAGGCAGCGGGAAAGAGAGAGAAAAAAAAAAAAGAACCAAAATATATATATATATTAAATTCTATAAATAAGAGTCAATTTGTGTGTGAGGGGGCACGGAGCACAGGATGGGGGCAGGGGTGTAAGTTAGGTCTTATAACCTGGTGATGTCCTCTGCCCGTTGCTGCTCTGGCGGCGTGGCGCTCTGGGAGTGGTCTTCAGAAGTGCCGGGGGTGGCTGCCGAGAGGGTGCTGGGCGCAGCGCCGGCCGGGGGCGCTGACCTCACTTTGGTGTTGGGGAGTCGGTGGTCCTTCTTCCATTTCATGCGACGGTTTTGGAACCAAATTTTGATCTGCCTCTCAGAGAGGCACAGCGAATGGGCGATCTCGATCCTTCTCCTTCGGGTCAGGTAGCGGTTGTAATGAAACTCTTTCTCTAATTCCAGGACCTGCTGCCGAGTGTAGGCTGTCCTCGAGCGCTTGGGCTCCCCTCCGTTATAATTGGGGTTCACTGGGGGAGGGGGAGGGGAAGCAAATAGTGGGGTTCAGAGGCAGCAGGCTCCCTGCCCCCACCCTTACCCCCATCCTCAGCTTTGAGGAACAGGAGGGAGTGGTAGAAATAAAGTCATCAAGCTAAATGGGTTATAAAGAAGTTGAAGGAAGCTGGAGACTTTGTAGTGTAATAAGAGGGGAATCCTCATTGTAACGACACTGAATTATTTATGCGCCCTTAGAAAGCGAGCATAGTTTTCACACATACATAACAGATCGTAGCACATGGCTCGGACTGCCCAGAGTAGCTAAGCCATAAAATTTATGGGGGATGTAATTACCCATTCTCGCTCGTAAATCCAGTTCAATTGTGCTAACCCAGAGTCGCTCCTGGAGAGAGAGAGGGGGAAGCAGAGAAAGGAGGACGGGGCCAGAGGGGGCCAAGGAGGGTGGGGAGCGCCGGGGAAGAGGGGAGGGGGGGGCAAAAAGCAAAGTTGCCTACCCGTGCTAACGTGAATTTTTTTCATCCAAGGGTAGACTATGGGCTGCTTGCTGGCGGCGCTGGAGGGATGGTCGGGGGCTGGCTGGCTGCAGGCTGGCGGGGCTGGGGACGGGGAGGCGGAGGCGCCTGAGAGAGGCGCCGGCTCGCAGAGCGGCTGCGATTTCTCAGGGTGGTGGTGGCCCGCCTGGGCCGGCCCGTGGGCTCTCGAATTGCCGGGCCCCTGGAGACTGGTGCAGCTATACTGACGCTCAGGGTAGCTAGGGCGCGGAGGCGGTGGTGGGTACAGCTCCTGGTGGTGATGCTGGAATCCCGATTCCCTGGTCCGGCCGTAATATTCCGGACTGTGTTCAGGGATGTAGCTATTTTGCGAATATTCTTCGCATGGAGGAAATTTCGGATCGATGTAGTTAGAGTCCATCAAATACGAGCTCATGATCATTAATTTCTGGAGTGGAAAATAATTTTTCTCGCTTTGTCGTTTTTCTGCTTCATAAAGCCCTCCTACTAGCTAGCGACCCTGTAAAGTTACTTTCACCATGTGACTCCGCCGGCCAATCACACCGAGCAACCCAGTCCCCGGATAAGGAACCGAATCGCTTTATTCAAAATGTATCCAATTTTTTGTGTGTGTGGTGCTGCTGCTGCTGCTGCTGCTGCTGGGGGGTGGGGGATGGAGGGTGGGGGATGCCTGGCAGAAGCTGGGGTGCTCACCGTTGCACTCCCCACCAGACTGACAGTCCTCCCCTGCAAAAGAAGATGGGAGGCTCCCAGCTCGGCTCCAATGCCTGGGCTTTGGAGGCTGCGATTCAGCCCCCGCCCAGGGTCTCCTCTCCGGCCTCCAGTGGGCCCTGTGGGCCTCGGCATCAGTGCCTTTCCAGTAGTCTCCATTATCGTAATCACGTTGCAGTCCGAGTAGGTCACAGGGCAGCGCCTCTCTTTCGCAGGAAGAGGAAGTTCAGCGAGGGCTTCAGTGGATGTTGGATGGGGAGGGGCCCAGGCTGAGCTTAGAAGGCCTGAGGTGCCCTACCCAATTCAAGGGTCCTAGTGTCCAGCTCCCCTCCCCCATACACACTCACCCAACCCTCTTGGCCAAGGGGCCTTGGAGACAGGGTCCCAGCAGTACTAGGCAGGTTGAGGCAGCGGGATGCAAACGCTCCTCCTGACGTCATTTCTGGAGGTCTAGGGCTTGAGCCCCCGCTGAAGAGAGACAGGAAGTGGTTGGCAAAAGCAGATTTCAGAAATCCCACTGTCCTTCCCGGCCCAGGCCCCAGAGCACAGGGTATCTCTACTGATAGTCCATGTTTCCTGACCTGATGACTCCTCACAGCACCTCCCAGACTGGCTCCAGAGCAGCTCTGGTGAGAGAGAGAAGAAAAGAAAGAGAAGAGAAGAGAAGAGAAGAGAAGAGAAGAGAAGAGAAGAGAAGAGAAGAGAAGAGAAGAGA
>OU015748.1:125637755-125686814 GCA_907169655.1 Acomys percivali | reverse complement strand
ACACACACACACACACACACACACACACACATACACACACACACACACACACACACCAAGGATGCCTGAGTTTCCTGGAGAACCCTCCCTCAATCATATCCAGAGATGAAAGAGGCTTCAAAGTTGGGGAGGTTCTCTTTGGGGGCCTAAAGGTGGTAGGCTCAGGGGTGGGCGACCTGAGGAGCAGAACGTAAGTCTCAGGCCCGGAAAAGTTAAGTGTTTTATTACGTTCCTAAACAGAGGGCAGATCCTGAAAGGTCTCCTCGATTTATAATGAACAGAAACCAGCTGCTGGGGGTTGGGGGGGGGTGCGGAAAAGGCAGAAATGCTACAAGGGGGAAGCCAGGGGAAGCAGAGACACAAATGTCCTGCGACTCATTCCCCTGCACCAAAGGGAGAAAACCCGCTGCTTTTAGTTAGACCTTTAATTATGCAGTTTAGATTTACTGAGAAGATTCGCTCCAAGGGGGCAAGCCGGTCAGATGAGTTGGATCTTCCCTCCTTGGGATTCCCCCCCCCCCTTTTTCCACCTTGTGTTTTCCCTTTTCTTGGCAAAAGATTGGGCTGTCTATGGGGGAGGGGCTGAGACTTGAATTTTTTTTCTAAATATATTTATATTTTCCTGTTAAATTTGTTTGAAAACAATTATGGAAGCTCGTGAGCAGAAGTAAGAACAGATGTTTTATTAAAACTGCAGTGCAGCTCTGTAAATATGCACGAGTCTCGGGAAGGAGGGAGGCTCCCCGTTCTTTGGTTCTTTGTTTCCATCCAAACAAGCCTAGAGAACTCAAGAGAAGCCTCCCCATCAAGCCCGCCGCCCGGTCTATGCAACGTCCTGGGCCTCAGGTCTTCTGAATTATGCATTCAGAGGGAACTTGGTGTCAAGAGCAGATTTTCGCTTTGGGAAGCTGTAATTACTGGATTCAAAACAGAATATTAAAACTCAGAAAAGGAATAAAGGGAAAGTTGCCAATGGACGCTCCAGTCCTCTTTCTGCCCCCTCCCCCCCCCCAATCTAAAACACATGCCTTCCAGGAGCACTAATTATAGGAGAGGAATTTACTGCCTGCTTCTTGGGCCTGAGTGGGTGTAGTCACTGGCCTGGAGGCTAAGGGCTTCACCCAAGCTGGGGCATTCAGGGGTTTCCCCTGGATTTCAGTCTTGCCAGATCTAAGCCAGGGGAAGGCTGTGGGTGTCCCTAAAGTTCTGATCTGGGAAAAGAATGACGGGAGGTTCTAGAATGGCCACGGTCAGGCCTCACCTTGCCTGCCACCTTTGCTTTCTCCTCTGTTCTGGTAAACGCAGTAATTTTGTGTGTACAGACATCTGAAGTGAGCCTGAGGAAGTCTGGGATTTTTTTTTTTTTTTAAACTCAGGGACATTCTTTCAGGACGGTCCCCCTTTGTGTTCTGCAGGTCATCCTTCTCCCTAACCCACCCCCCACCTTTACGAAGATGTTTGTGACTGACGCCAGCACAGAGGCACAGATGTACTCAATTCCTGGCCACGGAGGCCAACTACAGCTCGCTGCCTCTTTAGGCTGCTCGCGCACTCCAACGCTGAAGCGGGAGCCGCTGGACTCTAAGCTCCCTCGCCTGCCTGGGCTCTTGGCTGCCTAAAAGCCACCACAGCTGGGGGGATCCTGCCCCTCCACATCTCAGTTCTTGATTTCCAGAGACACAGCACCCCCGTCAGCCCCTTTTGTGCCACTGGGCGAAAGCTGAAATCCCTCTTAGAGAGAAAGCTGAGTTCAATAGTTGCCCAGTTCACCTCACAATTGCACTATTTGGTTAAGGCTTTGCTGTTCCAGAGTTCAGCTAGCTGTATGGGCTTATGACTAAACTTAAAAAAAAAAAAAAACTTTAAAAACCCTGTATTCCAAATGTCTGGTGTTTTGTGAACAAGCCCCTTTGATCTCCGTGGACCTCTCAGGAAAAGAATTGTAAAGAGATCGGTGCAGGCCAGAGAAGCTAAACACAAGGCTTGGGAGTGTCAGAGCACAGTTCACCCAAGGGGCTCCCAGTTTTCCTGAGATGTGGCAGGGAAAGATTTTCTAACACACACACACACACACACACACACACACACACACACACACACACACAAATCCTTAGTACGTACAGTGGATTCCAAAAAGGAATGCTCCTTTCAAAAGTCAAGCTTAGAGACACTGGGAGAAAAGTGAAATTTGACAGATGCAATGGGAATTGGGGGTGTCTGCAAGGAAGGGGAGAAGGTGGAAAGGACCATATGGGGCATGCGCTCAGGCCTGTGCTGTGATTTCCTGCTTTTGAGCTAAGAAGAGGTTATGAGCTGCAGTGGCTTTGCCGCAGCTCAGCGTAGGAAAACAAGGCACACGCGCTCTGCTAACTGAGGGGTACCTTCTCCCCTGCCTCTTTCTGTGAATCTCTGCCTGACCTTTCCTAACTACTACACAAACCCCCACCTTTGCATGTCTGGCTTCTGTGGCTCTGACTTAAAGTCCAAAAGTAAAAATAGGCTCCATCACACTTGGCCCTGAAACCCCTTCAGGCTTCATGTGAAAAAAAAATATATATATATATATATATATATTTTCTGGCTTTTGGGGGCCAGGCCCTCCTCAAGCCTTCTACCTTGATGCCAAAGCAACAGAAATGTCATCTGGAGCCGGGGAAGAGGGGTCTTGCGTAGAGCATTTCACACCCTTTGAGAATGGAGAGTTCAGCTGCCTTAGGACATTTCAGGAGGGCAAAGCAAGTGGCCTTACTTGGCTTGGAAATAAAAATCAAGACCTTGAATACTTAGGGTACTTTGTATTGCCAAAACAGAGTCTCAGGAGAGGGTCAAGTGAAGAAGAGGGGCAACAGGAAATGCGTTGTTCCATGCAAGGCCAAAGGAGCCCCTAGCTTTTTGGTTTCTCCTCCGCTTCTGAACACAGATCATTACTTGGGACCACTCTGCAGGTTAATGAGAATTTAAAATTGGAGAACTTGGCATTCATGATGTCACAGTAAGTTGTTGTATGGAAAAGTATGGTAAGGTGTATAGACATATCTATACACCTTACCATATAAGATATATGAATACAAATAGGAAGCCTCCTCTCACACACACCCCATCTCTTCCTGCTCTGACTTTTCTCCCACTCAGAAATAAGATGCTGTTATGTTCTGAAACAATAAGCCAGCAATAAAACATCATTTTTCTATAAATAAGTTTATCCTTTATTATCAGCAGATCTGAAAGAACCATTTAATTCATATACTAGTGAAGAGAGGGAGAGAGAGAGAGAGAGAGACAGAGAGAGCGAGAGAGAGACGAGACAGAGACAGAGATGGGAATTAATGAAGGGAATTAATGTCAGAAATAAGAATATTACTTATTGCAATGATGCTATTTTAGACTTGATAGCCAGGAGCAAAATTAAAGGCAAACACTGACCCTTGTGACTCTCCATTTGGCAGGATTGGGGGTTTATAGGACACTTACAGAAGGGGCAGTTTGATTTTGTAGAATTTGCTTAAATTCACTGCTATTTTGGGGGACTGAAAAGAAATGAGGGAAGGTGACATATTTTATCAAGTTTTTATGAATCCAGCTGAAAACCCAACCGCCTATGTCTGGGAGAAGCCTACGAAGAAAGGGATGAAGGAGCCGAGCCAGGAGGAGGAAGAGGAGGAAGGAGGGAAGGGGGTGCTGAAATGTTCTCAGGGTCTGTAGCCCTTTTACCCAACTGGTTACCAGGGCTAAGGAAGAAAAGCTGTAGAAAAGAGAAGGAAGGCTTGGAAATCTCTCCAACACCAGGAGGTTTATGGTGTCTCTGTAATTCCCCCTTCCCATAAACACCGGCCCTATTTTAGGAGGATTTCTGCTTTCTCCCTTCAGAAAGGGAAAATGAGGGAGCCTGTCAGGGTAGGAGGTAAGGGTATTGAGAGGGGGCAGGGAGCTCGAAAGAGCCTTGCACTTTGTTCTCCTGAGCGATTCTGCTGGTTCCGCGGGTTTCTGACGCAGGGTGGCAGCAGACGAAACAGGTAAACAACACACAGACACAATAAACAGGGTCGGCTGCCCGCACCGCGGCAAAGGCCACGGGCTGCTTGAGGGGCACGGGTCCTGGAATAATGTCACCCCGAAGAAGTTTGTGTGGCCAGGGCAGGCAAGCCTGGAGTTACCGAGGAAGAAACTAGGAAGAGAGGCTGTGAACCTCCTGGAGCCACAAGTCCGGGCAGGAGCCTGAGTGTCTTGGGAGCAGCAGCACAGAAAGCCCACCCAGTACTGCTTCCGTCCTCACTTTCACTTGTTGGGGCTTTTCCGCTCACATTTATACTCCCCTCAGCTTTGTAGCCCTGGAAAGGCTGCAAGAGGAGGCCAATTGATTCCCAGCAGTGGTCCATACTCAGGGCTCTAGGCCCACAGGCCAAAGGGACCGGACCAGCTTGGATTCTAGAGGGGCCTCCACCAGCCCTCTTTTCTCCTAGTGGGCCTCAACGTAGTTCAGGTCACTGACAAGATTAAAATGCCCTACACCGTCCCCCCCCCACCCCCAACATGCACACACATGAGTTTCCAGATCTGGTACCTATAGGATCTTCCAGAACTCCTATATGCTTTACAGACAAGGAAATCTAGGGTGGGGTAATGAGCCAGGGAGGTAAAGGGAGGGAGAGCTATCCACACAGTACCCTTCGCCTCCTGCTTTACCTTCCCTAGGAGCCTCTTTAAACACCTAGGCCTGCAGCAACCTAGACTCCTGCCCAGAAATATTAGCCACCACAATCCCTTTGCCATCCCAATGGAGGAGGCTCCTGGCCTCCAGGGCCCAGTCCTCAGACGACACGACACGACGACGACCATGAAAAAGCCCCACAGACTTCACTTTCAAGACGGTTGGATTCTCCTTGGGAAACAGCCTGTGAGTTGGCAGACTTCACAGGGAGGGAAGGAGAGAGAGCAGAGGGGTGTAGTGTTTCTCAGGCCAGAGGCTGAGACAGCGAAAGCAATAAGCCAAAGCCCTTGTAGCTTCTTTGGATTTTTGGAAGCCACATACTCCCAATTCCAGCACACACATTTCTGCAGAGCCGTCCCCCCTCCTCCCTGCTCTCAGCCAGTGAATGCTAACAAAATTTTGCATGCACATAAAATGGTGTTGGTCAAATATAGCCACAGTAATATACAACTAACCACGAGGAAATGTGAGTCTTTATATATTCTTCCCTGAGTCGGAATCTGCATATTTGAGACCGTATATCATAAATATGTAACTCCACCAAGCCTGGCTTCAGAACACAACCGTTAGCTCAACAAGGTTGCCTTTCAGAACCAAAGTCACATTCTGTAAGAAAAACAGCCGTCAGACAGAGGCGAGAAAAGGTCTGTCCCACCCATTTCTGCCAGGAGCCTGGCCTGGAATAAAAAGGGTGGCAGGACTTAGGAAACCTCTTAAGGGGCAGACCTGAGGGTGCCCAAAAGGTCATCTCAGAGGTAATACTTCTGGGTCCCTGGGCTCTTGGGAGATTGCCAAAAGCCTTGACCCACAGAATCAGCATTGAGCGTGCAGAGTCCTTGAGCAAAATTCTATTCTTGGCCTCCCTGGCTATTATTAGACAACCAGGAGCGCTTTCCTGCAGCGAAGAACCACATCCACACAGAATCTGGCCTGCAAGGAGGCTGAGGATTGCCACCAGTAGCCCCTCTCTCGCTTCCGTTTGGAGCAGCCAGGGGGAAAAAAAAAAAAAAAAAGAAAGAACTGAGCAGCGGAAAAGCGAAAGTAACTGGCGAGCAGATTGCTCGCTGCGTTGAGGTCTGGCTTATCCCTTGGCCAGACTGGAAACCCAGGGCCAGTCACTGACTGCCGAGGAGGGCTTTAAGGATAAAGAGTATAGCATAAAGTGGGGTGGGCTTCAGGACTGTAGCCAAGAAGGAACAGGAAATCAATAAAAACATAAAAACCACCTCAAACTGGTGTTTTTGATGGGTACTCTAGCACCGTAGCACCCCGATATGGCTATTAGCACATCCAGACAGATCCCCCTGTAGGCCTAGAGAAATGTCCCCCTCCTAGCCCAGGCCCGCCCCTCGGATGGGAGGGGGCCTCTAACATCCCAGGTGAATCCACACTGGTCTGAACAGCCTTCTCCAAAAATGGTTTTCTTTTGGGACGGAACAAAGGAGACTTATGCCCCCTCAAACGAACATCCCCTCCCTCCCACGTCACTGCGGTCATCCGCAGGGACAGGGTCCGACAAAATACAGGCAGAAGAGAGAAATTGCGGCCTCACCGATCAGCGATCAGCGGTTCCCACAGCATGCCAGGAGAAGGCTGACTTTGGGGCCTTCAGGACCCCTCCACTGTCTCAACGCACTCCCCTGGCCCTTTTCTGGTTCCACGGACTCCGGTCAGCCCCAGCCTGGCTTCCCCGGGACATCCGCCTAGGGGCCAGGCTCCAGCGGGCGGGAGAGTGCGCTGCAGCCGGAGCAGGCGGCGGGCTGGGCCCATTTGGGGAAAGCCAAGCGTTTTCTCGGTCGTAAACAAGGAAAGCGAAATTAGCCCCTCGGCAGACGCCTCTGCCGACACACCAGTCCTATTGGGGGTGGGGTGGGAAAGGGGAGAGAAAATGCCATTTCTTCCCCTGGGAGAATACCTCAGAGGCCTTTAAGTCTACTGGAAAAGGGGGATTTTGGGGGGGCTGGAGAAGGGAAGGTGATTGTGGGGGCAGGGGAGGGAGGATTCACCATCGCCTTAGACTCAAGGGGTTTGATTCGAATGAAATCGAACTGTATTTTTTAACAATCTGATAAAAATGGGTATTCTAACCACTGTGCGCCCCCCCCACACCCCCGCGCCGGGTCTGGGTTAAAACAGGAAATCGAGCTATCCCCTCCCCCACACTGCTGGGCGAAGACTCTCAGCGGAGCTTCTGAGAGAACGGGGGGGGGGGGGGGGGTTGACGCAGACTGAAGGTGTGAGTCTGTCTCCCAGTGTTCTAGGGTTTGGGCCCTCGCCAGGAACTTGCCGCGTTCCCAGATCTAAGGTGTGTCTGTTTGGGTGTGTAAGCATTTTGTGTGCACGCCGCTCTTTATAAGCACACTAATCTCACACTCAAAGGGTCTCCTCGGACCCAGGCCTGGGAGCAGGGCGGAGTCATATATCAAACTGCAACAGTCAGGGCCACGTACATTTGGAAGAAATTAAGCCACTATGTTATGAAACCATATGTGTCAGGTTAAGATTATACAACACGCCATTAGCACCAATTAATAGGAAGATCCAAGACTCTCCCTGCCACCTTAGTCTGACTCCCTTACCAAGGGAAACCCACCCACCTCACCCATTAAGTGCTCAAGGCCTTGCAAGCACCCCCAGGCCCTGCAGGCAAGGCCTGGCCTATGCTCGCCCAGCCTGAGGCCCCCCCCCCCCCGCCCCTCATTCCCACCTCCACCCGGACAAGGCAGGTTCTAATTTAGAGCAGCACTGCAAGACGCAGGAGGAAGTTAGGGTGGCATCTTGGATGGGGTGGCCGCAAGTGGGTGTAGGGGGCGCCGGGCCCGCGGTACGGATAGGCCTCTTTTCTCCGAGCACAAGATGGCTTTTGAGCGCAGCATCCCCACCCCCAACTCCTTCCACCCGTAGCTCAGTGCACCTCCCACCCTTCTATGCGCCAGGGTGGGGGCGGGAGCAGAGGTGGGCAGACTCTCTCCCCTTGGCTGACGCGCACCAGCCACCAGCCTCCCCCTCCCCCTAATTGCCAATTAACAGGCTCCGCCGCGCGCCTAGCTGCGCCCGCTTCCTGCTCCGCAGCCCGGCCCTGGGCTCACACTGCGCATGTGTGAAGTCTGGCTTCCAGCTCTCTGGGAAGGAGGGGGCTGCCGGACCGGGAGGGGGCTCTGGAAAGTTTGTTTGAGGGTTGAGGGGCTGACATTGCTTAGGGGGCAATGAGCCCAGACTACATATTCTCTCTCTTGCCTTGAAGTTTGAACTTCCAGGCCACCACGTCTCACTTCCATCAGTCAACAGCAGTCGGCTCTAACAAGCGGGTACAGACACTGGGCATCAGGCAGAGGGCCCGGCGCCCAAAACCAGAGACTTCTGCCCCGCGCGGGCCAAGATCCCCCCCCCAGGACCCCAATTTCGGTGCGTAACGACACCAGGACAAGACATCCTCCCCACTGCCAGTTGCCAGTATTTCAGCTTTAACCCAGTCCTCCCCACTTTACCTCCCCTTAATTACCCACGCGCCCACCCTCTTACCAGCCCCCTCTTCTCTCTAACCAAGACAAGCCATTGCTGTCCTTATCTTGAAACCGCCACCCAGCTACGGACCATTAGTTACATATTTGAACCAATAAGGAAACACTTACCGGGCGCTGCTGTCACTCTCCCTCTCTCCCTCTCTCTCTCACTCTGCCTCTCTCTCTCCCACTCTCTGTCTCTCTCGGCTTTCCTCATCCTGTGCGGTTGCCGAGCCTCTCTGAGCTCCACACACACACACACATATATATACTTTATATAAATTTAAAAAGAAAAAAAAAAGTCCTGTTAAAAAAAAAAGCCAAATAAAATTAAGGAGAGCAGCAGGGAAGGAGCAGGAGGGAGAAGCTGGGAGAGGGGAGGGGTGAAGGCGTCGGCAGCTCCCGATCTCAACCCCCACACCCGCGTACCTCCTGCCCCTTGGGGGCCAGAAGGTCGGGTAGAGAGAGAGAGTGGTGAGGTGCTCTCAACTCCTGCCTCTCCCCTCCCACCCTGCCCTCCCCAGGTGCCCCAGCTTCCGGCAACTCCACTTGGAAGAAAAAAATAAATAAATAGGGAAAAATAATTATTAATCAGATCAATAAAAAAAATTACTGGTAATGAACGGAGCGCCCAGCGCAGGTTTCCCTGGCAATGGTTAGGCTCTTACAGGGAGGACTGTTCTGCGGAGCGCTCGGAACGGACAAACCACAATAAAAAGTTCACGTTCATGGATGGAATCCACATGACTTCTTGTGGCCAATCCAACTTGTGAGTCGATCGTAAACTTTTATTACTCAGCTGTAAATTTTCTGCAAACAACCGGGAATGCGATGCATTTGTGTAGCGTGTGCAAATGGGCGCCACGGTCGCCATGTTTACCCAATTCTCTCAGAAAGGGAGCATCCCGACCCCCACCCCACCCTCACCCACCGCCCATTTCCCAAGGGCCCGCCGTTCGAGTCTAGCAGAAAGGGCAGACAGGGGATGTAGGGAGGGAAGAAAAGAGGGTTCAGATGATGAGGGTCTACTGCTTCCTCCTCTTGCGGCTCCTAATTTTAAATACTTTTCTTAATAAGTGGGGGGTGGGTAATAATATTGGACCTGATGAAAAATCAAAGATTTGCAGAGCTCTGCAGCCTTGGGGCAATGAAGGCTGTTAAGATGAAGGAACTGAAAATGAATTCGGTCCCCACTCCTACCTTTGTTTTCTAGAAAGAGAACACATCTTTTCTGCTGTGCCCCAGGCAAGCCCCCACGCCCCACTCATCAGACCCTCCCGACCAAGCCTAAAGACCAGAATTTGGCAGTCCTTTGGCGGCAGCAGAAGGGGTGAGGGTTTCTAGCGGCTTCAAGGACCCTCAAAATGACTTTCATTTCCCAGGTGGTCTCTTTCTCAGGCAGAATGGCACCCCTCTACACCCAAGACCACTCCTAGCTTCAAGTCAGCTCGCTTCCTAGATTCTAATGGCAACTTGCAATCCTCAAAAAAATAAAAATAAAAATAATGTTAAGGCCGATGATGTTGCTCTGGCCTTCTTCGTCTTCATCTTCTTTTTTTTTTTTTTTAATTGAGGAGCAGGGCTCTTTAAAACCTTTCATCCTTTCAGGTTGCCCACACACCTGTCTTTTCCAGAGGTGGGGGCGGGGTGGGCAGAGAAAGATCTCCTTCAAAGCCTAGGCAGCCGGGGATCTGGCTGCGGAGTTCGCCATTTACTGCTCTGAATTCTGCCTTCTGCTCTGAAGGTCTATGTACCCCATTTCCCCCAGACCTCCAATTTTGGTAGTTAGGTGCAGTATGGCAAGGCCAGGATAAATAGACACTGTTTGCTAGGCTGTATCCCAGCCACTCCCCACTGGCTGGGGATCTAAAGGCGGGCAGCTCTCTCCTTGGTCAAGGGCTGAGCCAGGCAAAAGAAGACCCTCCAACCCCTCCCTAAACTTCCTCCATAGTAAGTAAAGCGGTTGCCTCAGCCGGATGCGGAGACCTCGTTTCTTTTACAAACCCACCCATAAATTTTATAACAGGTAGTTAAAAATTACGAGGAGGAAGCGCTGGTCCGGCTTTTCACAATGGGCAGCGGGGAGAATGGGTCAGCGCTGCCGGGCAACTCGCCGGAAATTTTACTTCCAGATTGTGGCGCACACAACCTGTCCTGGGTCTTCTTGAATTGGGGCTGGAGGTAACTTTTCAACTTTCAGGCACCCTCTGGGAGCATCGCTTACCAGGAATATGAAACTAAGGAGGCCAACCCACCCTCTTCTTCAAGGAGTCCCCTGGGAGCCCCTCGGGGTACACACTATTCCCTTGGTGCCCCAGATTTCCCCGCACCTTCCTTGGGCATTCAGTGAAAGAATAGGGAGAGAAAATGCGGAGCTATTTTTTTAGTCTCCAGAAACGAATTTGGCCCCCAACTTAATAGCTACATCATCCTGTCTCTACCGTTAAGATTAGAATAATAAATTCAAGGCGAAATGAGCGAGATGCTTCAACTCAGCATTTTGAAAGATACTATTTTTCACAAATCACAAATAGCTTTCGGAAACCACTTTGATTGGCTAATAAAAAAGTAAAGAATGGAGGAAAAGTCGTTTCTGCAGCAGCCGAATGGTACCCATTTCAGTAATGGGACGGCGGCAGCATTTAGGAGCACGCATTTCTAAAGAGCGCATCCCGCTCTCGCAATTACATTCCCCCATAAAACGGGTTTTTAACCTCCTTTTCTCTCCAAACGAGAAAACAGAAGTGGTGGGCAGGCGAAGCAGGGAGCGGGTATCTTAGGAAGGGGCGCAGGGGCTCCTTAGGTGTAGGCCTCCGACTGCCCGACTGCCCGACGTTTCCAAAGAAGCCGGGCGCTAGACGCACCCCGCCCTCTGACGCGACGGGTTAGGGCCATGGACGTCGCTGAGCCGGACTAGGCTTGAATGGGGAGGCTGGTGTTGGAGGAAAGGCACCGAGGCCCTTCAGAGCCGTTTGAGGAGGGGTTCACCTCTTTTTGCTTCGAGGCAGGATGTTTTTGTTTGTTTGTTTTTTTGTTTTTATCAAGAGCAACTATAATCTCACGATTAGAAAACAAAAAACAAGAAACGAAAGGTCTCTCCTTCGGTTGTCCCACAGAATCTAGTGTTTCCAGGCTTCCCTAGCCAATAGCCTATGCCTCCCAGGTCAAGCTGGAACACTTGGCTGCTAACAGGGACCCCAAATTCTACAGATTTCCCCTGGAACTCCTACTTAAAGTTAACCTCAGCCTAAAGTTATCCCCAGCCTGCCCTTCCACCACACAGCCTCTCAAGGCAGGGTAGGGGGAACCCTAGGAAAATTGCCTGACAAACCTTGAACCCCTTTTATAAGAGCCAGAGATCGGGGACCCTGATGAAACACTTTGGCCTGGGCCTAGGTTAAAAATCATTGACCCAGAGATCTGGTCTCAAAATATCTGTCTTTTTTGGGGGGGTCTGTTTTTGAAGACCAGAATCCCTCCCTCCCCTCTTTCTCTGGTCTGGCTGAGCCAGATGGCTTGTATCTCTGGAATTTGAGCAGATTTTTTTTTTTTTTTTTTTTTTGCATAAACAGATTTGTCTGCCTGGGACCCTCCAGAATGGCCCCTTTACTACCTGAGTTCCTGGGCAGTCAACTTTTTATTTTAGAAAATGTAAAGATTTCTTTTACCCTGCTGTGGCTGGGGTTGGGGGCACTGTCCTGAGCAGGCCCACCCTCCCAAATCAATGGTCCCTACTGTGGTGGCTAGGCAAGCTGCCCAATGGTCAAAGTGAAGCCAGCCAGGAGCTGGCTTGAAACAGCCAGAACAGAGGCTAAGTGGACACAAGGGGGCTGAGTGGCAGTGATAGCCTTGTGCTGGTTGGATTTGAATTCCAGGATGCAGACCCTGGCTGGTCCACGAGACTACTTACTCATTTGCCTGTCCTTTAGACTCTGCCCCACGCAGAAGCTTCCTTCACCCTCACACTTTGGCATTTTTCAACCAAGTGCTGCTCCTGATGATTCAGTTACCTTTAGCATCACACCAACCCCACCCACATCATCTCCACTATTTCAGGATGGGGTACTGGGTGCTAAGGGGTGACCACAAGCAGGAAACCTGTAAAGATCAGAAAAGAGCCCCACCACCTCACTCTTAGCCCACGGGAGAAAAGGCACAGTCCCAGGGGGGATAGATTCTGTATGTGGACTCAGCCCAGAGATAGGGGAGGTGGGGGGGGAGGGGGGCTGAAGCTCCACCTTCCCACTGGGGTCCTAGCACCTACAAACCTTCTTTGACACTAACACCACTGTAAGTAACCCTTCTTCCTTTCAGTAGACTTTCCCTCATCATCTTAACCCCCCCAAACACACACACACACACACACACACACACACACACACACTGGTCCTCTGCCCTCCCAGCTCTGCCTGCCCTCCCCACTCCACTCCCAAGCTTCTCTCCCCGCGAGTTCCACGTCCCACCAGCCAAAGCCAGATCGGGGTAGGCCCTTTGCACAGCCAGGAGAGGGAATAAAGAGAGGGAGGAGTTGAATATGGGGGAGAGTTGTAGAGAAACAGCAAGTCACTCCAGCTTTAAGGGGTTTTTTTTTTTCCCTTCTCCTTTCATTTTTTTTTTTTATTATTATGACTCACGTATACAATACAAAGTACTTGGACCAGGAACAGGGCTTTCAGGACACAAAATCTACATTCATAGCTGGACATAAAGACAAATGACCAAAAATTATTATTATAGATATATTTTAACATTTTTTTTCCTTTCGAGCACATTGCATAAACAGAGAATTCAAGACAGAGTAACTATACATTCAGTGCAGTTAAGTTCTACTCTACTGGGGTTAGAAGCACAATAAAAGCGCACAAGACCGGCGGGCTAGGCAGTCTCAGTTGTTGGGGGTTTTTTTTCCCTTAGTGAAATAAGCAGCAACAAACGACAACAAAATTGCATTACAAATGCTCTCAAAGCAGGATTTCTTTCTATAGGTAGTGATAAAATACATTGGAGGTTTCTTGCTTTTTTTTTTTTCTTTTTCTTTTTTTTTCTTTTTTTTTTTCCCCTTCTTTTTTATCCTGTATTAGGATATTTTGTCTCTCTCTTTTTCCCCAAGATTATTGCAGGTTCCCTTTAGGTAGTATGTTAAAGATTTATTATCAGTATATTATTTTCATGATTATGGTGAGTTCTGAGCACAAACACTAACATAGCTCAGAGGAAACTGGGCCCAAAAGAACAGAAATCAAACAGCAAAGGCAAGGCAAGGAAGGCGTGGGCCCAAGTGACTGTGGGATGGGTAGATATAGGATTTTAGAGACCATTGGAGGGGGCTATTGTCCCCTCGGGAAGGGGATGGACAGAGAAGCCCACATCTCCTTGATTTCCATCAGGTTCCTAGAGAAAGTCAGGAGGGTTTTCTAAGGAAGGAGCCTCAGATGGGGAAGGGAATCTTCCTTGCTATCTTTTCTTTTTATTTTTTTCTTTCATTCCTCCCTTTTCCTGATTTTTCTTCTTTCCTCTCATTAAAAAAAAAAAAAATTAATCCAGTATTCTAATTCCTAGCATACAAGCAAAGCTAGGAATCACCTTCTACATCTTCAGAGGGAGTCCCTTCTAAAATAAATACCAGAGAAGGGATGAAGTGGGAGTGTGGAGAGAAGCAGGGGGGTGGGGAGAATGTGTGTGAGAAGGTGCAGACCTTAAAATGCTGGAAGGGCTCAGAAAGTGGGAGGGGGGCTGGAGGGGGGGGTTGGACGACAAGTGAGTGTGTGCTGAGCACGGAGTGAAAAAGAACTTTTCCCTGTGTCTCAGGTTCCCCCCCCCTCCTCCCAGACAAATAAAGAGCGGAGGGAGGGAGTCCAAAGGTAATAAAAGCAGAGCTGCTACTATCTGACAGGTAGTTAGAGTTGTGAGTGTCATTCTATTCCCTACAAAAGCAAATGACAGTCGTAAACTTCTCAATTTATCTGCTACCATAAAACGAAACTTCAAGGGAGTTGCTGGGGGTGTGTGTGTGTGTGTGTGTCCCTCTTTTCTCTCAGTCCTTATTTTCTTCCTTTTCCTCCTCTTCTTTCTCCTCTTCCTCATTCCCTTCTTCTTCCGCCTTCTCCTCATCTCGGGCCCCGGGAAGCTTATCTTTGTTGTTTTCTTTTTTCCACTTCATCCTTCGATTCTGGAACCATATCTTCACTTGTCTCTCGGTCAGTCCCAGGGCGTGAGAGACTTCAATCCGCCGCTTCCTTGTCAAATAAGGATTAAAGAGAAACTCCTTCTCTAGTTCCAAGGTCTGATACCGGCTGTAAGTTTGTCGTCCACTGCGCCGTCCAGGAGCTGGACAGAACAGAACCCCGGGTCTGGTTATGTCTGGGTGGGTGGGGGGGCTCCATCTGCACAACATAGCTACTCTGCCTCCTACAAAGTCCCCCCCCCTTGGCTCTTTCCAGTCCTCCCTCCCTCCTGCCGATAAGGCCGGCAGCAGAAGGCAAGCAAGGGCAGGAAAAAGTTTCCAGAGACATTTTGGTTTGACTTCCTTCACCTTGGGAGGTGGGTAAAGGTGGGAGGGGGCAGGAACGTGGCTGTCTGAAAAGTAAGGGCTTGAGGTGGCAGGGGGCGGGGAGGGGGGGCGGACAAGGAAGCCTTGCAGGGTCCCTCAGGCCTACAACCTGGCCCTTACAGCTTTGTTTACAAGTACAGAGTGGCGTTTAGTGATCCAGCCTGGGGACACAATCTATTTCCAAAAGAAGGGGGCTGGGGTTAAGAGGAGAGGGGGCTCTGCCCACTGCCCCCTCCTTACCTATCTCTGCCTAATGCTTTTCCAATACGAAAAATAATTGATCTCCTGGAATGTATCAGAGCTCTGCTTGATTGCTAACTGGAGACCAACAAATAAATCAAGAGCCATCCCTGACGGAACTTGTACTCATAGCTTCCCCCTGTACTTCGAAACTGGGCCGTGAGGGGCCACCTTTGGAGGGGCTCACGACCTGAGCAGCTCGCCAAGAGACCCCATAGTTTTTGACTGGAGGGTAGCCTGACTAGGGTTCCCTGGATCTCAGAGGCCCCTACTTTGTGTGACACCCCCACCCTCTCTCTCTTTGATTTTCCACTTCTCAGGCGCCCAGTCTTCTCCCCAACTGGAGGAAGTACAGAAAAGTTGGGGTAGTGGCCTTCAGGCTGTTTCTCTGAGGCGAAGAAGTTGAAATCCCAGAGAACCAGAGTGTTTTTCCTTGGGGGTCTTGCCCCTCTCTCTGGCTAGGGGAGACCCAGCAGTCTGGCCACTGTCTTGGAATGGCTGGTTGGTTGTCTTTGGGAAAACTGGCTACCAGCCTCAAAGACTGATAGCCTCAGTTTACTCAGGGTGCCCTTGTCAGCCACCTCCCCAACTTTGACTTTCGAGATGGGGGAGAAAGAGAGGCAGAAGGAATGGAGAAAACAGTTTTTAACCCTTTGCACCCACACATCACCTTTCTCCCCCCTTCACCCCAACACTCACACTGTCTCTGGAGCCCCCACCCCGCCCCACCCCCAGCCAAGCCTTTCAACCTCCAGGAACCCACCCAGGCACTGGAGTGGAATGGGAGAGACCCCCCCAAAGCCAGGAAGGAAGGCGAGGGCAGACAAAAAGGAGGCAGGGGAGGAGGGGGGAGACCCCGAAGCGCGGGAGACCAAGGGGGAAAGAGAAAAGGCTTCTCACCGTGGGGTCTCATCCATGGAAACATGAGGCTGGGAGACGAGTTCTGATTTAAGTGGCCTTGTCCTTCGCTACTGTTAGTGTTGGCGGAGGATTTACAGTCGGGATATTGCACCACGCTCGCCTCTTGCTGAGCCCCATAAAGGGACTGTCTGGGGAGCGCCTCGTAGCCATAGAATTTGGAGGCGTCTCCGTGGCAGCTTAGCGAGCATGGGTTCTGCTGGTAGCCCGAGTTGGAGATGCCGGAGGTGCCGTGGTGGAAGAAATCTTGGACGTGGTGCGAGGCGTGCTGGAAGCCGGGCGCGGAGCCGCCGGGCCCATACACCAGCGCATGGCTCCTGCCCACGCTCTGAGGGAACCGGCAGTCGTAATAGGCCGGTTCCAGGGACTCGCCGCCTTTGTATTTCGAGAACAGGGGGTTGACGAAGTAGGAGCTCATGCTGGGTACATGAAAACCCTCGGCCCCCTCCCCTTGGATCACGTTCCCCCGCCCGGTATCCCCGAAACTCCCCTCCCCCCGGGACCGAACCCCAAGCTGGCCGGTTCCCCCGGGCTGGACTGCTGGGCTGGGGGCTGGGCAGGTGGGGGCGCGGTGCTGGCTGCGGGCTCAGGCGGCGGCGGCTCTGCTCACTATCGGGTAGGTAGAGAGCGCGCTCTCACTTAGCTCTTTCCTCTAACAGCCCAGGCGAATTCCTCAGACTCCCGGCGGTGGCGGCGCTTACACGCGATTCGCGTTCATCAATCCACGACATGAAGACAGGCGAGCGAGCGAGCGAGGGAGCGAGCAAGAGAGAGAGAGTGAGAGAGAGAGAGAGAGAGCAAGAGGCAAGAGAGAGAGAGGAGAGAGAGAGAGAGAGAGAGAGAGAGAGAGAGAGAGAGAGAGAGAGAAGAGGGGGGAGGGTTGAGGGGTTCAGGGCTGGGGGGACCTGGAGGAGAGGGAGGGAGGAGAGGGGAGAGATGGGGGTGTGGTGTGTGTAGGGGGTGGTGAGCCAGTCCCAGCTAATGGCCAAGGCCAGCTTTTCCAAGGTGCGCACTACAGTTTGAAGGTGCCCCCTTTTTTTTTTCCTTTTTGAGAGATACCTGAGCCATCAGGTCAATTCAGGTTACCTCAACAGGTAGAAGACCCCAGAAGGTGAACGTTAGTAAGTTAAGACTGAGCCTTAAACCCAAAAGATGAGCTCCCTGGGGTTCCTGAAACCTGGGGACTCTGAGAAGAAGCTCAGCATGCTGAATATGTACCCCAGACGCTTCAGCCTGCAGAGTCTCCGGCCCCTGGTCCCTCCAGGGTTTGAAGCTGCCCTGTCTTCTCTCTGGAGACTCTTGTCACTTGACCCCTCTGGGTAGGGAGTGGGGGGGCTCTCCATATACCCCAGCAGGACCACACCACCCCTGCAAAAAGCAGACCCTTCAAAGAGTAGGAACCCAAGCAAGCTTGGCTGGGAGAATCTGAGAGCAAAGCTGTTTATCAGGACTGAAAGGAATAGCTTATGTGCCTAGGCTTCTGCCTAGCCTAACTCAAGGGATTTCTTTTTTGGATGCTATAGTGGGCTGAAGGGTGCAAGAGTAGGCCTCTCAGTGGTTGTCATAAAGCACCACCCCAGAGGAAATGCAAGCTCAATGTAGCGGGGGCCCTCAGGCCTCCCTGCACCCCCTCTTCTCTAAGCAGGCTGCCCAGGCCAGGATGTGGATAGTAACTACCAACAGACACTCTCTAAATATTTACCCACACTTTGAGGGGGGTGGGGGGGAATCCCCATGCCCAAGACTGGACAAATTCAAGATAATTATAGTGGGGAAAAAACCAAAAAACAAAAAACAAGCCCTGGCCTATCAATACCCTTCCTGGCCATCCTGTCTACAGTATGTGGGCTTAATTCAGGGAGAGAAGAAAAGAAAGCCTTAAGAGCAGTGTGTGTGTGTGTGTGTGTGTGTGTGTGTGTGTGTGTGTGTGTGTGCGCGCGCGCGCGCGCGCGCATGTGTGTGCGCGCGTGCGCGTGCTATTGTGCTCATGAATGAAGATGAATAAATGCTTTTCCTGTCTTCTTCCTCTATAGTATATGAGACTGTGACAAGGCCACCATGGAACACACTTAGAACACACACACACACACACACAAGACACACCAAGTGTAATGTTCACTTTACACTGGCCTTCCTGACTCACATGCTTGTACATACACGTGCATACCAGGCACATAATGCTTGATAAACATATACATTTGTAAGTTTTTACATCAAGAAAAAAAACTTACTTTGTCCCACACCCTGGGGTTTCTGGGTTGGGTGAAGTAGGGTGTGGTTAGAAAGCCAGATCTTTTCCTTTCTCACCCATATGGAGCCAACTCTGGGCTGGCCCTGAGCATGAAGAAAAGAATAGCAGTGGGACGGAATAAAAGAGCAACTCTCCCCTGCCTTTTTATTTAAACAATTATTGGGGAAATAGTACTATCAGCCACATTTTTTTTTTTTTTTAAGGAGATTCACTGGTGTCCTGGAGAGAGACCCTATTGGGATCTTTAGCGTTCAGGGAACTCACCGCTGTTGAACTTAGCAATTGCCCAAACTCCTGGACACAAGCTCAAGCTCTGAAGCAGCAAAAGGAAAGAGTCCAGGTCAGGGCTGCAGCCTCCCTGGGGTCCAGAGCAGTGGGGGGCATCCCAGAGCATCTCTACCCAACCAGAGCCTGCTGCGATGCATCTTTGGCTCAAGCTTTGTCGATCCGATCCGAGGGAGCCTGCTCCGTGCAGAGCTGAACAGGGTGGATTATAGCTTCCTAGCATCTGACACTGGGGACTGTCATAAATACTTTCTCTTCTTTGACTGGAAAAAGGAGGCTCAGAGGGTCCGGATCCTCTCTGGGGCCTGTGCCTTATCTTTTAGGGGGTGGGGAATCTATTTCCAGATTTTATGGTCCAGAAAAAAAAAAAAAACCTGCTACAGAGCTATTCTTCTGGGCCTTTGTGTCTTGGAATGCGACTATCCTGAGTGTGGCGTTAACACTGCCTGTCCGGGAACCCATCAGTCCTGTAAACCTTGGTCGGACTTGGTTTACTTTTTGGAGGCTTCTCTCAGCTTCCATTTATTTATTTATATATTTTCTCTTACACGTCTCTGGTTTATTTTGCTCTCTGAGCCTGGAAATAAAGGAACTGCAAGCAGTCATCCTCGCCGGGCCGCTCTGTCTCTCTGCGTGAGGCCTGCACCGCCCTCTTAGGTACCACGGGTTTATGTTCTTATGTTCGTTTGTTCGGGTCATTCCTCCTTTTTGTCTTAATTACCTGTTCCTCATTTCCACCAGCGATTATTTTTGATGCCTGCCCTCTTTTTTCTCCTGAGCTTTCCAATAGAGCAAGGGCTCATCTCCCGCTGCCACTCACAAATTATTTACACCCCGCAGGTGAGAGGGTTTATTTGTTCAGAGGCAGTGGGACCCCGAAGCTAGGAGAAGCCAGGGTTCTGGCCAAAGCTCCCAGACTAGCCTGAAATGTCAGTGCGCCCAGTCGGTAGGGGGGTGGCGGGGGCGGAGCTGAGTGCGACCTCTGTCTCTAACATTGAACAACAGCGCCACCTCGCGTTCACTCGTTCCAATGCAATCTGGCTGAGGAAAACCCAGTAGAGGTCCCGGGCTGAGCTAAAAGGTGACAAGTTAGTAGGGAGAAGCCTCTAAACCGGTGCAAAGGAGAAGGATCCCCAGGCAGGTGGTTGCCTCTGTTCTTTGGTTTTCTAAATTTTTGAAAATAAACCTTGCGAAAGGTTCCACACTGTCTTCTTCTTGTTACCCCTCCTTTCTGGAATAAGGAGACCGGCCGCAAAAGAATGGCTGGAATCTTCCTCCATTCAGGCTCTCCCCCCCACCCTAAGTCTAGAAATCCCTTTGCGCACGCGGATGCACTCTATCCCAAGATCTCACGACCTTCTGCTCCAAGCACGCACCCTAAACTTCCAGTCCCTCTTACCCTGCCACAGCCTGTTTCCGCAGGACTTCAGGGTGGAACTCTGTTCCAAGCTGCCCCCACCCCTTGGTTTGTAGCCCATCCCCTGAATGAGCTTGCGCGCTCTTCACCTCTCCCCCTCAGCCAGAGAGGTCCTGATCTTCGTAGGCCATAGACAAAACATTCCTATAATCCGATTTCAAAGGAAAGTGCGCACCTTATTTAAACCATAAAACAATTAAGCCCAGACGTCTAGCCAGCTCCGCACTGCTGTTTTGTTCGGCTTCATTCAGAACCCAGAGCAGGGAGACAAACAGGGCCATAAAAGTGGCATTTCTGGGCTACGGAAATGTACCTATCCTCTGCCTTTCCAAGTGGGACAACCTTTAGGGTTTTGTGATTCCGACAAAGGAGCAGAGGAGAGGTGGGAGGGACGAAGGGGGGAGGAGGAGGGCGTTTGCTAGCCCCTATCTTCTAGCGTGCTTTCCTCTCTCTCCCCAGATATGTGCCATGTTGTTTTAATTCATAAATGGCAAGGAATAAAATCGAATCTAATCCTGATCTGGAGGCTGGAAAATCGAGATTAAAAGGTGGGCCTACTCTGCATTCACTTCCGGGGTCCAAAAGCTCTGAGGCCCTCTTTCCTGCCGGTAGCAAGGCCTGCTTCAGAGGGCAGGCAGGCTTCAGGAAGCCGGCCACGCTGACGGTGATGGACGCAGAGAGGGGGCGTCAGGGCCTTGGAGCGGCAGCGAGATGGAAGCCGGGAAACGGTGCTGAGCTTAGGCAGGGAGAGAGGCCTGAAACCCACATCCTGCTGGGCCAGACTAAAGGAGAGAAAGGGTGGACTTGGTTCTCATCAAGTGAAGAACTTAAGCCAGGGTACCCACACAGCAAAAAAGGGCAAAATGGAAGAATGGGGCAGTGAGAAAATATACCTTTCCAAAAGACCAAGGAATGAATGTTCGGAGTGGGAGTGAAGTCTACCAGTCAGGAAAGAGTGAATGCATTAAAGACCGCTAAATCCGTTTTTGCCACTTGATTGCAGGCCCCTCAATGTTAAGGAAACAAAATTCCAACCCTTCAAATTGGAAGAAGAGGACAGAAATTCAAATAACGAGGCAGAGACTGTCCCTATAAGTGTCTACCAATCCTGACGGGATGCTTTGGAGGGAACAACACAGTAGACCTCCCAATTATATTCTTTTAGGTGGTGTCCTCCAAGTATTCAGAGCGACACCCTGTGTCCTTGGCAGAGAGGACAGCCCGAGATATTAAAGAGCTATATTTCAAACAGTCTAATTTTAATAGTTTCCAGATTGAGGGATTTCTGAGAAAAGGGGCGCTGAGCTGAGGCAGACTCCGCAGCGCTGTCTGCTTCTGATCAGCCCATTACAACTGCTCCAGAGGGAGAAGGTTCTAGAAAGGGTGCAGTGGAGTCACCCAACCCTAAACGTATCAACACCTCTGTGCTTGGGGTCATACAGCCACCAAAGAGTATCCCACTACTGGCTAATGCTTAGACAGCTCTTTGGAGTCTGGCCTCACTGCTCACTAGGCGTGCTGCTTAGGTGACCTTAGTCACCCTGATTAATACTCAAACGAGAGAGAGAGAGAGAGAGAGAGAGAGGGAGGAGGAGAGAGGGAGGGAGGGAGGGAGAGAGTGGGAGGGAGGAGAGAGGAAAGGGAGATACAGAAGAAGAGAGCTGGGAATGAATTCCTTGAGAAGAAACTAATTTTGTTTATATTGACTATATATCACTATATTTGTTTATATTGTTTTTGCCTCTTTCATCCTCCTTCATTTTCTCCTCCCTTTCTTTCCCACTTCTTCATCCTTCTGTCTTTTTTTTCCCTTGTATTTTCATTTCTTCCTTCCTCCTCCTTATTCCCCACGGTTGTCATTCAACACTCAGAGCTAGTGCCGTCCCCCAGGGTTTCTTGAGGCCTGCATGGCCTCTCCTCCTAGCTGACCATCCACTCCCCTTTCTTTCCCAGCCAACCCTGAAAGCACCACAGCATCAAAACAAGGAGGCAAGAAGCCAGTCTGGGCCTTCACCCAGCACCCAACTTTCATCTTCACCTATCTCTTCTCTCCAATCTCATGTACTCATAAATTATTACAATTAATTACAGCCAGCAAAACCATTCATGCAGTGCTCCCCACACGCTCCACCAAGCCACTGGGAAACTCATAGGCAGCCAGCCGGGGCATGCACGAGCTAGGCCTCTGCCTCAGCAGCCTCCACCCCGCCCCGGGAGCCCCCACCCCCATTCTGTACGGTCTGTAGGCATTTGCCCTTCTGTAGTAGAAGGAGTTCCCCGGCTAGCTCCAGTTTCCCTTAGAGTACTTAAGCACTCTTCAACGGAACCATGGAGGAGAAAAATGATGAGAACTAGATGTAGTTGGGTTTCTGGTTTTTTTTTTTTTTTTAAGTGTCTTCAATATATTAACAGAGTTGTTCTACTGTAACAAACAAAAGCACTTTACAGGAAGATGGACAGGGACATTGGGGCGAGGAGAACACTGCTCTGTACATGCCTGAGGCACCAGCCTGCTAGTGCAGGCAGTCCGGCCCTCATCCCTCAGCTCTGGGCTGGGAATCATCATTGTGTGTGTCTTTTTGTAAGAAATCTGCCCGCAGAGCGCCCAAGGCCCAGGAAGGAATGGCCCAGACCAAATAGGACAGAGAGAGAGAGAAAGAGAGAGAGAGAGAGAGAGAGAGAGAGAGAGAGAGAGAGAGAGAGAGAGAGAGAGATTCTCAAATACTGGCTTCTCTGAAGAAAGAAGGAAAAAAAATCACATTTGTGTGTGTCATTTATTTCAGTTGCGCTGGGGAAGAGAACGCGGCTTCTCTCCTGCCTCCTCGATGGATAGAACTAACTCTAAACACCAATTCTCAACACTTAACCCTCCCACATCGCAAGAGTTTGCATTTTCTCCCCTTCCTTATTTTTTTCTTTTCTTTTTTAAAAGACGGTGGGCTTTCCTCTATCTTGCTCTTTCCTTTTCTTTTCGTGCTTTTTTCCCCCCGCCTGGGTTGGGGCATTTTTTTTTGTGGGGTTTCTGTGTTTCCCTTGGCTGTGCGGAGGCAGCAAAGGCTGGGGCAGGGCTTAGGATTGCTCCTTGTCGGTTTTCTCTTTATTCATCTTTTTCATCTTCATCCTCCGGTTCTGGAACCAGATTTTGACCTGCCGCTCAGTGAGGTTGAGAACCCGGGCCACCTCGTACCGACGGTCCCTAGTTAAATACATATTGAAGAGAAACTCCTTCTCCAGTTCCAGCGTCTGGTACTTGGTGTAGGGGCAGCGTTTTTTCCTTGTGGAGCGTGCGTGGATCCAGTTAGCCACAGGGTTGCCTGGAGGGCCAAACACAGGCAAGGGTCAGCAGTGTCCCCTTTCCAGCTTAGTACCCCTCTCAACCCCACCCCTGGGCTTTAGTCAAGCTCCCCAAACTCAATAATTGAACCTGAATTTGGACACTTTTTTTTTTTTTTTTTTTTTTTGGCTTGAGGCATTTTCCTCCTTTCTCTTTTGCATTCTGCCCCAAGTCCCCTCCCCCTGTTCAGTTTCCATGCACCTAAAACCGTAGTAAAATTGAAGCTACCAAAGGCCCCCCCCCATGGTCTGGTCCTCAGCTTCAAGAGTAGTAATTTGAGGATATCCTCATAAAAAGTCCAAATTCCCAACCGTTTCATAGGCCCATAAACGCTTCTCTCTCTTGCTCTTTATTTTTATAGCAAGGTCCCTCTCCTTCCCACCCACCCCCCCTTCCCCCTCCCATTCTCACAGCCCACGACCAAAGTCCTGAGATGCAGTTCTGTTTCCTGACCCTGAGAAACCCTAAACCCTCACTTCTTTCCAGTACCCATCTCCTGCTCAGAATTCAACCCTGCTGAGGCGAATTATCAGGGTGATGTTAGGATGGGGGAAACCTCTCCTTAGAGAGCTGCTGGCCTTGGAGAAAGGCTCCCCCATATCTGTTGGACTCCAGTGTCCATCCCCCCCCTCCGGCCAGCCCCAGGACAGGCTCTGCAGGAGACAACCCTCCAATTTCAGGTTTATGGGAGTAGCTGAGGGCCGGGAGGGAAGCCTTCAGAGGGGTATAATTAGGCCCCTTATGGGGGTAGAGGAAAAGATTTCCTGAAGTCTCCTCCTGAGGACTCCCCTCCCTAGACACTT
Organism: Acomys percivali; assembly: GCA_907169655.1. Taxonomy (NCBI): domain Eukaryota; kingdom Metazoa; phylum Chordata; class Mammalia; order Rodentia; family Muridae; genus Acomys; species Acomys percivali. Next base: position 125,662,805 of record OU015748.1, on the reverse strand, counting down.
CCTCACACCCAGAGGACTGCACCCCTCCCCTGCTGTTTCTCCTTCTTTATCCTCACCCCACCTTCTTTGACCCTGCAGCTTACACCTGCCCCTACCTCTTCACCTACCACAGTCACCCCCTCTTCTATGCAGCACTCAGAATGCTCTTGCTGCCCTAATTGGTGTCTCAGTCTTCCCTTCTGTTTCTCTCTGTCTGTCTCTGTCTCTCCCTCTCTCTCTGTCTCTCTGTCTCTGTCTCTGTCTCTGTGTGTGTGTGTGTTTGTGTGTGTGCGCACGTGTGTGTGTGTGTGTGTGTATGTGTATGTGTGTGTGTGTGTTTCTTCAATCTGAAGATTAATTCCTGTTCCACAGTCCTAACCCCCCTCACAACTCTTTCTCCTCTGGACTCTTAAAAGTGGGTTTTCAAGTTTAAGAAAACTCGGACCTTACTTCTCTCCCACTTACGTCTGGAAGTCCTGACTTAAGTTCCTAGGGTGCGCACCCCCCAGATTCTTCTCCTGGGGGAGAATCCAATGGACCTTGTGTTGTAGAAATCCCTAGTGGGATGAAGACCCACAAGCAGGCTGGGAGGTAGGGGTAATTTCTCTCTCTTTGCTCCAAGCGTCCTCTTCACCTCTGCCTTGTCCTTTCTCAAACCACAAAATGATCCTCAGCCTCTGTCCCGGTTTGCATTTTTTTTTCTCACCCAGAAAGTGACCACTGAGCCAAAAAGCCTGCCCTAAAAGGGGGGACTCAGGGGTTTTCCTTCAAAGCCATTCCCTAGGAGAGGAGCCCCTCCAAACTGGTCCTCCCTCAACCTGGCTGCCTGGGCCCCTTCTCAGACCTTCCTGCCCCAGAGAGCTCCCCAAGGTAATTCGCTTTTATTGAGTCTTCACCCCCTCACCCTCACCCCTCTCCTGCTCTGCCCGCGCCGCTCCTCCGAAGGGCTGTAATCCGGCTGCCCCCGCCTGGCCTCCCCTCCCCTCCCGCGCCGGTTGTAAAGGAAAATTGCTCCCAACTTACTAGGGTCCAGGTCGGCCTTCTCCTCTTTGTGCTTGCTGCCGGCCAGCGCGTCCGCCTCGGGCGAGGGCAGCGTTTGCGGGGCGCGGTCGCGCAGCTCCCCGGGCGAGCCGTACATGTAGTCCGGGTAGCTGCGGCCATCTCCCGGGCCGCAGTCGGCGCGGCGCCCGGGATAGGCGTCGGGCTTGAGGGCGTAATGACGGCCCCCGGCCGGGAAGCTAGGGAAGGAGACGGCGCCGGACAGCGGCTCGAGCCAAGTCCGCATGTAGCGCGTGTCGGCGCCGAGGTGGGGCTGGGGGCCGTAAGGGTGATAGACCACGGACGACTGCGAGGGCACGGGCGCCCACGACGTGCTGAACACGGCCGGCTTGGGCGCGAAGCTACAGGACGGAAAATCGCTACAGTCCGGCACCAAGCCGCTGGGTCTGGCGGCGGCAGGGTGAGCCCCGGTGGCCGGAAACCTGGACGCTAGGAGGTCTTCATTGTCGTGAGAGATGAGCGAGTCCACGTAATAGTTACTGATGGGCCCCGTCGCCGACATCGTAACAGGGTTTTACATACATAAGATTATTGTATGAACTGTATATGTACTTTTTATCTGCTCACAGAACAATCAAGGCAGGTAATTATTTTTCCAGCCATTTCCCGGCAGCTCATTGGTTCCCCAGCCCCCACGTGATCGTATTTACCCAAAAATACGGCGCGGATCAATGCGCAGGGGCTTTTTTCCCCCTTGCTTTTTTTCCCCTTTGCCACCCCCTTCTCTCTGCTGATCCCCGCGACCTGCGTTTTCCTGGCGGTCTGCAACTCTGGACCCAAGGCGCCGGACAGCCCCTCCCCAGGACGAATCATATCTCATCAGGGAAGCCCCCCCCCCTTGACATGTGCAGCCAAAAGCAGATGGCTCCCCCTACCATGAGGGTTAAAAAAAAAAAAAAAAAAAAAAAAACAAGGTGAAAATGCCAGCTCCAGAAACCAGGGTTCCTGGACCCCTAGAGCTGAACGGGCTGGGGAGCCCCACAGGGGCGGGGAGGCCGGACGAGGTAAGTGGAGGAACTATTTCTTGACGTAATCTGTCTCTGTCGGCCGGGACGCTCCTGCGGTCTCTGAGTGAACGGAGATCAGCGATTGTCAGTTCGGAACGTAGCTTTTAAAAATGCGTTTTTAAATACTGTGTATGTATGTATTTCTTTCAGGAACAGCAGCACCAGCAGTGAGGGAGGGAGGGAGGGAGGGTGGAGACTGAACAAGCTGGGATGGAGGGAGGGACGGAGGAAAAGGGCAGAGTTCTCTGCCACTGGCCAGCTCAGCTCCCCAAATCTGGGGTGTGGGAAGCATGGGAAAGGTGGTCTGTGGGGTGGGAGGAGTCGAGCTCGGGGTCTCACACACCTTTACCACGAGCCTCACAAGTCTCCTCTTGCTTTGGCACAGATATACAAGCCTTTATTTAAAATTTATTGTCTCTGTTTCTTTGCCAGCTTGAAGAAGTGGAGAGGAGAGCTACACAACTTAAGCGGGGCATTCCCATCACATCTGCCTGCTCACCTTCCTTTGCCCCCAGGTTCATCTCTGCGACACGCCCCCCACCCCCCCAAAAAAAAGAAGTCACTCGGAGGTTCTGTCTGCAGAGAGCCAGGGTGAGAACGGGTAAATCGAGAGAGCGACCTCGGTCGTGGGCAAGTAGCTTGTTTTTACGTCCTTCAATAAAATTTTTATGAGGATCATTTGATTGTTCATAAATGTGTCTTTCATTAAATAAAATTGTAGGCTGTTTTTGGAACGGGGGGAAAAAGGCAACGGAGGCATGGAAGAAAGCGATTTCTTTGGGATTGGGTGGAAAAATTCAGGAGGTGGCAGTATGATTGAAAGGGAATATCAGACAACTTGGATTCCACCCTCCCAATAAGTTGACTGCTACCCTTCCCCTTGAATATGGGGTTTGCTGCACACACACACACACACACACACACACACACACACACACACACAGAGCCTAGGCTTTCAGCAGACCTCCCGTGGTGGTTTAGCAAATGGAGAGCTTTAGGCAGGCAGAAAAATCCTCAGTATGGGTGCAGGACAGGGGAGAAGAGGTTGGTTATGAGGATAAAGGGACAGGTGATACCCTCAGAGATTTGGCTGCACCCAGGCAGAGTAGAATGGGTCTGAAGGAAGAGTACAATCTCAGGGTCAAATGGAAGAGCCTTTGAGAGGAGAAACAGGCAGGAGCTGAGGCTTTGAAGGCAGCAGGTTAGAGGCTTTCCCAGACCCACTAAAGCCTACCCTTCTTCCTCTCCCCAGTCCCTTGGACCATACCAAACTCTAAGTGCGAGATAGGAATGGGGGCTGGTTTTCTACATTTCTCCCTCTATCTCCTCCAACATGAGGAAGTGCCAGATAGGATGGTGTGTATGTTTTGGGGGCAAGAAAGTTGGGGAGATAGGCTCAAGACCCACAGGAGCCCTCCCCAATCCCTGTGGACCCCATCCTCTGCCTCTTCCTTTCTGTATACCGTGGTGGCTGTTTTTTGTTTGTTTGTTTTTTGTTTTTTTCCCCCAAGGCATGGGGTGTGTGTGTGCAGGGAAGTGTCTAATTAGGGAGAGGCACTCAGAGACTCAGACTGATTCTCCTCAGCTGTCTAGGTCTTCTCTTCTGGGCTGGACTGGCTGGAAACTCCAAATTACAGTGAGAAACAGAGTATCTCTTTGGCCTTGATGTAGCCATGTTAAGCTGTCAATCAAAAAAAAAAAAAAATCTCCCTCACTAGTTAGTTCAAGGAAGAGACAGGAGGTTCCAGTCCCATTGCAGAGGCTTTTTTCTCCAAGTCCCTAGCATAGTCAGCACCTCCCCCAGCCATGGGTGACTGGGGACCCTGCCTGGCTCTTGGGCGGTTGCTGGCAGCTGAGCACAGGCATTTTAGTCTTCAGTGGGGCCCGGGGCCAGAATGCGACCAAGAAGACATCAGGGGACAGAGCCTAAGAGCATCAGAGCCTGAGACAGACCAACTTAAACAGGGCACCAGACTGGAGGAAGAAGAAACAGAAGAGTCAGGATAAAGAAGGAGGGAGAAAAAAAAAAAAGAATTAAGGGAAACAAGGCAGGCAAGATAAAGAGACCTAAAAGCAAGGAAAGGTAGGCTTTCAAAAAGCAAGGGAGGGAAAGGCGTCGTGGCACGGCAGGATGGGGCAGGGTTCAGGCTAGCTAGCAGCCATGGCATTGTGCACTTCTCTTGCTAGCTGGGGCTTTGCCGCGGGACCGCTCCAGGCGCGGCGGCCACTCAGTCTGGACACAAAGGAGTAAGAGGCCTCCTTTCCTACTCCTCTGGGAGACCTGTTCCGGTGGGTGTACTAGGCCTCCGAAAATCTGACATTAGCCCAGCAGTCACTCTGGCTGTTGAAGGCTGAGACACATTCTAGTAAAGAGGAAGACACATGAGAGCAAAGAGACACATGCCTGCTCTTCCTCCGCATCTTCACTGGGCACAGGGCTTCTCTGTCTCTACCTCAGGGTTCCCGAACAGAAGTCCTAAGACCCTCTACCATGGGCGTCTTCTATCTGGAGAAGCCCCTCTCATAGACATCTTTGCGGTAATGAGACCCTCCCTGCTCTCTTCCTCCTTTGAACGCCGCCTTCTTTTCAACTGAGCGGCAGCCTGTACATCCAGCCTGCCTACCCTGCAGAGGCTGCAGCAGCTGGGCAGTCAGGAGCACCACCACCCAGGGATCCCTGCTGCCTATCAAATCCCCCAGGAAGCAGAAGAAAGACTGTTGCCCGTCCTTCCTTTTGGGAGCAAGAACTCCAGACCCTCCCCACTCAGAAGCGTGGCACAGCTGTGGACCAGGAAACAGGCCTCGCCCACAGGCCACCCCCCCCCCTCCTCACCAAGGTCCCATTCTGTTTTGCCTCTCAGAAAGAGGTGGCAGCCTTAAGGTCTGGTTAGAGACTGGGAGTCCAGAGCCCGCTAGGCCCAGGCCCTGCATGTGGGTTATGTCTCCCAGGCTTCATATTTAGAGGCTGGCAGGTCAGGGCTGGGAAGTGGGCTTTTAAGTTTCCCCTAAAGCTAGGCATGTAGATGGGGGGTGGTGGTGGCAAGGATCTGGGGGATGCTAAGAAGGAGGGTCTGATCTTGGGGTTCAATTACTCTTGCTGATCTCCTGTTCTAATCTAAGACTCTGGTCTACAACACTCCTCTCAGTTTTTTTCTTAGCACTACTGGGGCAACCCGGGAGACCAGGGGGAAAGCTGGGAGTCACTGACTGACGAGGAGAGGCAAAGAAAGCTCAGTTCTAGCTGACTTTTCTGTATTTACTGGAGTTCTCACCGTTCACCCTACACCACCACCACCACCACCCCCCAACATATTTCAATGGGCACAGGAGAGGAGTCCCCCTGAAGGGAGGAGGGGCGCACTTCCTCTATCACCTCAAACCTGGGCAATTGAGACCACAGTCAAGCTAGCACCGTGGGAAGGACAGACAAACGGATAGGTTAGAGTCATCACCCCCTCCCCCTGCCCAGCGTCTCCCTTTTAATGATTTAAATTCCCTCCGGTTCAATCCACACCGTCAAGTTCGGATTAAATTTAAAACAGGCTTTGCCTGTGTCCCCAGCGGGCCAGCCGGGCCGCCGCAGGCAGGGAGCCGGCTCTCTGCTCCCTAGCACACGCCCTGAACCGAGGAGGCCCAGCTCCGTTTGCTTTCACTTTCTTCTCCCCCTGAAATGGGTTCGTTTAGCCCCTCCGCTGCCCTCGCCCCTTCCCCGCCCCTCCCTGGTTCCCTTCTCTCCCCCCCCACACCCCCCACATCTCTCCTGATCCCTCTTTGTTGGGAAAAACACACTCACACACAACTCCTCCTAGCTAAGGCCTGAGCTGGAAGCAGAAACTGAGCTCTCCTGCTTGCAGCGAGGAGACCCGCGTGCTGCCCCCACCCAAGGTGGGTATCCGGGATCCCTGCCACCACACCAGGAGACAGGCCCCCAAGCTCAGCAAGCGTGAAGCCCCCAGGGCCTGTGAACGTGGCCCTCTCAACGCCATGGCCTGCTGGGCCCTGTCTTCGCGCCGGCGCCCCCCGCCCCCCCGCCCTGCCGCTCCGCAGCAAACGGGGTTATTTCCGGCTCCCCAAACACAGTCTGGTTTTCCAGCCTGGGGAGTGGCTGGAGGAGGGAGACGACGTCCCAGAGCCAGGGTCGCTCAGTGCCCTGACTCTCAATGGCTCTGTGCACGTTGTTACCTGATCTTTTGTGTGATACATGTGTCGCAAGGAAATTTGCAGTGACTTTGGAGCCCAGACTGAGGAAGCGGAGATACCGAAAGGAGGGACAATACCGGCTCGAAGTACAATTAAGGAGCGAGAGCCGCGGGTCTTCCCGCCCTCCCTAACCGACTGGGAGCTGTCTAGCTTCAAACATCAGGCCGACTCGCGAGCCTAGAACCGGAAAACCCAGCCGGTAGCCGAAGGAGCCAGAGGACTCCGCATCCAGAAAACAGGAAGAAAGCTCCCTTCCAACCTGGGGTGCGGTAGCCAGCCCCGCCGAGTTACACAGAATCCAATGAATTAAAGTACACACTCCGACGACGAATTTTTCCTGAGCCTTTGGAAGGAACGCCCGGGTTTGGGAAGTCTCAGACAGACAGGCAAGCGGCGCCTCCCAAGGCAGACAGACTCACAACATGAGTGTGAGGCTGAAATCATACACAGGACACAGGTTGAACATCCCGAGGCCTCCTTGCCAGGCCTGGCGGGCGTCGATCATCCCTACCTTCTCTCCCGCCAGGGCCTCAGGCCAAGGCCCCGAAGACTCGGTACTTTGGGCTTGGTCCAATCCCGCCTCAGGAAGCCTCCGTTACCTGCTTCTCGGCTTCCCACGGCCACAGACCCAGGGCAGCCGCCTCCCGCTCAGGGAGGGAAGCCCTGGCCACCGCAGCCGCTGCCACCCGCCCTCCTTCCCTCCCTCCCTCCTTCGCCCTCCCTCCCTCCCTCGCACGCCGCCGCTCGCGGGGCCCTCCCGCGGGCAACCTGCTCTGGACCAAATCCAGGTATCTCCGAAAGAAAAAAGAAAGGACCTCTTATACAGAGAGAGGGAGAGAGAGAGGGGGGGAAAAAAAGACCCATAACTGCATTTATTTTCATGCTTGATCATTGGTCCGACCTTAGTTTAGTCCTCCAGGACACAGCCCAGCAGCCACAGAGGTGTGTGGGGGGCCTACTGCCTCGCCCACGCTGACCTCCGCGCCCAGCACACTGCACGCACTCTCCACACTCCCAGGCTGCTGCCTCACAGCAGCCCAAACACCCAACAGACCTCAAGGTCCTTCCTACAGACTCAACATCCGGTTGCCTGGCTCGCCGCTGACCACAGCCCAGAAGTCCGCTCTGCTCGCTCAGTGACCGATGTCCACATACAGTCCACCTTGTCCCTGCTCTCGCGCCCTGCCAGACACCCCTCCGAATCCAGCCATCCACTGGGCTACACTTGGGCAAACCTCGACCCCAGCAGGGGACTCACACAAAGCTCTGTGCGCTAGCCTTCCCGTTTATACTCCCCCTGTCCCCGCTTGCCGCCTTAACGTCACCTGTTCCCAGGAAGGGCTGTATCTCCCAGCGAGTGAGCGGAGGCAAGGCCGATTGCCCGAGGTCCTAGGGAGGCCACAGAGGATTAGCTGGGCTGAGCTTGAGCCCCTACAGGCTGCGAGACATCTCAGAAACCAAGGCTCTCCTTGGCGAGCTCTTGCCTTTTTCTCCTTCTCCCGCAAGTCTCAAACACACGCCGAGAGTTCAGCTCTATAAATCCTGCTCCCCTTTCCCATATCATAATTAAAAAAAACCAGTAGGGGAGGTTTTAACTTTTATTGCGATTTCTAGAGTTGGGCTGCGGAGCATATATTAAGTTTACGCTTATGTGCTCTCGGCGGGGAGGGTCCTTTAAGAAATAAAAATCCATCTTAATATCCTCAGACGAGAGAGATAATTTTTTCCCTCCTCTTCACGCTGTTCCTTCTGAAGACTCCCTTCCAGCGAAGCGAATAAATAATTACAATCGCCTTAGCCATGAGCCAGAGTCCCAGGGCCCCCGGGGTGGACGCTGACCATCAGACTGGCCCTCACCTTGGCCCTATGAGACCTCGGCCCATTTCTCCAGATCCAGGAAGGAGATTGCCCTGACCCCTGACTCTGTGGCCACCTTCCTTAAGCACACCATCTTTGAAATGGAAACAGGGGCAGAGGGACCCTAGGCACAGAAGTCTTATATTGAAAAATTTTTGGTCCATGGGGCGACTTCTTTAAGCCAAGTGCTTTTGAACACCTTGTTCCAGCCTGAGGCTCTCTTTATCCAAACTGGCTGTGCCTTCGGGGTTCTGAAGTTAGAGACTGTATGGGCTCCCAAGCCAGGGAGTCCCCTTACACATCTTCCACCACCCCATATTTCTAGAAACCTCCAGATTTCCCTGGGAGCCATAGAGATTTGAATAATTTTCCTCTCACAAAAGGATGGAGAACAGCGAGACCAATAGAAAGGGCAGTCTCATCCCATTTTGTCCTCCAATGTCCATAGAAGTCAAATTAATTACACACACACACACACACACACACACAGAGAGAGAGAGAGAGAGAGAGAGAGAGAGAGAGAGAGAGAGAGAGATTTCAGAGATATTAAGATATCAGAAAGCCTAGAAGGGACAGATAGAAAGAGACCTACAAGCACGTAATGCATTTAAAGTCACATCCTTTTCCTTCCAGGACACCATGTTGAGAATACAGAATTCTCCACGAAAGTCTGTTAGAGACATGACTGTACTCCCTGCTTTCAGAATCATAATTATGAAAAGAGCCCCCAAGACCTCCTTTGGTCCTTTCTGTCTCTGAGAACAGAGCCGCCTGTCTCGCTTTTCCCCAGATCCCCCCACGCCGTGCCCCCCATTTTTTCCTCTGAAGACCAAGAAATCTTTTTTGAGATCCTTGTCTGTAGAAACCAACTCCAGGCAGAACTGAGAAAGCCGAAGGCAACAGAGTTAAGAAGGTCTGTAAAGTTTCTTATTACTCAGACCCCCCCCCTCTGCCCCCTACATCAGCCTACAGCCTTCTTAACAACATGGTAACAGTGGGCGCTGGTAGCGTCTGTTTACCCAGACATTTCCACAGAACACAAGGACAGGCAAATGCCTAGCAGCCACCGAGACTAGCAGACACACAGACCAAGGCCTACCGGTAACAGACAGCCAGACAGACCAGAGCTGAGCATTTGCCCTCAACAGGGTGTATTTGGGAAGGTTTCCACTTGGACTTGGTGTTTCTCCACTAAGCTACTTACTTCCCACATGCGTCCTTTCTCCAGAGATGGAGGGATGGAGGACAGAAGAGGCCACCGCTCCCATAGTTCCCTAACTCCTGGAATATCAACATCTCCACTTTCCAAAGGAGCACTGCTCTCTCTCCAAAGGTGGCAGGGGGGACCATTTCACAGACTCCCTGTCTTTCTAGGAGCCTTTTCTCTCCTTTAATGACTCACTCTGCCCCACCCTGATGCCCAACTGAGCTGGCCTACCAAGCCAAACTCAAACTCCTGTATTTCCTTGGAATTGGCTGGACCTTCTTTGTCTGTCTCTATCAGCTGGGCTCAGGAGACAATAGCTATGGCTGTGGGTGGGGGGGGGACCCTCTTCCTCAGTTGCAGAGATTGGGACAGGCTGAGGGGGAGATGGTTGTAAAGCTGGGCTGTCCAGAATTTGTCCCATGGCCCTACTCACAGCCTGACCTCCTCACCTCCTCAGTCTGCATCCTCTTTGCCCTGTCTGGGGTGGGGGTGGTGGGGGGCAGAGTCCCACAGGGGAAGGAAAGGTTAGTTAGGGAAGGTGGATTGGGGCCCTCGACGAAAACCGACTGATGTAACTCAGGCAGTTTCTTGTTGCCGAGTTCAAAACTCAATCCCAACAACATGAAACTACCTAAGCCACAGATCAGCTGAGCGAGCAGGGCCGGGAGTTTCGGCTTTGCATCTATCCAAAGGAGAAGGGAAGGGGCTTGGGGAAGGAAGAGGCTCGGCCCCATGCCCTTTCCACCCTGACAGCCTCCCTGCAGACTGGACTAGCAGAGGACTCTGGGTGGCTGCAAGGGTTGAAGGTCTGGTCGCCTCCGCCTCCATTGCTTTCTGGCATAAGCAATTGCATTGGGAAAATCTGGTGAACTGAGACCTCTAGCCTCCAAATGCCAAGTCCCTACCCCATCCTCAGCGCGGCAGTAGAGCTAACCCCCTGCATCTGGCCCTGGGGGTGTGGGGGGCACTGGTTGGTTCTTCCACTCTTGAGCTGGGTCTCCTGTCTTGTCCATCTGGCTCTCCTGTCCTCTCCTCCCAGAGTCTCTCAGCAAACACGGGTGTCTGGACCACAGCGCCTGTGCTCAGGAGCCACTTTCAGTCAGGCCACTTGCCTGGAAAAATCCCTGCAGCTCAGAACGCTAGGAACATGGATAAGGCTCACGCCCACAACCAGCAAAACACAAGAAAACCTAAGCTTCAAGCTCAACCCTTCCACCTTCCCCAACAAACAACCAGACAGAGACACTTAAACTGATGGGTGGATCTCCAGATACTCCTAAGTGCCTTCAAAGATAAAGAAGCCAAAACCACCAATTTACCCCTTTAACCACCGAACCCCACGGCAGTGGGCCAGGGAGGGGAGGAGACGGAGCTCATAGCCTCTGCTCTCCACTGCCGGCGGCCACAAGGCAAATCCGGGGCTCTCAGCAAACACAGATGCCCAAAACACCTTCCTCTGTTCACAACACGCCGCTCGCCAGGCACCTGGGGACGCTGCTAGTCCTCAGTCCACCACCAAGAGAAGAACGAGAAACCGATTCTCTTACCTCGTCGCCGCCTCCTCCTCTTGCTGCCGCTGGCGCTTCTGTTAGCTGCTGTCAAGGGGGAGGGCTGAGCTCCTGGTGCCCCTCCGGCGGTTAAGTTTATTCCTCTGTTTAGATGGGTGGGGGCTCCTGAGGTACCCCCAGCAGTGGTGGGGTGCACCCAGCCCCAGTACCAAAGGCAATCAGATCCGTCTGCTCTTCAAGATTGCAGTTTGCTCTCTGCCTCTTTTCCCTCCTCCAGTCACCTTTAAATGCATCTTTTACTGCAGTACCACATTATATTTGCAGATCATAAAATCCACCTCTCGCGCGCACCAAGACCGTCCTGACATTACTGTTTTATGACCTTGACTTATTGTGGTCACCTGGATAATATTTAAATCAACGTTATGGTCTCTCACTTACATTAAACCCGCCAAGAGACATTCTGGAAAGGCTGTAGGAGATGAGTCAAACACAAAACACACACATATCCACACACTCAGTGTTTTGGGGGAGGGGGTGTCGCTAAAAAAAAAAAAAAAAAAACAAAAAACCAAAAAAAAACCCACCCCCAGCCCCATTGTCCTGCCCCTGTCTGGGAGTTGTGTTATTTAAAGATATTCTGTATGTTGTATCTTTTGCATGTAGCTTCCTTAATGGAGAAAAAAAAAAACCCCCAGACAGGGGCAGGACAATGGGGCTGGGGGTGGGTTTTATTTTTACTTTGCTATGTTCTATTTTTGATTTTTTTTTTTTTTGTTGGTTGTTGTTGTTCTGGATGGAAATTCTGAGATGTTAGTGGATGAGAGATAGAGGGTGCTGGGGGGGGGGAGTGGGAGAAAAGCAGGACAAACACTTCAAGCAGAATCTTAGAGGCAACGGGGAGGGAAAGACACAGGGGAGGTTGGGTCTAGATGCTGGGTGCTGTGACAAACACACAAATACTAGCGGAACTTTCAAGACTGTCTATTATTCTAAGGGGAGGGGGGGAATGCAGCAAGGAGGGAGCAATTCTAACTGTGCTCTCCAAGGTTACAGACCCCTCTCTGTTTGATTCTTCTTTTCCTCCTTTCTTTTCCCCTACAATCAGGTGGATCTGATCTCAACTTTGCACAGAGGACAGAATGCTGCATGTGAGTGCGTGGGTGAATGAGAGGGGTTTACACACACACCGGCCACACTACCGCCCCATCTATGAGGGCACACACAACACCCCCAAAACCCAGCACCCCAATTTCTCATGCTTTAGGTGGGAGCATCCTCGCAGCGGCACAAGCCATAGGTCCCTTGGAAGGAGAGTCTGAGGTCTTTGCCTTTTTTTTTTTTTCCAGGCGCGCGCGTTGCATTTATACTCAGAGAGAGGGGGAAAAAAAATATCACCAGGCACAAAGGGAGGAGGGGGCGGGGAAAAGAGAGACTGGGAGGGGGGGTGGAGGGTGGGGAGGAGATGACGCTGGCTCAGGTGAAATTAAAATTGGAGGTCAGTTCCCGGATCCGATTCTCTCGGTTCATTTTCTTGAGTTTCATTCTGCGATTTTGAAACCAGATTTTGACTTGTCTGTCTGTAAGGTTAATGGTCTTGCTAATCTCCAGGCGGCGCTCTCGCGTCAAATACATATTGAACAGGAATTCTTTCTCCAATTCCAGCGTCTGGTGTTTAGTATAGGGGCACCTCTTCTTCCTTCCGCTCTTTGCTGTCAGCCAATTTCCTGTGGTGTTTTCTGCCTTTATCTCCTCTGTTAAAAATAACATTGTTTACATAAGTATCCCTGGAAGAAGCAAGACCTTGGTGCAGCTTTTGGAAGCCTACTTTGGGAACTACGGTAGCCTCACAGGCCTGGGAGCCGGTTCTCCTGGGCATTTGGAATTTCTTAGGGAGTCTACACTTACAGGGAAGAAACCAAGGAGGCTTTTATGATCAAAGTTTTTTTTTTTTTTACTACATTTAAATCAGTCAAACCCACCTTTGTCCTAACAGATTCTTAATGCCTTCCCTGATCCTGGCGGTTGCCTTGAACCTCTCTAAGCTTTCCCTCAACTCTGTTCTGCTCTGGGGGGAAAAAAAATCAAGTCAGCCAGAAAAAGCATGTTCAGGGCAGAGTCTGCCCCACTGCTCAGAGTCATTTCCCAGAGAGACTTAACCCCTTTCAACTCTGTGGCGGGATTCTGCCCCTGTGCCTGACAGTCAAAAAAGTCTCAGGGGTCCCTGCACTAGAACCCCCCCCACACACACACACAAACACACACTATCCTTCCCACCTGAATCCCCACAGGATTGCTGTCTTGTTAGAGCCTTCCTTTGCTTTTTCTTCTCCTGCCCATCTGCTTCAGGTATAATCGAGGCAGGGAGACCTGTCTGAGCAGCAAGGGTCAGGAGCAACAGCTCTGAGGCAGGCGCGCTAAGGGATGGTCAGACAGCTTCCTCTGCTCAGAGGACTTAAGCTCGAAAAGGGAGTCGCCCTAAGGTATTGCCGTCCCCCTGAGAGTCCACGTGTAGGTAGATGTGAATGCTTTCAAATACACCTATACATATGTATACACAGGTGGGATATGGGTAAATATCTACATATATGAGAAGACACCATGATGTGTGTTTCTATTGTCTTGCTGTTAGCTTCTCTCTCTAGTATTCTTACTGAAATGGACCAGCCTTGCTCTTCAAGTAACAGAAGAGAACATGGCCACCCTTTAAAGGGGGGTAATTTGGAGTCCAAAGGCAAGGCTAGGGAGCAGATACCAAGCAAATAACTTTGCTGACAGCTCTGTGTGCACCCAGCTTTCTCTCTTTCCTATGCCTAGTTAGCCCTTCTGTGTCCTGGATTTTGTCTGGATTGTGGTATGGAAAGATCCCTAGGGCAGCCAGGAAACAGCAGTTGGGGGGGTGGGGTGTAGTGTGCAAACTTGAGGCTATAGTCTAGGAAATGTCAATGTCTCTCATTCTTCTCCAATCTCTGCACCTGCAGCTTCTTGTCAAACTGTTTACAGGCTCTCCACACCTAACTCGACCCTGTTTATTTTTTATTGGGGTTGTTGGGTTTTAAGAGGAGGAAAGGAATTACAAATGGACCTTAGCCAAAAGCTCTTTGCCTCTGGCCTGGTGGAAACACCAAAAAAAAAAAAAGGGGGGGGGGCAGAGGGAGAGGAGAGACACAAAGTGCAAACTAGGTGTTTTGGGATGAGAGGGCTTAGATTGTTGCGGGGGGGGGGGGACCAGCAAGGAGAGAAAGGGGAGTCTATCGAAGTGAGTGTAGTTTGGGTTTAGTAGGTAGACTTGTTAACCTTGACTTTGCTTTTTGGTATGGCTAGGATGAAGGTTTTTCTACCCTAGCCCTCCGCCCCCAGCTTAGAGGTTATGGGGAGGGAATAAAATGAAAACTTTGTGTTATACATGTGCCATGGCATGTGTGATACATACGGGTGCCTCACTCTCTCATCTTCACAAGCACAGCCAAGGGCATCTTCTGGTCAAAATCTCTAAGGAATGATTTACCAAGGCTGTTTTGCAGAGCAGACCCAAGAGGGTAAGGCTCTGCTTCTGAGCACCAAGAGAGTCCATGAGTGTGTGTGTGTGTGTGTGTGTGTGTGTGTGTGTGTGTGGACCACAAGGTGTGTGTGTGTATGTGTGTGTGTGTGTGGGTGTGTGTGTGTGTGTGAGAGAGAGAGAGAGAGAGAGAGAGAGAGAGAGAGAGAGAGAGAGAGAGAGAAATCGCCGCCAGACATGAGTGTGCAGTTGCACCCATATACAAAGCACCACACACAAGGTCCAGGCCACCTCCAGCCTGACTCACTTTCAATACTTCATCTACTTCCACACCACCGATGAGCCAGCCTCAGACACCACCGCCAGTAGCTGGTGTCTAGGGGACAGCAGGTTTATTCCTCCCCGTTGGGGCTTTTCTGATGCTTTTTGCTCCAACTTTTCAGGAAGAGCAGCCGCTCTCCTTAGCATTCCAATCCTGCTCCTATTTCGAACTCTGAGTTCTTTCTCCAGATAACAGTAAAGGGTCCTGAAAACTCCTCAGTTACAGAAGAAATGAATCTCCAACACTGGGCTTGAACTCCGCCTGAGCATTCTCTCTCTTGAACCAAAAATCACAAAGCAATCCAATGCCTCACTCCTTTTCAGGAGTAAACCGCTTGCCACGCACACAGAAAATTTCCAACCAGTCATTTATGAGCTGCTTTTAAAAACCAATGGGGGGCATAAGTTAACCAGAAAAAAAATACAAAAAAAAATTTAAATGAGAGACAGAGAGAGAGAGAGAGAGAGAGAGAGAGAGAGAGAGAGAGAGAGAGAAGAAACATTTCCAACACCCTGATCCAAAGCCACCATCAAGCCAAGCATCTGGAGGAGGGAGGGATGTGGCGGGCCCTTCACCTCCACCTCTTCCGGCCTCAGCCTTGCTGCCCAAGGCCCCTGCTGAGACAGAAATCGCAGGGTCACAAACTGCATGCACAAATCGGACCCATGAACAACAAACTGTATTTTGTAGGAAACATTTCTACAATTAGGAAAATGCACGGAAGGGAAATTACTCGTTTCTAAGCCTTCTCTGGTCGCTGGCCTAAGGATCGCCATTTTAAGCTTTTTGATAGCTTTGACTTGAGCTGGGTACGTGAGCCCCCAGGGCATCCTCACTGAAAAAGCAACCAAAGCCATCTTGCGCCCAGGAACGTCCACCGCCCACCGCCGGTGCAGCACAGGGTGCCCGCAGGCTGCCTGTAGTGCGCCCCTCCTCCGCTAATGCACCCAAGGGCCGGGCTGTCCTGGCACCTCAACGTCGCCGCTGTGTACCTTCCTCCTCCGCTAAATGACAGGCCACCAGCCTTCAGCAAACAGGAGCCTCAAGCCCGGGGTCAATTCAGAGTCTTTGAGTTCCTTAGGCCTCTACCCAACCCTCCCCATCTCTTCCTGCCCCCAGTCCTGACCGCGAAGACCAGTGCCCCCAGCGTCCCAGCCGGCTCGCGGCCCAGGCGGCCTTACCTTTAGCTTCGTTATCCGAGGTGTCTGGGCTGGAGTCTGCAGTCTTGGGTCGTTCCTTTTCACTCTCCGAGGGGCTGCCTTTTGGGCCCGCCAGGCTTTGCTCCGTCTTGATCTCGTTCGGACTAGGGGTCTGGCTGTCGGACTTGGGGGTCTCGGGAAAACTCACTTTGCCCCCAAGCTGAGGCGATTCCAGATGTTCGGCGCGCGGGTTGAGACTGGCCCGCGGCTCAAAGGGGGCTTCGAACTCGTTGGCTCCGGCGCAGTGGGGCGTTTTGTCCAGCGCCGAGTAGCTCGGGCTGGCGCGGTAGTAGCTGGGTACAGGTACCTCGTGCTCCCCAAGGCAGGACTCCGGCAGGGGGTGGGAGTAGAGAGCTGCCTCGGGGCCACTTTTCGCCCGCTTCTCTGTACTGTACATGCAGCAGACATTCTCCTCCTTGACACTAGGTGGGTAGGAGCAGGAGGACAGAGGCCTGCCAACAGGTTGTTCCAGGCGGTAGGCTGCTTTGGGGTCGCCCCAGGAGTCCAGTTGAGAGAGGTAGGACGGGTAGGTGTTGAGGGCCAGGCTGGGGCTGCCTCCCTCGTCCCTCTTGGAGAGCGAGGGTGCGAGCCCGCAGCCCCTCATCACCCCGCAGTTGAAGTCACTCCCAGATTGCATATACATTCCTGCGTTACGGTTATAGCGCTCTCCTCCTCCCGGCGCAGCCAAGGGCTCCGCGTACGAGTTCGGAGTTACATTGCGAGGGCATGTCATTTTCAGAGAGAGGGGTTTTTAAGGAGCAATACTACAGCGGAGGAGCTGACATCTTTTTCCCCCATCCGGGAAGGGGGGGGGGCGGTTGGGGGGGGGGGGGAAAAAAGAGGGGGGGGGGGGGGGAAATATCAGCTCCATAATTATCCGCGCATTCGGTCCTCACCATGTGACGGCTAGACCAATGGGATTTGAAAATGGCCTTGATGATTCAGACAGTCGTGACGTCAGCGGGGTCAAGTTGTCGGCAGGCGGAGCGCGCAGCGTGGAGTAACAGCGCCACCTAGCAGCTGCCTCGGGGTAGGGGCACCGGAGCCCTTCCTGGCGAACAAAGAAAGCGCCCCCCGGGCTGTAGGGGCGGTGGGGTGGTGGTGGGGTGGTGGTGGGGTGGGTGGAGGGACATAGGGCTGTTCAGGGAAGAGTGAGACTTGTTTACTAGAGAATCAGCCTGTAGCTCCTGGGGAGAGGTGGGTGGCGAAGGGGGAAATGCGAGAGAGAGTAAGGCAACCTGGGCTCAAAACAGTCAAATTCAAATTAAAAGGTCAAGACAAGACTCAGGTACTCTTTCCCCTCTCTTCACCTTCCACTTTCCTCATCCCCCACGTCCCCCGCTACCCCCCCTCCCCCGTTTCCTCTCTTGGTTGGGAGCCGGGTAATGCTTTGGGAGAGATGGGAGGGATCTCCAGTGGGCTTAGGGTGAAGAAAAAGTTAAAGAATCAAAAACAGGCTAAAGTTTCTGTTCTCTTGCCTCCTGCTTCCTCCGGCTTGGTCCCTGGTCCCTGGGATCTCCTGACCGCAGGTCTTGGAGGTTGGTTGAGTTCGAAGTTCCATGTGGGGACTAACTGGGAGTCTCCAATGTCTGGAGTGGGCCCGGAAACGGGTCACGGCCAGGGATTCTGGGCAAAGGCGGATCCCAGTGGACCTAGGGATCAGTCGGAGGAGGAAGCTGGCGATTAGAGGCACCCTCTTCCCAACCCTGGAATTGCAGTCTGGGCCCTTACTGGGATGAGCAGCTGCGGTTTATGGGCTTTGCCCTTGGAGCGGGCTAGGTAGGCTGCTTTGCTCCATGTGCCCGCGGGTCCCCGTTTTCCGCTTGACCTTGCCCCTACTAAAACAAGGAATATTCCTAGAGAGAAAGCCCTAACCTGTAGGCCTTGGTTGGGTTTGAGGAGTGGCGTACCCACACTGAAAAGGCGCACAAGACCTAAGCACCACCCGAGAAGGATTTTTTTTTTAAGCGATTGGGTTGGGAGTTTTTTTTTTTTTTTTTAAAGAGGGGGCGGTATATTTTTGTGCATTTACTAAAGGGAGGGGTACCGGGTGGGGAGGT
This sequence comes from Acomys percivali, assembly GCA_907169655.1. Classification (NCBI taxonomy): domain Eukaryota; kingdom Metazoa; phylum Chordata; class Mammalia; order Rodentia; family Muridae; genus Acomys; species Acomys percivali. Next base: position 125,644,908 of record OU015748.1, on the reverse strand, counting down.
GTGTGTTTTGAAATAGTTCGTTCGGTTTCTCCATCACCTTTCTTCCTAAGCGAACTAAACTCTCCACCCCCTTCCTCAGGAAACGGAATCCAGAGAATAACTTGTCTTTCCGGTAGCCCCGCATTTTTCCCTGGGCAGAGGCCGTGGGCTTTCCATTTTCCGAAGGACCAGAGCCTGGCTGGGAAAGGACTCCAGGGCCGAGCGCCCTGGCGTGGATGAATGGAGAAGCTGGACCGGTTCTTGGAGGCCCTAGACAGCTAGGATCGAAAAGGACCAAGGAAAGAACTGCCCCAAATTCCCTCAGCCAGGGGTTGAGAAGAAGACCGAGGGGTTCCTTAATTCCAAGGGGGGGAGGGGGAGAAAACCGAAAGATCCGTGGAGTGCGACTTGTTTGCAGGCCGGCAGGGGAGATTTTCATTTGCAGAGAGGTCGCCCTGCCTTCAGCCTGGGGGTTATCCAGGGCAAGGTGAGGCTGCTTAGGCCCCAGACCAGACTTGGGACAGTCCCCAGCAGCAGTCAATCTAAGGAGCCATTTGTCCCACTGCCCATCCCGCGGGAAACAGACGAGACTTTATGACCACTCTGTTTGTATTATCTGCATAAGTCTTTCCCCACGAGCTTGATCGAAACTGTTCCCTTTTACGAGGACCCAAAGAAAATTTCCCGTCATATTTATCAGCTGGGGATAAAAATTTAGTATGGGAACTGATATTTCCTCATTTATGAGACGATGAAATTAAAGACCAAAGCAATTGAGAATTATATGGCTTTGGGGGGCTCTCTCCCCCCCTTTTTTCACATCTCTTTTTATTTTCCTCCATGGTGTGCCTGTCCTTGGAGTCTGTTCTCCCAAAATCCTGCCCCTGTCCTCTATTTTGAGTCTCATAGGGCCCTTTCTCCAACAGCCAGGTATCTCTGGACCACCTCATCTCTTGCCAGCTTTTATCTCTGTGATAGAAGCCATAGAAACCAGAGGAGGGACAGTGTCTCCATCTATGCCCTGATGCTGTACTGGCCAGTAGAAGGTTTCGAGAGAAGAGATTTGCAGGGTACTGTAGGATTGAAACACAGCCCCCCCCTCCCCAGAAGATGGTGAGAGCTAGAAAAAGGATGAAATTGACAAATTCTAGAGTAGTCCTTAAACAATATACTCCCGGATAGAAAACAGGCTAGCTATCAAGAGAGAAGCATAGTTGCCCCGCCTCTGGGCCTGTCTCTCCTACAAGCCAGACCCCCATCGCAAAGCCCCTCTCCAGCCTCAGCCATGGGAGGGAATGGAGTTGCTTCAGGATTCCTGCCTTTATTGGTGGAAATAATGCCCTTAGGAGAAAAAGCCTCATGCTTCAACTCAAACCTCCTCACAAGAACGAATAGTGCTTAAAGTTGAAATAATTAGAAGTATGATAAACACGGCCCATTAATGAAACAAGAAATCAAATTCATCAGCCTAAGTGGGACCCCCGTTGGGACAAATGTTTGCCTCTAATTACTCAAGATAAACGAAAACCCAGAGCTGTTAAGCAAGAAGCTCTCTGGCTTGCTCGGACGACGCAGACATGAATAACTTGTTTAGCTTTCCCTAGACTTTGGGATCTGTATTATTGAAAGGAAGGAGAAAGAAGAGACAGAGAAGGCCCTGATAGGGAGCTTCTGTGCGGGTCGAGAAAGTCCTGTTTAGCCTGGGTCTCAAGCCCTGCCCCCATGGGCTCGCCTTTCCCGAGGCCACGAGCAAAGGCAGCTTCCGTCCTATTGTCCAGGCCTGGCGTTCAAAGGCATGTGTGCCGCCTCAGCCACCCAGTCTGCCGCCGCTGCCAGGCGCCCACTGGCCTTACCCGAAGGGCACCCTTGGCAACTGGATTGGGGCCCAGGGGAAGTCTGTATTGCTAAAGTCACCCCCCCCCCCATACGTTCGGGTTTTGTTTTGTTTTGTTTTGTTTGAGATGTCTCCTCAACTTCCCCCAGTGAGAACAGCGCTGCACTTAAACCTCACTCTGGGTCTCCCCTTCTTCTTACCTCAACACGAGGAAATGAACATTCCGAGGGGGGCCTTCAGGCCAAAGTGGGGCTCAGGCTGTGCCCATGTCTCAAGAATCCCACCCGCCCTAAGAGAAAGGCCCAGGCTCTTTCTCTCTTCCCGCCCAGTATCCAGACACTGAAGGGCAGCTTCGGCTGAGCTGGACTGGGCCGCCTGGGCCTCCTGCTGTCTTTGGGTCGGTGAGCAAGGGAACAGAAGAGGATTCAGGGGTTCCAGGCTGGCTCCAGAAGGGCCTGGCAGTTCTTCAGGTGCAAATGCCTTAAGGGTCGGGTCGCTGTGAATGGGCAGGGGGGAAAAAAGCTGCTTTTTTTTTTTCATCTGAAGCCCTCAAATCGCCCCCAGAAACACCCTGTTTTCTCCACTGAAAATTGTCGGAGTTTCCCTGAGACGTTAAGAATGATCCGGGAAAGTCTGAAGAGGAAGAGGAAGAGGAAGAGCGTCTCTCCTTGTGGAATTAAAAATTATTTAAATATCGTTTTTTTAAAAAAAAAAAACGTGTATTACTGAAATCTCTTCAAGCAAAAATGGAAAACAGAATTGCACCGTTGACTGTTGGGATTTTCTTCTTGTTTTGGAGGCCGAGATTAGTCCTTTTCTCAAACCTGGAAGGAACAATTCCCTCTCTCTCTCTCTCTCTCTCTCTCTCTCTCTCTCTCTCTCTCTCTCTTCCCAGAGCACCAAGCTCTGCCCCCACTTGGTTCGAGAGCCGAGAAACTCCAAGCAAAATGTGGAATGCTCGGAGGACCAGGGGAGAAAGGTTCAAACAGGTAAAAAGGTGAGAGGCTGCGGACGGAAAGGGGCTCCTGCTTTACTTCGGATTCTGCAGGCACCCGACAGGCAGCGCCGCCAGCACTCTTGGTCTCACATCTAGACACTGTACACACTTGCACCCAGAGGCTGTGGAGTTTAGCGTCTACCCACATGTCTAGCTTGCACTTAATTGCATGTTCACGGCCTCAAATATTCACTTCTACCCAAAGCGCTTCCTGCAGTCCTTGAATTCCAAAGTTCGCTATCCCGAGTCAGTCTGACTGCTTCCGGGACCCTTCGGAAACCGACTGGTTACTTAACTTTGCCTATGGAATCGAAACCAGACCTCACACACCTCAAAAAGAAGCGTTGGGAGGAGGAGCCCCAAAAGAGGATGTCTTGGGAGGGGGGCCGGGTCCCCACTTCAGTGGTTTGTTTCTGAGTTGCCCCAGTAGGTCAGATTTCCAGTCACGGGTCCGCTGTGGTTGGGCTGCCTTTACTCCTGAAGGTAAAAAACAGGACCCTCCCTCACTAGCTAAATTTCTTTTTAAAGGTCTGTTTTGTTTTTTGTTGTTTTTCTTCCCCTCTTCTTTTTCTCCCTTTCTCTCCTTTCTTTTTCATATCCCTGCTTTCTCTATTTTTCTTTTCCTTCTTTTTTCTCTGTAATTTTCCTTTCTTTCTCCAATACTTTAAACCGTTGTCTTGTTTCCTCCTTTTCTTTTTTATTCTTTTATTATAAACTTTACTCTTTGCTTTCTTCGATTTCTTGCTTCCCTTTGACGATTTTTAATCCCCCTCCCTGAAGGCTTACTTATTTTTCCTCTGTTGTTTTGGGTTATATGAGGAAGAAAATGACAGGCTGGCTCCGTTCCTCCTTATTCCGCTTGCTTGGGCTTGGAGTTGACCTTCTGCCTTCAGCTTCAGCTCAGCTGCTCGGAAGGCAAAGTGTGCGACAGGCAGCCAGCAGGGGCGGCCAGGCCTCAGAGTCGCCATCAGAAGGAGGAGATCGCCAGGCTCCGGGATCCTATGTCTTTATTTCTATCAAGCAAAAGGAACTTGGTCCACCAGACCCACAATTAGAGAAAACGTATCTTTGTTCTGAATCTGGAACTGAACCCTAAATAGACTAAAGTTTAACTAATTTATGATGTCAGCACTGGAGTTAGGGGAAGTGAGAGACTGAAGATCTGTCAATTACAGGTAGAGGGCAGATTCAAAGGCTCATATGTAAGTTGACTTTTCAAGGCCATGTTCCCTACATAAGTACTTTTGTTCTTTGTAAAGGAACCAGGAGCACTGTAAGCTCTGCTGGCTTATGCCTCCTTTGCTTCTGCAGCAACTGTAACCTCTAGGCAAGAATTTCCTGGCTTTTGGATTTTTTCCCCCTTAAACCCCACAGGCAATAGAGATAGGGCTTTGTATGAAGAAGCCCCCCCGCCTCCAAATTAGGGGTTTGAGCCAGGATTATAGAACTTCACTACTCCGAAAAGCGGGTGGAAAGTGGTGTGTGTGTGTGTGTGTGTGTGTGTGTGTGTGTGTAAGAGAGACAGACAGACAGACAGACAGACACAGAGAGACAGAGAGAGGGAGGACACAGAGACAGACACAGAGAGGGAGGACACAGAGAGAGAATACAGACTACAATAAAACAGGGTGTTGTGACTGGGAAGGTTCGTTATACTGTTGTCATTTTACAAATTCAGTGGTTCTATAAAAAGCACATCTTGAATACTTGGTAGGTAGGGCTCTCCTGAACGCCTGCAGCTTTTGTTAGCTGGCAGTCCCCAAAGCCTGGGCAGACCTCACGAAGGATTGACCCCTGACTTTCAAGCCTTCCTCCCCACTTCACCAAAGAAAAGCACTCCTTTACACTTATGATGAAGTCTCAGGGCTCATCTTTCTCTAAAATTCCATCCTGTGGCAAGACCTAAGCTAAGCTTTTTTTTTTTTTTTTCCACTTCAAGGAGGGGGAATCTTGTAAAAGTTTTACGCCAAAACAAAGTTATAAAAACTTCCAGGGCGTCGCCTTTTCTAAAGGTTTATATGAATAATAAAGAGTGCAGTCGCGTGCACGCTGTACTGGCCAACTCTGAGCAGGAAGAGTTTAGTAAACAATGTTACTCTCTTCAGGGAATATTGGCCTGGAAAGAAATTGCTCTACAGAGTCCTAAGAGAGGCGGGAGGGTTAGGATGAGGGAGGAAGGAGTAGTGGCCTTGACTCCCTTGAAGTTCAAAGTTCTCCTTCGCCTTCTTGAGGAAAGGCCTCTCTTCTGTCAGCTTCTCCAGAAATGATCTCACAGTACTTAGTTCCTTCCCTTGCAGTTAGTTAACCGGTTACCCAGCTCTCTTTACTTCCAGGCACCTGGGCCGCACTTTTCCTGCTTTCTCCCCATCCCCCACCTAGTAGAGCTTTCCAGTCGCCCCAACTAGAAGCCTTAGAGTCCAGGGGCCTTCTCAGGGTGGGGGGTGATGGGCCCACCTTCAGGGCACCTCTGTTTTGCATTTCCCCAGCCACCTAGGGTCTGAGTGACAAAGAAACTCCAAATCCAAGGCTGCTTCCAGCCAATTTCTCATTTCAAGGGCTTCTGACTCTCCCTGCACCCCCAAAGCCCATAGTGGAAAGGGGGTGGGGCCCAGAGAGCTCTCTCAGCCCACACCACTTAATACCCTTGTAAACTCCCACGTGCGCTATAAACTTGGATTTTTACAACCAACATTCCTCCTTAGCTCCAGGAAACTTTGAACTCGGCCTCTGGTTTATTTACTTGGGGGGGTGGGGGTGGGGAAGCTGGGAGCTGAGAAAGGCTGGAGGGAAAAGAGGGAAAATGTGGGGCAAAGGGGTGATGGGGTGGGGGTGCCTGGGGGTGTGTTGGAAGAGGCAAGACCGTCCACTGTGAGTTTGTTTACTGTTTAGGACGGAAGTATTTTCTAACACAGGCCAGACTGGGTCGTTAAAGGGCAAAATGAAACTGGGTTTAGAGGCTCGAGGATGCTTTATGGCGGCGTCTAGACTGCGATCTTTTGTTCCAGGGCAGCGTTGTGGCTGGAGAGGATTACCCCAAGGGGTTGAGCCCAGAGTGCCCCTGCTAGCAAGGGGCGGGAGGTAGATATCCCAAGAGTTTGAAGGTGGATTTGCTTGGAGGCAAGAAACCTCTCCTTCCTCTCTCTCTCTCCCTCCCCCCCCCCCCCTCTCTCTCTCTCTCTCTCTCTCTCTGTGTGTGTGTGTGTGTGTGTGTGTGTGTGAGACCACAGACGGGCAAGCTCAGATAACACAAGGCTTTGTTTTTCTTTCATGATAACTCTCCTCTCATGCTTCAGAAATATCTTCTGGAAGGGGTTCTTTGGAGGCTAATACTTTCCTTTTTAAATAGGTTTGTTGTTCTATGGACGTCTATTGTTATATAGAAAATATGGTTGGCAGGATAGCATGGAAATCCATGGTATAGCTGTTTATAGTGGACAAACATCACATTTCAAGAAATCCCCCATAGACACACACCCCAGTTGTACTCATATTCATTAAATAGTGACAGTGTTCACACACCAGGGAGGGCATAGCTGTGTGCACCAGGTCACATTTGTTCCATGCAGACAAAAGTTCACACATAAGGACGCTGCCTTGAATAATAAAAATGTTTGTGAGTACATGAGAGATTGTGAGCCACAATACACCCTAGTTGACAAATCTCAAAGAGCCACACTTACAAATTAGAGATTAAGACATCTAACGCTTCCAGGAATCTCTGCCATCAATACAGAGAGCAACACCTAATCTTGGAGACCCAAGGTGCTTTTCCCTCTCATCTGACAGAGTAGCATGGATGAAAACATTTTCTTGGAATTCCATAAAAACAGAGAGACAGAAGGAAGATGAGAGAGTTGGTTCTGAACTTCTTACCTTGAATAAGAAATTTAGAACTGCCCTTACTGAAAGACCTCCAAGGAGTAGTTGACTTTCCACTAAAAACAAACAAACAAACAACGCCCCCCCCAAAAAAAACACATGCAGCAACTACAGACTGGGGTGAAGGCTGTCTCCATGGGTCACATTTTCCCTCTTTTCTCTTTGCCCTTTTCCTTGCTAATCCCTACAAAACACATCTCTGAGGCTTTTTATTCATTCGGAGACAGCAAATGTATAAAAGTCAGGGTGGCTCCAGCCTAGGTGTTTGGTTCTGTCCAGAGGAGCCTGACCATTTGGGCCAAAGGGGAAGGGGATGGGCCCCATCTTCCCACCCCTAGAGGCTGTGAAGAAGACAAAGAGTGTGGCTGGTTTGTCTTCTTCTTCCTTCCTTCCTTTAAAACTGTATATTAAAATTCCAATGAGAGAGAGAGAGAGAGAGAGAGAGAGAGAGAGAGAGAGAGAGA
>OU015748.1:125607037-125620014 GCA_907169655.1 Acomys percivali | reverse complement strand
AGCTTTAGGGGTCTTTTGTCCCCCCTGCCTAGTTATTTCACAGTGCACAAGATATCTTCTCAGAGTGAAGCTACCAGATTGGAAACACAGAGTTGCAGCTCTAGCCCCACCGATGGTCATTAGTCACCAGATCCCAGTCTGTCCCCCCCCCCCGGGCACTCATACTGCCCCCTTGCCCAGCTCCTCTTCCTTCAGTCCCTGCAGTGAAGAGATGCAGACCTTCTTTCTGAAGGCAGTTTCCCTTCCTCTGGGATGTCCACATTAATTTTTACAGCCCAGTGACTCTTCAGAGCTCTCCCCTCTCTCCTTCCCCAGTCTACCGCCCCCCCAATATTTCTCCCTGCCAGTAATTGCTTGGGACTAGATATGGCAGCCCATCAACAGATCCTGGTTGGTCATATATTTTTGTTACCCATGCAAGTGCTCTTTCTTTATTATTATACATTTATTATTTTTAATCATTCACCTGAACTGGAGAAAATAAAATAAATAGCTAAGGACTGGGGGGGGGGGCTCCTGCTCTTTCTGGGAAGAGGAGATTATACGTGGGGGACCCAGTTTTAGAAACGGTTCTCAAAACATCACACCATCATACATCCATGTTTTAATTACTAATATTAACATGATGACGCAGCTCTGTACAAAGGGAAAACGTGCTAAAGACAGATGCTTGGATAGGGGAGTACACTACACAGATCTGGGAAGGGAGGTAAGAAATACCACAGGAGCGACAGTAGGTACCAGAGACAGACACAACCAACAAGACAGATACTGACAAAGAAGCTCACGGAAGTCAAGTTTAAAGCAAAGGAAAGAGAATATTGCGTAACTTTGTCCCTTTCCTTTTGAAGTGTTCTAGTCCCTTTCCTACCAGGCTCTAGGAATCAAATCAGAGTGGTGGAGCTTGAATGGAGAGCTCGCGGTCACTGGAAGAGCTGCACAAGGGGTTACAGACAGGGGACAAGGGTGGTGCTCCATGCCCACGGCCAGCACACGGGGCGGTTGTGTGGGCAAGCTGAAGTAGAGATGCTTTCTGGGAACTTGAACACGGATGAACACGTGTAGTCCATGGTGAGATGTGTCAGGCGCCCAACGGAGGATCAAGGCATGTGATTGTATCTCCTCTCTGTTGAGCCAAATGGAGCAACCAAGAAGCTGCCCGCTTGCAAGTGTAGTAGGGAGAGGGTTTGGACCCAATAGTTTGGTGGGCTTGGCTATGCATATATACATTTGCTTGTGTCTCTGCACAACCCTGTAAACAAACTCGAAGCCATGTGCTACTGGGAGAGCACTATAATCTGCGGCTTTGCCCCTGAAGAGCCAGAAGACTCCTCGCCTCGGTGGGGTTCCGCACTGCCCAGGCTGCACTGGGCTCCGTCAGTCTTCTGCTTCTCAACCCTGTTTTCACAGCAGTGAGACAGCAGATGGGAAGCTAGCTGGTGGACTCGTGCGGAAAAGAGTAAAAACAGGGTGCAGGATGGCTGGTGAGTTATCTGGGCTGTTCTTTCCAGAGACGGGCAGCCTCGGGCTGGGGCCTGAGGCTAAAAGTACCTGTGGGTAAAAAGCCTTCGCCTTTAGCCTCCAACTGGATCTGGGGATGAGCCCCTCCCTCTTCAGCTTTGGGCCCCAACACTCTGAGGCGAGCGCCTGGGAGGCGGAGGCTGCAGATCCAGAGACAAAGGGTGGTGTTGGGGGGGGGGCGGGTAGGGGATAGAAAGGAGTTGAGTGGGGAACTGCAGCGCCCCCCTTCTTCATTGTCACCAAGCCTGGGAAACGGGTTGAGCTGGGCCTCCGCTTCCCGTAGTCCCTTTAAGGGCAGATTCTCCTCCAGCCTCGTAAATTACGCCGGTCCAGCCTCCGGCCGGCCGGCCGTGACCGTGAACGCCAGCGGGAAGAGAAAACCAGCCGGTCCGCTGCTGTAGGTGCCGGAAACGCACCCTGCCAATCAATGGCGCTCTCCGCAACCCACCTCTTTGGGCGAGGTGGGGGTCTGTGGGGGAGGCTAGATGAACCTGTTTCTATGTGAGTTTGGTTCTCAGCTCCCCCCCCCCCCAGTTTGCCGCTTCCAGTCTGCAGTTGCATAAATGACGGGGAAAGTGGTTAGTTAGCACACCTCACACCTGTAAGCTATGTTTGCCTGGGACGAGCTGGGGAGGTTAGCAGCGGGCTGAGGGCCTTCAAACTTTTCTAGAACCGTCCTGGAGAGGATCTAGAGCTGTTTAGTCTATTTTTCTGCAGGGTAGTCTGTCAAATGCAAGCACTTCAGCCAATCCAGTGCTCAGGCTGGAGGACCCTGACGTGGGTAGACTCTGGGCCTTAGTGGCCTCCTAGGTTCCTAGCTTCCTCCAAGCCTGCCACAGCACTCCACCCTCGCCCTCAACTCTGTCCACTGGACAGAGTTCACATCTCTCAACTCACCACTCCACCAGTTTATGTGTTTGGGCACCTTGGCTCCACTATCAATCTTGTCTGCTCGTCCAAGGATAGAGACTTTAGACCAGAAAGGGAAGTGGAGGAGGGTGTGTATATGTGTCTGGGCCGCTGCTTTCCCATAACCTCCCCGTGAGCCACAGCAGCTCCAGTCCTGCCTCGGATAAACCACCCCTGCACTGTGTCCTAGCCTGCCCTGCTCTCTCCCCAGCTTCTGCCTTCTCTGGCTCCGTTTATTCCCTTCTCTCAGGGACCCGCAAAGCCTGCTGTGTGTGTGTGTGTGTGTGTGTGTGTGTGTGTGTTGGGGGTGGGGGTAGGGAACCACGAACAAAACAGACAGGAGACGTCCAGGGAGGGCCTGCCAGAAGGCCTGGCGTTGTAAGCGGGACCGTGTCCCAGGCTGCGCCCCCTCTTGCTCCACCAAGGCAAGCTCAGTCTGGGGCTAGCACGGGGCGTGTCCTGCCCCCCTAAAAGAAGGAGAGAGCTTGCTCTCTCAGCAGAAGTCTTTTCTTTTTCATTCTCCGGTTCTGGAACCAAATCTTGACCTGCTGGTCACTAAGATTCAAGCGGTCCGAGAGTTCCCTCCGACGCTGGCGTGTGATGAACTCGTTGACCAGAAACTCGCCTTCCAGCTCAGCCAGCTGCAACTTCGAATACGGCTTGCGCTTCTTTCGAGAGCGGCTGTGGATCGGGTACCAGGGCGCGCCTGGGTGGAGATGAACCGCAGGGTTGGCCAGAGGATCGGGGGATGACTAGCTCAGTGCCCTGGACCCTTTCCCAGACCCTCTCACCCGGGCCCCACACCCAGACCAGATCATTCCCTTCCCTTCTCATTTCGAGGTGCCCTGAAAACCTTTACCCAGACCATCCTCACCAATCCATCGTCTCATCAATTCCTCCCCCCCTCCCCGTTTTTCACTCCATGCCTCAACCCTACCTCCCACAGCAGTATCCACAGCTTTTCTACATCCCTAGCCCCTCGCTTCTTCCAAACTCGTGTTTCTTCACCGTAATCATCACCACCATCATCATCATCACCATCCAAATTTCCTGGCCTGGTCCCCTTAACCACTGGGACTACCAGATCTCACCAGTTAGAAAAGATATGGGCGGTGGTGAAAAGTAAATCCTGTAGTGTTTCTTAAAATGAGAAATGCGAGTAATGGAGGCCTATGGCTAAGCAGAAGGGAAGGCGCCCAGGAAAATAGGAACGGAACCTCCTTCTCTGCCTCTTTACCCCCAGGCTTGGGGAAGTCCCTGTCAGAGCCTGAATTTTCGTTCTCTGGAGCTCCCTGCCCCCTACAGCCACTCGGACCGAAAAAGGAAATCTCTCGAGTTCTTTTATGGGGATATTTACATGTTTATAGGGTGCCCCCACATACACACTTCTTTTAAAAAGAAGCCTTAGCTCACTACACACACTCTGTCACCCCAGGCAGCTCCGGCCTCCCCTGCCCACACTGGCAAGACGTCCTGTCAGAGTGAGCCTCACAAGTGGGCTGGGGTCCTTACCGCTGGCTGAGAGCCCGCCACCTGGGTTCAACGGCGATACCAGAGAGCCAGGGTCGCCAGCGCCGGCGCCCTTGTTGCTCTCGTTGAGTAAGGACGAACTGGAGTCAGATTCCAGTGACTGGCACGAGGGTGGGTCGTGGGGGGGTCCCGTGCTGCCGTCGCCGCCACCGCCGCCGCCTGCGGTGTAGTCGTACTTGAAGCCGAGCGCAGGCGGCCCCGACGGCTCCAGCTGCAGCAGCGCTGCCCCGGGTCCTGCTCCGGGTTCGCGCCCGCGCTCCTCCCGCTTTAGGCCCCCGCTGCCGCCCTCAGCGCAGGGCTCTCGGTAGTACCCTTTGCTATCCTCCATGCGAGCCAGCTCGCACGTGCGGCCGAAAGGCGGGTTGAGAGACACGGGGCTGCCGAGGTAGGGCTGCGGGTAGCCATTGCACGGCTCGGCTGACGGCCAGGGTAGCGAGCACACGTTGTCGCGGCGTGGGTAAGACAGCGAAGGTAGCCCCGGGAGTTGCGCGCCTGATGCGCGGAAGTTGGGGAAGTAGAAGGTGTCTCCCGTATGGATGTTCACCAGCGGCCCCACAAACCCAGGATTCAGGAGATTATGCTCGCCCATTTCCGCGGGGCCCGACCGGCAGCTTCTACTTTATTGCTATCTGACATTAAACATAGTTAAACCTGCACCAGCCACCCATTGGCCGCCTTACTCACGTGGGCGCTACCACCAAGGGGAGGGGTGGGGACAACCGACACCCCCCCACACACACATTCCCCGGCAGCAACTCAAACTTCCCCCTTCCCCAATCCTGGGTGGGGGTAAGGGGGAGCGAAAGGCAGGAACAGATTTATTCGTTGGATTCTGGTTTTTAAAAAATCATATAAAAACTTAACGCAGACGGGGAAGCGATCGCTCGACGCGGGGCGGGGGAGAAAAAAAAAACAACCCAAAAATACCTGCACATACACACCTCTGCACTCTGCACCCCGCACCCCCCAGATGTATTATCTTATCACCAACAGCTGGCCGAGTACAGCCCGTCCCTCTTTAATTAGCTCCTTTATTAACTAAAACCGTTGGAATTTACAATATCTCCCCAATAAATTACTATTAGATATTGTGTCATATAAAGTTTACTGGCTGTTTAAGGAGACGGATGAGCCCTTTGGCTCGGGGTTTATTTACAGTAGAGGCGAAGTGGGGGTGAGAACAGGTTTCCCAGCCCTGCCAGCACTGCTGCGGTCTCACCATCGTCTTTTTTTCCTTAGGATGTGAATAGATGTTTGAGGTTCTTTCGCTCAAGAAAGGCTTAAGGGGATGGATAACGCTCTCTTCTGTAGCCCTGATACCTCCGCTCACCGGTAGAGGAGGGACCAAGGCGGAGAGAAGAGCAGATTAGGCTACTGAGCTCACTCGGGCTCTGCTTGCGTGCTCTTGAAAATCTGGGGGTGGCTTGAACTACTTTTCGGCCTTGACTTCGTAAGGGACCGACCTTTGTGACAGGAAGCTGTCAGCCCTCAGCAGAAAGTGGCTGGCCTGAAAGTCCGCCTATTGCTACAGCAAAGAAGATTGACCCACAACCTGCAGGCTGGCTGATGGAGCCAGTATGGAGCGGCACAGAGGCCAGAGGGGGGTTGCCTTCTGAGGTGGGACAAGAGTGAGGGAAACACCCCCCCAAGAAGTATCCTGTTGAGGATTCAAAACTGTATTTATGGTTCTCCTTCTAGGGAAGCTGGGAACCTAGTGCTGGCTGTTGACTCTAATGAACATCTCCAAGTCCACACTGAGATCTCAACTGGGCCACCAAACGGCCCATGAAGAGAAAAGCCAGCTCAAATGCATTTTATTAGGGTTATAGCAGAGAAACACTCTCATCTCTTGATTATTTTGAGCTTAAGTTGTCCAAGGTTGTATAAATAGTCAGACAACATACACATGTTAAAAGGATTTTTTTTTTCAGAGAATTGGACACACACACACAGAGAGAGAGAGAGAGAGAGAGAGAGAGAGAGAGAGAGAGGGAGGGAGGGAGAGGGAGGGAGAGACTATGAGCGAATGTGGGTGAAAATTAAATAATTGGGAAGCTACAAAAGAGACAGAATTGCAGAAGAGCCTCTTTCCCCTCTTTTCTCTCTCCCGCCTCTCTCCTTTACAGGACGCGGCAGAAAGAAACGCAGATTCTTCGAATTCCGCCGCTCCCGGAGCGATTTCATATCCCAAACTATAGCTGTTCACTCCGACAGAAATGTGTCCCCGCGGGCGCCGCCCTGCCCCGTGCAGCCAGCCGCCCGCAGCTTGGCGCCCGCCCCTCGCCCCGCTAGGCCGCTTCTCACTTCCCCCGCCCCAGCTTGGCAGCCTACTCAGTCCCATCCGCCCTAGGAGTCCGCCCAGCGCCTGACCCATGCTGGAACCCCCGAGGTCCAGCCGGTGGGATGCCAGCCTCTACAGTCAACCTTCTCGGAACCAAAAAGAGACTGCTTGTGCGTGCGTGTCTGCGTGTGTGTGTGTGTGTGTGTGTGTGTGTGTGTGTGATTAAGGGGCTGTAAGGCTGCAGAATATCCATCAGCTATATATAGCATGTCACAGCACCTCCGAATTTCATTTATTTCTCCACTTTCAAGACGCATTGATTGCAAACAAACGTGAACATCTAGTTAAAAAAAAAAAAAACTCTGGATCATTTTGATCATAAAGATAAAGAAAGGGGATATGATCCCACTGTTACAGATTTCGATCAGAACACTAAGCTTGGCAGGGAGGTCTACGCCCAGGCTTTCCAGGCCTCCGTGCTGCAGCTATTGTTAGTGTGAGGGATGCCGAGCCAGCTTCGCCCGGCTTTGTTGAGTGGAATCTTCTCCCCCGTTACAACAGTTTCCCTTCAGACAATGCTAATCTCCATGAAAAGAGACCCCCAAGAGGAAGGCTTAGCTTCCCCCCTTCTTTCCACAGCTCAAAAACCTCAGGCCCTGGGCATTTCTCGCTGCCCTCCTGGGTCAGAGCGCTCAAGCGGCCGCCACAGGGCGGCAGAGGCAACGCGGGGACAAATGAGAATAAGATGAGAGGGGCTCCTTTTTCAGACATGCATTCTCCCAGCCTGATGTGGCCCTGACAAAACCATTTTCTCCGGATTCCAAGCTTGGCACGCAAACCCACGCGCAAAACCTTCTTCCTTCTGTACAAACATGCTAATTTCTGTCAAAGAGAGCCGCACACCACCCTTAGCAAAATCCCTCTCTCTAGATTGCTGCTCTCCGAGATTTACTGTAAAGTTAAGTTTCAGGGCCGCTCTGAGGACCCAGGCAACCCAAGACTCCAGTCTCCCCCACCCACCCACCCCCCGCAGGAGCACCAGGATGGCTCTGTATGCTTCTAGGTAAACTGGCAGCACGCAGTTTAGCCGCTTGGTTTCTGAACCGAGCTCAGACAAAAACACTACTCCCAACCTGGATGCCCAGGACCGGAAGGAGGCTAAGGTGCAAAGCTTCAACTCTAAATCCAGCCCATCAAGAGCTGTTCTCCAAGAGCAGTTGAGGCTAAGTGGGGCAGGGGAGGGACGACAGGAGGGTTCTGGCACCCCAAGGCTTTAGGCAGCTGCACTTAGTCTGGTTTAATCCGCCGGCACTCCGGCACTCCGCTGCCCATACTCAAAATCATCATCTTCGGTCAACAGTGAACAATTGATGCTTCGGAACTCTCCCACTCATTCACCAAATGATGAGGCTCAAGAGAGGAGCATGTCTGATGGGCCACTGGCTCCCTCCCACAGCTGGTCAGACTCGGCCATTCATTAACTCAGGGGTTATAGCTAAAGACAAGGATATAGTCCAAGGTATCCCCCCACTAAGGACCCACGAAAGGCAGCCAGCCTCCTTCAGGCTTCTCTCTATCTCCCCACACTTCCTCTTTACCTCAATTCGCCACCACCCCCCCACACCGCTACCCCCTCCCCCGCTATATCTTGGGCCTCTACTGCTGCAGGGCCCGATCGAAATTAATATAAAATCTCCGAAGGATCCGGTGGTCCTGGCAAAGCGGCTGTGATGCGGCTGCATTTGGGTTCCTCTGCTAATCCTAAACTGAGAATTCTCTAGTTAGCTTTTGACTTCTGTTTGGTGAGCTGAGGCCATGAGACCCAGTTCAAGGTCACTGCCTAGTTTGCCGAAAGGGGCTCGCTGCGTATGCAAATGAGGCGGGGGGAAGGGGGACACGACCCTGTGGGGGATGTAAGCAGGAGGCTCTATTTAAGGAGAAGAAAAATGATAGCTAGAGAGGGCCTTTCCACACACTGCCCCCCTCCCCTTCAAGTCTGGTCCCTTTGGGACTCTTCAGGCTTGGGGTGGACGTTTTTGACATTCAGACAAGGCTATGGGATAGGGTAGAGGGAGGGCTCTTTCTCTCCTAATTGGACCCTTCACTGGTCCATCTGGCCTCCACCAGTCCTGCAAGTGCCCTAAACCAAAGCGTCAAATTGGGAGATAGCCTGCTCCGTGCTGCTTTCTAGGGATCTGAAACCTTGAAATAGGCTTAGATTAGCCCTGGAAGCTCACGAAGGATTTCGGGCTAAGGCTCCTCATCACTCGGAAAGCTGGGAGGTGTCGAAGACGTCCCATCGTGAACATCAGGTCTCTCTTTGAGAGACTTCTTCTCTTTTCTTCCCCCCCTCTGAGGTTTTCCTGTCGTGCTAACAGTTAAATAGACTGTCAACTCTGACATTTTCCCCCTCCACCAGCAGAGGATCTCCTCGCCTAGTGAATTACTGAGTGTCAGGAAAGGTGTGGGGACTAAGTTTTAAAAAATGCTTATAAATGCCACACCCACTGCTACTGTGACTAGGGGAGAGCCTCGGGCGGGCCTGGTCTCCTGCACCTCAAAGCCGGGTCGGGGAGGGGCTGGGAGTACTACTCCCGAGTGCCCTCTTTCCTCAGCCCGGGCCCTTTGTCCTTGATAGTGTCCACCAGCTAGGACCAGCGCTGGAGAGGACGGAGATGTGCTTAGGTTCTGGCAAACCCAGATACTCAGCTGTTTCTAAAATCCCAGCGCCCTAGTCCTGAGAGGGGTACGTTTCAGATTGGGGCAGTAAGCCCAGGAGGTTGTTGGTGGTTAGAGAATTTTCGGTTACACCTTCCCTCCTCCGCACCCCCCTCCCCCCGCCCCCGGCCGCCGCCAGAGTCGCTGGGCTGGGAGCGCAGGGGTCCACTTACCTTTGGAGACTGAAGAGGCTCAGAAGAGCGAGGGGCAGGGGTTATCAGCCTCTAGAAACCTTCTGAATCCCCCCCCAACCCCCTACCGCAAGGCTGCCCACGGGCTCGGGCAAGGTATCTGAGGGGCGGGGCCCGAGAGGCGGAGGGAGATAGTGGGCGGCAGGCGATCAGGAGCAGAGTTACCCGAGCCTCTCTGGAGAGGCCGCCTTTTATGGGCGTTATTAGCGCCCCTGTCTAGACTGGAGACGACACCTCCTCTGTGTGTAAACAGAGGCGGAGGGCTCTGGCGGGAAGAGGGGCGGCGTGTCTAGGGGCAAGCGGCCCTCCCTTTTTCTGGCCACCGGAAGATCAAGGCCTTTTCCACCCTCCCCCACCTACCCCCCTTTCCCCATGATCTTGTGATGTCAAGGTCAGAAAGACCTAGTCACGGTCAAGGCTAAAAGAGGAAGAGTCTGGTTGGTTGTGAAAAAGCCCTGCCCCCCCCCCTCCTCCTCCTCCTCCTCCTCCCAGAAGCCCCTCGCTCCCCAGGGCCCCTTAACTCCCCATCACCATCCATCTCATAGATACACATCTGCTTTTGGAGTTTTCTTGGAGGTATGCTCTGATAACCATGCCAGGACCCAGGCAGGATCTGAGTGGGAGAATTCTCATTTGAACATGAAGGATAGACGCGGCGGGGGGTGGGGGGGAGCTGCTCCAGCTACAGGGACCCTAGCTCCAATGAGAGGGCCTTGCACAGAGATGACAATACGATGCGTTGTTATCATCACCCCGGGGTCCCCACTGCTGACAGGAGAAGACGATCTTCCAAGCTGTCGTGGTGGAGGGACTTGCTGAGAGGGTTGCTGGCCCTTGTTCTCTTAGGTGGGTCCCTGACTCTGGCCCAGCATCCTAGATGGGGTGATGTGAGTAGAAAAAGGGCTTTCTCTTCTAACACCAAAAGACTCAACCCAAGTCCTAGCTGGCACTATGGCAAAGTGACCCTCAAAGGAGAATACTATGAGACCCCAGTAGGCGCCTAGGGCCTTTGGCGCTTGGAGAAGCTGGGGAGCTGTGAAATTATGAGAGCTGGAGCTTCTGTTTCCAAGGAGGGAAACCTCTGAGTTCACAGCCCTTTGCTTGCCACACGCTGGTGCCCTTATTATTATTTTTTTTTTTACCTACACCGACCTTACTCCAACCAAAACCTTAGGAGGCTGTCCCTGAAGAGGAAGATTTGCTTTGGTAGGTCTTAGTAAATAGGAAATTAACCTACAGTTTGAGATGAGTGCACTAGCAACACTCAGGGAGACACTCTCCTCTGCTCAAGGGCACAGGAGTGCACACAAATTGCCAGTGATAGTTTTATCCTTTGAAAGAAGGAAGGAGCCATAGGTGCCTCCCTAGAACACAAGGTCACACAGCTTTATATAATATTTATTTACTCTGATTAGAGGTGTATTTCTAAAGTTAATCCAGGTGTTATAATCCTCAAAAATCAATTTGAAATATCTGGTTGAGTGTTTGAAAATACAAAGAACCCTGGGCACACTGGCCACACAGAATGCATGCAAGTCTTTGCTCGCCTTCCCAGTGGCCTAGTGTGTCCTCAAGGCTTCTCCTTTTCTCATTAGCTTCCGAGAGCTTGGGATGGTTCCTTCCTCATAGGAAGACTTCATTTTTCCAAGTGAAAGGGTCATCTAATTATGTTGCTCAGCTGGATCCTGAACTCCTAAGCTCGATCAGTCCTTCTACCTCAACCCAGGTAGTGAAGGACGTCACAAGCTAAGAGTTTTGTAAGTTTGTATGTAGAAGTAGAGGGCTCCCTGGGAGAACTCTAAAATTATCTTTAACCACACCATCCCCGGCTTTCATTGAGTCTCCAGAGTGTTATGGGAGGATCCAATTGATCTAGAAAGTTTCCTTTCTCTGTCTAAACAACTCCTTTTGTCTTGGGAGAGGTCTGGGGGCTTTTGAAGAGATACTGAGATTGTTGGTGGGGAGAGAAAGGGAAATAAAATTAATAGTGACTCTTGGTTTTTGGGAGATTCATCTATCCCCATTGAAATCTCCACTGCCCAGTGTGTGGTTCTCTATGGTCAGCCCAGAGTTGAGCACAGAATAGGACTGGCAGTGGATTCAGTAGCACAGATTCCATGGAAGTCGAATTCTTCAGGTTCTTCGTCTCTCAGCCCTGTGTGTGTGTGTGTGTGTGTGTGTGTGTGTGTGTGGTGTGTGTGTGTGTCCCCAAACCATTTATTTATATTAAAAATTAAATGCTTCAGCCCCATCAAGAAAAGGGAGTCAGGAGAACTGATTTCCAACCTCCAGTCTTTCGGTGTCTCAGGAGAGAGAGAGAAAAAAAAAATCATATATAAATAAAAATTGCTGCAGTAAAGATTTAATCTGAGATAACATTGTTTTAGGCTATATTGCTTTTTAAAAGTCTCTTAACCTGACAACTTAACGATCTCATTAACTCGACCAGATAGGGAGATAGACACAGACTGTGACAAGCTAAACAAATTAGTGGCAGCATCTACACAGGCTCCAGATCTCCTGGAAGACAAGGGTTCTCAGGAATTTTAGAGAAGAAAAAAAATGGAGCTAGCCTGACAAACAGGAGGCTCGAGGGATCCTGGCACTCAGACTTCTCTGCTTAGGTTGATGGGACAAAGAAAAGAGTACAGCCTTGGAAAGCTGAGCTCCAAGCTGCCTCTGTCAAACTGTACAAAGACACCCCAACCCCAGGCCTGAATGGGCTGTGGGCCCCTGGGGAAATAGGACTACAGGCGCCTAGGAGGAGCTACTTACCACTTCTACTGTTACTGCCATTGCTCCAGTCATCTCTCAGCCAAGACGCTACCTTCCTAACTCCTAGAACCAGGACCCCCCCCCCCCCACCAAACACACACTGAAATTGTTAGCAAGCAAACCCAGGGCCTTGAACATGCTAAATAAGAGCTCTGCCATCGACCTACCTACAAATTATTAAACAATGGACTTTTCTTACCCACTTCAGGTTTTTTCAGCAGCAGATCACATCTTTCCCTCTCCAGATATAAATTCATCTAAATTGCAGATTAAGGTGGGAACTTCTCTTGTCTAAACAGAGTCCAAGTGGCTCCCAAACTTTATGGGAGAGAAATGTAAGTTGGGGAGGGGTCTACTGTTGTAGGTGATCATTGTATTCCCTGGCACTGCCTGACTCCATTGAACCACTGTAGCCTACCCTGAAGAGCCAGGAAAGAAAGGCTTCAGAAGGAACCTGAGCAATAAAATCAAGGCCAAAACCAAAAAGATATTTTATTTTAAAAACAAGTTTGTGGATTTTTTTCTTCTTTGCATTCAATACATTGTCATTCGGACATCACAACACTATGTACAGATACACAACATTGAGAGAGAGAGAGAGAGAGAGAGAGAGAGAGAGAGAGAGAGAGAGAGAGAGAGAGAGAGCCTATTTCAGATGGGTATTTCAAAAGAATACTGTTTTGTAATGAGCCAGTGGGAAGGGAGGAGGTGAGGGGCCCCCACAGCACCAAGTTGGCTTTTGAGGAGGGAGAAATCAGGCACCATGTCTACATTAGCTGATTTACCCAGGGCCAATTATTTCAGCCTCCTTGATCAGTTCCTCAAGCTGCCATCAGGAAACCAGTAAAAAGGAAAGTGTGGTCTCTCTGTGATCTGTTTTTGCTTATGTGGTGACATAACTGGAGATCTTCTGAGGGACCCACCCTCCACTCCTTTAAAGATGTTTATTAAAAGTTCTGATTCTAACCCTGGCCTAATTCCCAACCTCACTATGAGAGAGAGAGAGAGAGAGAGAGAGAGAGAGAGAGAGAGAGAGAGAGAGAGAGAGAGAG
>OU015748.1:125579815-125596241 GCA_907169655.1 Acomys percivali | reverse complement strand
TGTGTGTGTGTGTGTGTGTGTGTGTGTGTGTGTGTGTGTGTGTGTACACGCAGCACTAGCCTGTGGGTTTAGGTGTGTGGGCTGATATGTATGTGCACTGTTTGCACGGATCTCTGTGGGCACAGGCTGAATGTGTTCATGAAGACACAAGCTCTTTGTGTAAATCCTCTGCAAATAAAGGTCAGAGTTTGTCTGTTTATTTGTTTGTATACACACCCAGTTCACATATTTCTCCCATTCTACTTACAAAAGCATCACCAAGGAAAACAGAATGGCAGGTGGTCCGGTCTGCAGTGTCTTTCTGAGGTTAGGTTGGTGTGGGATTAAATTTCTGTATCAAGGGCAAAGTCAGAGGTGTAACCTCACAGCATTTGCAGCAGCAGGAGAGAGCGAGTATGACCCAAAGTGAGGAGGGCTGGACATAGCTTCAGTTCAGGCTAGGGAGAAGTGAAGTTGTGTGTCTTATTCAATGCTGAGATTTCTTCCTCTGGAAATAAAGCATAGGGTGATTTTCCAATTTGCTTCCCTTTTCTGGCTCCTCCGTATTGGTAAAGGTTATGCTTGAAACTCTGGAATTCTTTCCTGGGGGGTGAGGAAGTCCAGTTTTTTTTAAACAGGAGGGGGTTGGTTGAGTCCGTAAGGAGAACAAAGAGCCTCACCACTATGGGGTCTGGATTCTGGCCCAGATTTGGAACATTATAAGGCTCACATCACTTGCTGGGGTTGTTTTCCTGTCCAGGGTCCTGGCTGGCTGTGGGAGATAGAAAACATAGGGTCTGAGCTACCCAGGCAAGAAAGGGATGTTTAAGATTAAAGAAGAGGTTAGGGGCTCAGGAAAGGACTAGGAGGGGCATTCATGAGGGTGTGTGTGTGGAAGGGGAGACCCGTACACTGGGAAGAAAGTCATGGTAGGCTGCAAAGGGTGATATTGACAGGGAAAGGAAGAAAAGTAGCTAAACTTGGTGCTCCTGTGGCCTCCCGGTCCCTCCTCTTCCTCCTCCTGAAAGGTTGAGGTGTCTGAAGAGTGTATCTGCACATAGGCCACGTTCCAGACTCTGGATCCCTCTGGAACCTGCTCTACTGTTACCTTTCCACACTTAGAGCCTAGAAGGACCAATGGACTTTTCCTTCCAGCCCGGGGGGAGGGGGGGGAACTCACCTCCTGGACAGCAGCTGCCTTCCTGGCATCTTCCATTTTATTCTCTGTAACCCTCCCTTGGCTGCCAGTTTGAGGGGAGCTGGGACCAGGGGTGGCTGGGGCTCCACTTTGTTTCCGGATCTTACATCCCTTGACTGAAACTTGCCTTCATGCTAGCCCCCTTTAAATGGCAGGAGATTTACTTCTCTCTGTCGCAATGTAGGGCCTAGGCTTGAGGTCATCTCAGACTTTCTCTGATTCAGTGGAGATCCATGCTGTGGGCCACCTCCACTCTTTCCCTGAATTTCCATCCAGCCTGTCCTCAATTGCAGACTTTACCTGTGCGGCTGTGCAGGGTCAGTGAAAGTCAGGTGACCCTTTGCTCCCAGGGTGAACTGCCAAGAAACTGCCTTCAATGCCATCTCTCTTTCTTCCTTAGTTTGCCAACTCCCAGGCTCACCATACAGCTTCAAACACCTCATCTTTTCTTTTCCCACCCTTTCCTAAGCCTCACCCCCCACACACACACACACTCCCTTTCCTAAGCCTCATCTCCCCCACACACTCCCTTTCCTAAGTCTCACCCCCCCACACACACACACACTCCCTTTCCTAAGCCTCACCCTACCCCCCCACACTCCCTTTCCTAAGCCTCAGCCCCCCACTCCCTTTCCTAAGCCTCAGCCCCCCACACTCCCTTTCCTAAGACACACACACACACACACACACACACACACACACACACACTCCCCTTTCTCTTGGCAGCATCTCAGTGTGGCACTTGCCCCCAACCCAGAAAAAAAAAGGTTCAAAGAATTAATGTGGAGTTAAGAAATTAACAAAGTGTCTCCTCCCACCCCACCCCACACTTCAGGAAGGGGCCCTCTGCCCCCCTTTCCCTCCTCAACACCTCCCCTTTTAGGAAGCCCTTCAGAAACAGACAAATAAAATCTCTCCTGGTTTTAGGGCCTGTCTGAGAGGGAAGTCCAAGTTCATTTTCAAGTTAGACAAGCGAACTGAGGGGGCTGGGGACAGCGAGGTGGAGGAATGTTTGCTGGGGACTGGGGACTGGATTTAGCTTCCTTGCAGAGATCTAACAAAGGCCCCTTTTGGTCAGAAAGCCAACAAACTGAAAGCCTGGAAAAGGTATTTATCACTTCCCATAATTTCCTCCATCTTTTAAAGTTTAGGTTTGAGGCTCCTAAGAGGGAGGCAGACCAGCAACTTAAAAAAGAAATGAAATTATTTCAAGTCACTTTAAAAAAGAAATATGGGCAATCATGGTGGGTTTTAAAATTTGTTTTGTTGTTTGTTGTTGTTGCTGGGTTTTTTTTTCTAGGTTTTATGTTTTGTTTTGTTTTTGAGCAAGGGGGAATTATAGGCCCCAGTGCAGCATTCTTGAAGGTCAAGGTAGACTGTTTAACCTGTTTTGGCTAAGGTAGATCTTTGTGAGTTCAAGGCCAGCCTGGTCTACAAAGAGAATTCGGGACAGCCAAGACTGTTACACGGGTCTTAAAAAAAAAAAAAAAGAAAGATATAGCTGATAGAGTGAGCATTTTTGCTAAGGCCAGGGCAAGGGACTTAGTGAACATTATTAACATGATGTAGGAACTAGAGTTAGGAGGGGTCCTAAGAGCCTGGCATGGCGTTGAAAGTGCGTACATTTCATTGTGAAGAAGAGGGGTGTTAAAATCGAATAGGCGACAGCACAGCTCTCTCCCCCCCCACCCTACCCCCCTCTCTCTCTCTGATTAGACAGTTTCAGCAGCAAAATCACATTCTGATTTGGACATCACTGAGCAGAGTGCCAGAAATAACCTCTAAACGATGCCTTATGAAAAGAACGGCCAGTCCTCTCATATCTAAAAGAGAGGGAAGAAGAAGAAGAAGAAAAAATAAATAAATCTCAAGGCTTAGCCGAAGGGTGGGGGGACTCCCATCCTCAGAAATGACCAGCTTTGATTAGGGCCCACGAAGTGTAAAGATAGAAAAGAGATGGTGTGTCTGGATATTTGGGACAAGATTCCTACTGGGAGCGATTAGTGGAAGAATATAATGTGAGATATAATTTGGTGATTTTTTTTTTTTAGTGACTGGAAGGGCACTCTGATTTCCTGGGGGGCAGGGGGAAGGCCAGTTAGACTAGCCCCTTCCTTATTGCTTTCCTTTCAGGCAAACTCCCTTCTTTATGGGGAGTATCTTTCTTTCTGGCTGCTCCCCTGTAGTTGTAACAGAGCTAACAACACAGTCATTATCTGTACCTCAGGTAAGATAATAAAAGCCTTCAAGGCAGAGAAACCACCTCAAGACCCCGGAGCTTGATGGTGTTCAGAGTCTCTAGGGAGCCTGGCTGTTGAGCTCAGAGCTTTGCACAACACCCGTTTGGAAGAATGTGGGCTGCACAGGTGCGTACTGCACGTGCAGCGTGGGGACATTTGCTGGTCATCATCATGAGGTGTGCAAAAAAGGAACACACAGGTAAGGTGTGGGGTTGAGGAAGACCTTGCTCTCCCCAGAGGCAACCATCTCTCCCTCAGCTGGGCCAACGGCCATGGCGAGAAAACTTTATGCAAGCTGTACAGAGATACAATTCTTAGACACAGCGAGGAAATTCCCTTTTTACTGTAATCTGTACTGGTGTTGTAAAACACCCGTGGCCCTCTTTACAGCGGATGGCTTATTAATTACTTTCCCACTGAAGAAATAATACAGATTTATTTCTGGCTCATCTTCTATAGACCCATCATTTCTGGACAAGCCGTGCTAGGTGTTAGAAAGTCATATGAACACTAACGTAAGATGTGTGACCTCAGACGCTCACCCATAAAATTAGGTGGTCTTGTAATTTCTGTTGTTAAAACATGGTAAGTTTCCTTGATTATTACAACATAGCCATGTTTCATCTAAAAAAAAAAAAAAAAAAAAAAATCAAAGTCTTTAAGGTCATGCTGAGGTGAACAGGGAGATGGCCGGTTCTGTGGATTCTGTGTTTGGCAGTCATCTTTGAACACCCATCTCTGTGTTTATTTATTTATTTATTTTTTTCTGGTACAATTAACTATTAAGCAGAAATAGTATGCTGTCATGTGTAAGTGCAAGGATGTCTTTTAGTATCTTTTTTAAAAGAGAGAACAAAGGCACCGAGGGTGGTGTGGATCCGGAGAGCACACAAACCTCTGCTTCTTTTTCACTGGGTGAGAGTTTTGATCGTTGTTCTGTGGGGCAATTTCTTCCTGCTTGGATCTTGGGAAGTTTTGGTCACTTCTTCGGCCTGCGGGATGAGCCCACTCTCTCAGGGGAGTCGCTGCAGTGGGTGGGGCCTCGGCGTCCAGAAACTCGCTCAAGCACGGGTCTGCTCTCTTTCTTTGGGTCGCTCCCAAGACTCATTTAAATACGCTGTTTGTTTTTTAAGTTTACGCGCCCGCCGACAATTATTTAGCATTTTGGCTCGCCGAGGCCGACCAAGCTTAAGCTTGGAGAGGGTTGCTTTCACACCACATAGGACAGCGAATGGCTGACGCAAGAGGAGAGCGGAAAAGAGTGCCTGCAGCGCTTTGAGCAAACCTGAGCGAACCAAGCAAGGCCCGTTCTAGTCCCAGCGCAAACCTCACTGTCGCGCCCTCCCGAGGTGCGCACTGGGCGCCTATAAGCTGGGCACTCAACCGGGCATGTTAATTTGTGCCCTAGGACCCACTCCAATGGAGTCCTTGGGCTCTGTGGGAGTGTGGGTGGATGCCGGCTGACCGAGGTACATTCATAAGGTGCTGTATGAGCAGAAATGGAAGTGTTGGGAGCTTGGTCTCCAAACCTCCAGGGGGTTCTTGTACCTAACTATAACTTTAAAGGTTATTACATTTTTTTTTTAAAGCTAGGGCACAAATAATACGTTTATTGTGACATTTTCATGGATAATGTGTCTCCCTCCCCTCTTCTGCCGCTGTTACCTCACCACCTAAAATGTCTGAGTTGGTCACATCCACTGCCAAGGTCAAGAATCACTTTGTACAGTAGGCCTTCTCTCTGTGTGATGGCTGATGCCTCCTAAAGTAAGTAAAGAAGAGGAAAAAGGAAAAGAAAAATTTTTTAAAAAAGAAAGAAAGAAAAGAAAAGAAAACGTGGCATTTCTTTTCCTGTGCCCAGTCACGGAGTAGAGACGTGGTGGTTAAATAATCACACAGCCACAAAGATTTCTCTGAAAAGTTGAGGCTCAAAAGAACAGTGGCAGTCAGAAGGTAGAAGGGGCTAGGGGGTCGGAAGGGGAGAGCTAGACCGGGCTTCCCGAAAAACTGGGTGTGTCTTAGCTGACATAGTGAGAGAGGAGGGAAGTGAAGTATTCAGATAGTGGGAATCTTAGATTAAGCTTTTATTCAGCTCTCTCTCTCTCTCTCTCTCTCTCTCTCTCTCTCTCTCTCTCTCTCTCTCTGTGTGTGTGTGTGTGTGTGTGTGTGTGTTTTGCTGCAAATAATACATATAGAAAGGTCACGGTCATGTCATAAACAGATACTCACAGTGACGGTACCCATGCACAGTTGGAAATGTTTCAATTATACTTCTAAACTTGTTGCATTGCAGCTCTGCAAATTTTCTATATTAAGTCTTATCCTCAGAATATTTTGGGCCTTAAATATAGCATCGGGATCATAAAAGGGTGGTGAATTTCTTCTCCTGAAGGTTAGAAAATTGGACTCACTACTTTGCACAGCCTAGCCCCACCCTCAAATGTGCTTCTAGAATATGATTCATCCTGAGAGGAAGAAAGCCCAACAGGCCCTCTCTCTTCCAAAGATGACCACTCCCTTCCATCCTGTCTGGGTCTAGCACGCTGGCTGAGCTCTAGCTCTTTGCTAGGACCCTGAAGCACCCCCTGGGTCCCTGTGCTGGCTTCCTCTTTAATCTCTGAACCCTCGCAGCGTGCCTGAGATACTCTGTTCCCTGTGCCTGGATCAGAATATATCCTGAATCTGCCACATCAGATTTTTAACCGGAAGGTTCTGTGGGGGTGACATCTGATATTTACAAGTGTGCTCATCTTAGAGACTGGGGAGCCAGCTCCCCTACCCAGCTGCCATCAATATGGGGGAAATGATGAAAACCAAACCTAGAATGAAAATGCTATTTCCAGCCAATAAATAAGGTTTTTAAAAAATAGATACAAGGAGAAAACTTACTCATATTTGTACGCTCTCTTTATGTATATGTGTGTTGGGATATATATGTGTGTGTGTGTGTGTGTGTGTGTATGTGTGCAAACGTGAAGATTTCTCTAAAAGGTTGATTAAATCCCTGTCTCAAAAGTAATACATATATACACACATATATGCATATATACATTAAATAATATATAAAAAGTACAAGTAAGTCCTCCTGTAGTCTTTAAATCATCTCTGGGCTACTCACAGTAATCTAATTGCATGTAATGCAATGTAAATGCTGTGAAAATAGTTGATACATTGTACAATTTAGGAATAATAAAAAAATCTATACATGTTTGGTATAGATGCAAATTTTTAAAATGCATGTCTGTGAGCCATGGTAGGTTGGATACACCGTGGGTAAGGGCTGGTTGCACAATGTTTGTGTGATTCTTTCTCTCTCTCCGTCCTATCCAGCAGTAACTGTTTTCCAGATATTTGCAATTTGCTTTTTGTGTGAATTATTCAAATAATCAAAAGAGTGAAGGAGCTTGGTGAATGCTTCTAAACAGGCTGGAATATTGTTCCCCCTCTGAGGCTGTGACTCATCCCTGTAGAGTCTGGAGACTGAGGACCATGCTGTTTGAGTGGGCAGTACATTGAAATAACTCCAGCTTCTACCTTGGTTACAAATACTTATGATGTTCAGGCAGCCCCCCTTCCAGCATCTCCTTCACCACCTTTTTTCAACCTTTACTTGGTAGCATCAGCCTCAGGCGTCAAAAACTGCGGGGGTGGGGGTGGGGGGGAAACGGAGGAGGGTCCCCCGACTTCTGAAAGCCATGTAGGTGTCTTTGCGTGGCTTCCCAGATTGACTGTGCAGACTCATTCTGCACAGCCACGGGATAGCAAGCACTCCTGCTCAGTCGCATCTCACTGTAGAGATTAGTCACATTGTTTAGTACTGCCATCCCAGGGCTGCTCAGAGTTTAGGAATGTTGAATATTGTCTTCTTAACTCCCCCCCCCCCCCCGCCCCCAGCAGTTTCCTATTTTTGTTCAGAGACCCGAGGGCCTCCTGCTGTCGAAATTAGGCGAAGTGGACAGAAGCTCTTCCCTTAGACCACCGTAGACCCGATAGGTCGGATTCTGGGACAGATGCAGCCACGGAGCGCAGGGGCTCAGCCCAGGAATCCTGCAGCGTCCAGTGCCTTTTGAAAAACTTCCTCAAGCTCTGGGCATCCCGGAGAGCTTGTTGGGCAGCCGGGAGAGGGAGTCCAGACCGGCTGCACTGAGCTCAGACCGAGGTCCCCACGCTCCCAGCCTAGTTCAGGGCGACCCTTATTTTCTGAAGGAAACAACAAAATCTGCATTAGTCGCAAACCTCAATCCCCAGACCGTGGCGCCTGCCTGTCCAAAAAAAAAATTTTATTTTATTTTATTTTATTTTTTTTTGCTGTTGTTTGTTTGTTTGTTTGTTTTGAAGGGAATATATTCTAAAAGAAATCAACTGGAGCCTGGAAAATGAATTCGTAGTTTTCGACATTCATGTTCCACTTGAACTTGAGGGGTTTTGTTTTATTTTTTGTTTTGGCGCTGCGGCTTAGCATCAGCCCAGCATCTTGCCTCACTCCTTGGAATGTAGGACCGTGCAGCATGGTGCAGCATCCCCGCTCTGTTGAGGCCGTGTTGGAGTCACCTTCCCGCAGTTGGCTTCTCGGGGATCCAGTGCCCCAAAGTACTTTTCAGAGGGCCGGACCCCTCTCCATACCTCGTGGGGGCCCCCGGTGCAGGAGTGATGGGAGCCCAGGCGAACTGAGCCGCTAGTGTCTGGTCCTAGGGACGATGACTTTAGTTGCCTCATTGAGACCTTGCTTTTGCGCTTATTTGCAGAAATAGTACAGGAATGAACTTTTGGGTTACTGAGTGCCCTTTGCCGGGGTTGGGGGTGTGGAGTGTTTATGGGGGTTTGTTACCCTCAAAGCTGCTCCAACTAAAGGTTCTTTCGCCATTATGGTATTGGGAGAAGCGTGGACTAATTTCAGCCCCAAAGGTCTACACTGGTGGATTATTTCTCATCCAAATCCTTTCCACTCTCTTAAGATGGCTTGGCTTTTCTTGAAAGTTGACGGGCCCTCCCAACTTTTTGTTTTCTCAGCATGCGGTCCAGTGGGTCCCAGGAAATGGGGCATGAGAGAGACTGTTTAAAACAGAACTCCAGTGCAACGGAGGAGAGGACAGGAAAAATGTTCATTGCACACAGATAGCAATGAAGCAATGAGTTTGGCTGCAGAACGGGGCACCTGGGGAGAATGGAGGCGCCCTTTTATTTTTAACAGAGAGCTAGGTGTGTCTTCTAATCCCAGCAGAAAGAGGCACTTTTTAAAAAATTAAATAAAAATTTTTAATTAATCTGATGTGAACTATGTTTTATTATATTTAGGGTCGAGTACCAGGCAATTCTGCTTTCGTGGATTTTATTGGCTTCTCTTTCCAGTGGTAAAATGTACTGGTTTCGGGGTTTTTTTGTTTTTGTTTTTGTTTTTTTTTTTAGCAAAAGGATTTTTAGGAGTGTATCCCTATCTAAACTCCCTGGGTTTCAGGGACATCTTCATTACACAGAGGTGGGAGGAGGTGGGGCATCATGCTAGGACAGGCAACAGGGCAGTGCACTCACTCCCTTTGCTTCTGGTCTTTTCAGAAGTCTCCCCCACTCCCCCCACTCCCGCCATACACACACACACACACACACACACACACACACACACACACACACACACTTCCTTATTCTGTCAGCACAACCCATCCAGAGAAAGGTCCCTTTGGGGGAGAAATCTCTCCCCTTTCCCAAGTATGCTCTGTAAGGTGTTCTTTGGCGGCACTCCCTGAAGATTTCCCATCCTGGTCTCCATAGCAACCACTGCTCTTCTTGAAGACCCATGGCTTGACCGGTTCCCCAGCACTCTACAGTTTGTTGTGGCCACAACACACTGAGTTCTAATCAATGGAATGCATGTTTGCTGGCCAGAGGTTTAAGGAATGTGTCTTGACACCTTCGGTTGTCCCATGCATCCGTGTCTTCCTCTGTCATGTTGCAGACCCAGACACCCCAGGGAATAGTACACACACTACATGTGAAGAGGATGTCTGCCTGGCTCACAGGGGAACCTACGGAGGAGAAGTAACCTTCTTCTGTGTTGCAAGCAATGAACATCTTGGAGTGTGTCACATTCCCAACCAGTCCCTCAAAAAGGCTGTAATTATGTCTTTATCATTTTATGTAAATGCTAATGACTATGGAGGTTTGGTAGCTCTTGCCTATCCCAGTACTTGGGAGGCTGAGGCAGGAGGATCACCGAAGGTCAAGGTCAGATTGGGATACAGAGTGAGACCTTGTCTCAAAACCTAAAATACATAATACATAATACATACATCCCATACATGGTAACCGGGGTGTAGTTAATCCTAGCATTCAAGAGGCAGAAGTAGGTCATCTCTGAGTTTGAGGCCAGCTGGGCCTACAGAGCAAGTTCCCGGGTATCCAGGGCCATGTAGAGCAACCTTGGCTTAAAAAAAAAAAAAAAAAAAAAAAAAAGAACAAACAAATACTCAGTGCATGTTAGATAACCCTTCTTGGATTCTGGATCCAAACGCCAGCCAGCATTAGAAGCTGGGGGAATAGTTCCAGGGTTAGGAGCATTTTTCTACTCTTCCAGAAGACCCAAATTTGATTCTCATCACCTATATATCAGTTGGCTTCCAACAGCCTGTGGTAACTCCTGTTCCAGAGAGCCAAAGACTCTAGTCTCCAAGGGCACATGCACTTGTGTACACATACCCCCACACAGACACATACACATATGCATAATTAAAAATAAAGTTTTATATATACATACATACATACATACATACATACATACATACATACATACATACATTTGTGTTTCTCTCCTCTCGTTCTCGGCCTAATCCATGGCAGCTCAAGTGATGAGGAGAGTTGGAGAGAGGCTCAAACAATTTTCTAGGGATTTGATTTGTGGAAACCAAATCGACCAAGGACCAAAGGAAGAGTAATTTTGAAAGTTAATTGTTTGACATACAGACAGAAATATAGATCTTGTCAATTCAGGGCTTTAGGTACGTTTCCAGCATTACTCAAGCCTGTGTATTTCCGAGCCTAAGACTGACTAGCCATTTATTTCACTAGATTATCTGGGAATTGCATTAGCTTGGTCTCTTGCAAAGGTGGCTGACATGAAAATATTTTTCTCGGGAGCTGGAGAGATGGCTCAGTGGTTAAGAGCATTGCCTGCTCTTCCAAAGGACCACGGTTCAATTCCCAGCACCCACATGGCAGCTCACAACTGTCAGTAACTCCAAGATCTGACACACTCACAGCAACGCACATAAATTAAAATTAAATAAAAAATATTTAAAAAAAGAAAATATTTTTCTCCTAAAGTGGTAAGGGAATACTGAATCGATTCACCCAAATATCTCTGTCCTATTCTCTCTCTCTCTCTCTCTCTCTCTCTCTCTCTCTCTCTCTCTCTCTCTCTCTCTGTGTGTGTGTGTGTGTGTGTGTGTGTGTGTGTGTGTGTGTGTGTGTGTGTGACATTCACTCTCAGGAAATGTGTTCACCTTTGCAAACACTAGGAGTGGGCAGCCTCCACTCTAGTTTTGTTTCTTGTTCTACCCTTTTCTCTTACGGAGATCAAAGCAGCCGTCTTACAACCAGCTCCATGTCAGACTCTCTGGCAAGTTTGTGACACTTGCGTGTCGGCGTCCACAGCAAGTGCTTTGACACACTGAGCCATCTCTCCAGCCCTGGTATATCTCTTTAGAACCAGTGCGACACAGTCATACCGGTTTTGAGTTCATCACATAGGCAAAAACGCCGGTCAGTTACAGTGTGGTAAGTGAAGAAAAGAGCCACATTTTCCACGGACACAAGATTTTAGGCCTGTCTGTGGACAATAACAGAAAATGCCAGCCCTTCACCGGGCCTGTTCTAATGTTCACACAAGTGGCAGCAGTAAGTGTGCGTATAGCCAGAGAACTGTTACCCTCTGCTTTTGGCTTGCAGCTGGTTGGTTGGTGTCGCACAGGCGTCTTCTTTTCCTTTTTCTTGTTTTTCCTTTTCTTCTTTTCTTTCGAGTTCCAGTCTCGTGTGGCTCAGGCCAGCCTTGAAATCACTATGTCGTCAACATCAAGCTAATTTTCCTGTCTCCACCTCCTAAATTTTGGGATTATAGGCAGATATCAGCAACCTGGGCTTATGTGCTGCTGGTAATTGAACCCGTGGCTTCATGCATCCTAGGAAAGCCCTGTAACACCTGGGCTACAACTCCAGACCTTGCAGGCATGCTATCATAGATGAAGGTCCTTAAATGGCTCTCTGGGGCTTAGCTAGAGGAAGACATGTTATATGTTTATATGTATGTATGTATATGTGTGTGTGTGTGTGTGTGTGTGTGTGTGTGTGTGTGTACATTTAAGTCTGTGGATAAGCTTTATCCAGGCTTGGGAACATGTTTCACATGAGGGGTCAGGAAGGGTGCCATCATTAGTGCCTCAGTGCATTTGGAAACTACAGCCATCTTTGGAGAGAGCACACTGTGTTCAAGATTGAACTGTTCTAACACATGTGACCACAAGGCATAATTTCTCAGGGTTAACTTCCAGTCTTCGAATTCATTAAAAAGAGGAAGAAGAAGAAGAAGAAGAAGAAGAAGAAGGAGGAGGAGGAGGAGGAGGAGGAGGAGGAGGAGGAGGAGGAGGAGAAGAAGAAGAAGAAGAAGAAGAAGAAGAAGAAGAAGAAGAAGAAGAAGAAGAAGAAGAAGAAGAAGAAGAAGAAGTACACAGGGGTTAGAGAGATGGCAGCCTAGCATAAATAGTGCTTGTTGCTCTTGAGGAGGACCTGAGTCCAGTTCCCACCCAGTTCAGCGAACACACGCAGAGAATTAAAAATAAATCTTAAAACACAAAAGAAAGAATAAGTAAAAAGTATATAGCATATTATATTTGCCAAAGTCCTTTTCTGGCAACCAAATGAGTGGGAAGGGCTTGCTACTTGGGGAGACTCTGGGTCCGTGGGGTAATCTATGTGGGTTTCTGGGTACTGGGATGGGGTTTAAAGAGTGCCGCACCCATCCCCTTACTGTGACAGTTTGAATACTAGATTTTACAAAAATTTATTCAAGTAGATATGGATGGGTGCTAGACTAGAGACAGGGACGTGTATGCAATGACCTTCTGAGCACTCTCTTTTGCCTTTTTTCGCTTCTATAATTTCCTGACAACAGTTTTACCTGTAAAATATATCAGACCCAGTAGTAGGGTCAGGGGCTGCTGTCATTTGGCAGGCTTCAACAACATGACCCTGGCAAAGACTTTGGAATAAAAACATCACAAAAATAAACACACAAAGCTCCGTAGCTAGAGAAGTGGCCGGGAGCTGTCAGGTTGAAATACTAGCCTATTTAGGAAGGGAAGAAAAGGGAGTCAGGCCTCCAACTCTCTCCTGCCTCTGAGAAAACACCCCTCTGAAAGCTTAGCTGATGCCAAGCACATCAAATTAATTAACAAAGAGATAGGAGAAATACTAAGTCTGAACAACCCTAGCCAGGGTGTCAATCAACCAACGCCCTGTCAGGAAGAGGGCATTGCAGGGCACGGGGAGGGGATACCAGGAAAAGCGAGGCAGGTTCTCGAATGTGGAGAGCCCACTCCATCTGTTGAGGGATTTGTACCATGGACTCAGGACCTATGTTGAAAGGCATGCGATCAGACTAAGCCACAGTGGAGGTAAGGGACAGACACACGGGGAAGGGGAGGTATGGGAGCTGAGGCAGGAGGCAGTTCTTATACACCGTGGCTCTTGTCTTGTTTATTTTTTATTTATTCAGATTACACCTCAATTGTTATCCCATCACTTGTATCCTCCCACCTTCACCTTATTCACCTCCCATAGGTCTGTGATGGAGGGGGACCTCCTCCCCCACTATATGGTCATAGGCCATCAAGTCTCATCTTGGAAGTCTGCTTATTCTTTCTTTGAGTGCCACCAGGCCTCCCCACCAAGGGGAAGTGGTCAAATATGGAGCACCAGAGTTCATGTCAGAGTCAATCCCTGCTCTCCACATAACTGTGGAGAATGTCCTGTCCATTGGGTAGATCAGAGTAGGGATTCAATGTTTACTACCTGTATTGTCCTTGGTTAGTGCAATAGTTTGAGCAGAACCCCCTGGGCCCCGATCCACCCATCACGATGTTCTTCTTGTAGGTTTCTAGGACCCTCTGTATCCTTTTATTTCCCCATTCTCCTATATTTTTCTTACCTAGAGTCCCAGGAGGATGTCCTCACATCTATCCCAATCTCCTGGTAAGTGTGGACTCTCATGAGGCATGCCTTTTCTATCTGGTGCTTTCTCAGAAGAAAACTGGGAATAGAGCTTCCTCAAGACTCAGTTATTCCACTCCTTGGAATATACCCAGAAGATGCTCTACCACACAACAAGGACATATGCTCAACCATGTTCATAGCAGCCTTATCCATAATACTCAGAACCTGGAAACAGCCCAAATGCCCCTCAACTGAAGAATGGATAAAGAAACTGTGGTACATTTACACTATGGAATACTACTCAGCTATTAAAGACAAGGAAATCCCAAAATTTGTGGACAAATGGATGGAACTAGAAATGATCATACTGAGTGAGTTAACCCAGAAGCAGAAAGATACACCGTGGCTCTTGTCTGGGGTGAGAGCAAATGGGGACAGGCTTGTGCCCCAGCTTG
This sequence comes from Acomys percivali, assembly GCA_907169655.1. NCBI lineage: Eukaryota > Metazoa > Chordata > Mammalia > Rodentia > Muridae > Acomys > Acomys percivali. The sequence goes on along the minus strand of OU015748.1, from coordinate 125,582,172 downwards.
GGCAAAAGTTCTGCAGCTCGGAGCTCAGGAGAGCTGTGGAGATGAGAGTGCACGTGTCTCAGTGGCAGGAGGAGAAGGCTGGGAAGTCTACCAGGATAACAGGAATTTTGGACACAAGGTTAGTGGAAGGAGACACAACTGTGGATCTACCTACCCTTTGGAAAAGAGGCCAAGTCCAAGCAGATGAGTACGGACGCAGCTGTGTCCTGTCAGCTGCAGCGGGAAAACAGAGAAGGAGGCTACTTCACTGGCCCCCACCTGCAGTGACAACTTATTTGAATCAGCCGTGTAGAGGTACCCAGGGAAGAGCTAAGGAAGGTAGGTGCATATGCACTTATCTATGGGCTGAAGGTTACGTGCACACGTCTTTATGCGCTCTAACTCTGCTTCCTCTTGAACTTTAAGCGGCATGCAAAAATGTACACCAACGACAGAGTGGTGTCCTATATTGATAGACAGACCAAGGACAGAGAATAGCGCAATATGCCCTCTATGGGACACATCGTACTGAACATACAGATGCCAAGTAGCATTCATGTTGCTGTTGGGAGTGTACACATAGAAAGACGGCTTTGTTTGGTAGTTTACGTGAGGTCAGGGACCATAACCTGAGCCCCAACTGTATCGGGTAGGTGTTCCCCACTGGAGGTTCCATTGCTTGCTTTGTTTTACACAGGATCTCTTGTAGTCCGTGCTAGACTTAATCTTACCTATAGCCAAGAGTGGTCTTGAACTCGTGATCTTCCTGCCTCTGCCTCTGAAGTGCTGGGACTCCAAACATGTGCTGCCACACCCAGCTGTTTATTTTTCAGACAAAGTCTCACCTTGTAACCCAGGCTGGTTTGGAACTGGCAATCCTACTGCCTCAGCTTCTCAAATGCTGAGACTATAGGCAGCCAGCATCATGCCAGACTCTAGGTTTGGTTTTGAAGGAAAAACTCCATATACATACACCCCATATACATACATACATACATACATACATACATACATACATACATACATACATACATGATCCTGGCTGTTCTGGAACTCACAGCTTAGGCCACGATGGTCTCCAGTTCACAAGGTCCATCCACCTCTGCCTCCCCAGTGCTGGGATTAAAGGCGTGCACCACCACCACCTGGCCCAAATATATTTTTCTTTTAATACTGCGAAGGCTAAGGAATTAATGACTGGAGGTTTCTTCATATTTCAAAAGCTGTGATGTGTCACATAGACAGTGACACTGAGTGTGAACTGCTCCCTGGTTACCTGTTCTACATAAATGTTGAAAATGTGTCCTTTGATGATGACTGAGCTTATTCAATGCCATAGCAATGGGATAGTTTAACTTAGTGAAAAAATCCTTATGGTTATTCACTTGGCATTAAAAAGTAAAAAAAAAAAAATTATTTTAATGTTTTAAGTGAATCTCTCTTGCCAGATTTGCCCAGCCCATCATAAGGGGACCGGAGCCCTCCTTCTCTTCTTCTTTTTCACTCCAAAAAACCAGTAAAAAGAATTCGTCCAGGGGTCCTGAGGTGGCCACAATCCGAAAGCTTACTGCTGAATGACAATATACCTAAATGTTTTATATATGTGCTACATAAAGAGAACAGAGAGGCCATCGAGCGATACCACACTCGCTTGAAAGCTCTTGGTGGGACATTGGCACTCATCACAATATCCTGCCGGGGAGGGACCAGAAGTCTGCAGCTGGTAAACTTCACGCTGAATGTCAGCAGGAGGCCGATCCCGTAACACCGCATCCAGAGATAACCTGTATCTCAAAGCCAAGCTGGCCGTGATTACTTCGCGTTTATATAGCACTTTATCTGACTCCTGTTTGTCAGCATCATTAATGGGAGATAACTCACTGGGAGTTACAGCCAAGAGAAAAAAATAAAATCATGGCCAAAAGCAGAAAGCAAGTGGGGGGGGGGGTAGGGAGCTTACAGGATCTGGGTAATTCCACAGGGGCTGTGGTTAGTAAAGAGGAGAGGAGGGCATGTGCTACTTAAAGGGACAGAAAGATACCTTGCCTCTCTCCTACGAACAGTAGCGGCTGAAGGTGCAAACGGAGTGCATGGGTTCAGAATTAGGGAAGAAAGAAACATGCCAGTGAGATTAACTAAGCTCAAGAATTTGACTAAAAAGAATTCAGTTTGTTTTCTATAGCACCTTGGATTTCGAGAGAACTATTCAGAGAAAACTGTGGCCAGACACGGTGATGCATGCCTGTAATCCCAGTACTCAGGGAGGCAGAAGCAGGTGGATCTCTGTGAGTTCGAGACCAGCCTGGTCTGGGACAGCCAAAGCTATACACACACACACACACACACACACACACACACACACACACACACACACACAC